>CM076572.1:689237333-689745414 GCA_034641835.2 Pinus albicaulis | reverse complement strand
ACCCAGAACAAAGGTAAGTATACGTCTTCTTTTCTTCCCAGACTAGCCTCCTATTCTCGCATCAATGTAGACCCAAACTTCACTCTTCTATCACAAACATGATCCGAAATTTCTTACACCATAATGAAGCCGCATCATCCTTTATATAGTGACTGGATTTAGCTTGTAGGCCTACATGAGGTTTGTGTTTAAGCCGACTTCATCAAGAAGAATATTTACCATCTTTAAGCTGACTTGCGCAGCATATTGACAAGGTCTTCAAGGCATACATTTACATCAATAAATTGTCTTTATAAGTGTAACACCAGTTCATATACATGACTCTAAATTATATATATTTATGACAAGATGAAAAACCCCTAAAATACATCAAGAAGAATTCTTTGACCTATAATAAAAAACTCCCTTCTCATGAAACCCATGATGCACAATTATTAAAAAATACATTCTATTATCTTTGTCTTCTTCGTTACATAAATTCATAATTACAAGTCATTATGAAGACCGAACTTAGTTACACGTTACAACATTCCCTCTTAACTAGGGAGGTATTCATAATGGTACATGTTCACTCTCAATCTGAAGAATCTCATAAGAAGAATTCGATTGGTAATCCATCTGTTATAGCATCTTATTAACGAGAATTGTCACAGTGCAAGGCCTTGATTAACAACTCCATCTCTTCAAGAGACCATGAACTACAATGCTAGCTAGACTAATGATTATAGACATCTTCATAATTGTCTCCAAGGTACATACTCCACCCGCGCGTTCACCGAGTATGATCTCATAGGACTATTCTTTTGGGGATAGATAATCCTCAAAGAATACTTGTCCTTTCACGACTACTCTTACCTTGGATACCCTAATACATCCCAAAAAGAGTATCAGATGCCAAATGATTATCCAATCCCACATTCTGTCTTCCAGGTGAAGACCAGAATGATACATCTATCTCTCCCTCTTAATTAGGGAGGACATACCCATTCCTATCAAGGAATGTTCTCAATCTCCCTCTTATCTAAGGACTTGTCAAGGTTCCCTCTTAGCCAAGGACTTGTCCAGACTCCTAGGGACTTGCTTCCAAGTTTCTACCAGGTAAGAAACTTATTACCAGCCCCCCACTTAATTAGGGACATGTTGCAGCAATGATGTAAACACTGAGATTCTCATGAAGAAATACTTTCTTTGATGTCATGAATTTATTCGTTGTTGAGGAGTCTTCATCTTTGGGATATCTTCATTAGGGCTCAAATCACCCATCACTTTTCATTTTTTTCCGAAAGTGATCCATCAATTTTTCATCTGGTCTACCTTCATATCATGTTGCTTTCCTTCAAACCATACTTCTTCCAAAGATCTTACATCCTGCAATATGGTTATCAACCTATGGAAGACATATACTTCCCTTTGGTTGCCCTGAATAAGCTCATCAGATATTATTCAATTATAAATATGAATACTTAAATCAAAATTTACCTTAGTGATGATCTTTCACCATGACATCCTTCTTGTAGGCATCGACATCCTTTTTTATCTCCTAAAGATATGTATTGTCAAGGGTCTCTATCTTTTCCAGACTTCTATTAGAGTCCACATATCTTCCTTGGAGATATCCTAGTCAAGTCTTCTTGGCTTCCTTGGATGTTGATTGCTTCTTTCCATGGTTGTACTTTCCATGATATCTTCCTTTTTCTTTCTCCACAGTTTTATTTCATTCCCAAGAACTTCCATTGAGCAGTTCCTTGATAATGTACAACCACCTCATATTCCATATGAGGACATATTATGTCGATTTCATTTAGTGTAGATCATGCCCTTTTGGCAACCTATGCATCAGAAGAGTTTCTGCTTTCTATTTTGATCATACTTCTAAAGATAGAAGTACACTAACTGCAACCACATGGCAGGACTTCATAGCATCTAGTGTCAACATATATATACATGTACCTCACTCTTTTCCTTTTGAGTCATCCTGCAGCAGGTTTCCTTAGAATGAAAGAGTTTCATTTTCTTGATCTGCTTCATCAATATGTCATCATATTCTAATCCCAAAATTTTGTAAGTTATAATTCTTGATGAAACCTTTTGCTTTCTTCCTAACTAATGAATCCAAAGAGGATTCCATTAGAAAATGTCAACACCTATTTCCATATTGATTATTGAATGATGACCCTTGATCTAGATGACTACCTTACATACATATTGTTTTCAGTGAGGTTCCTAGGAGCCACTTCTTTCATGGCACTCTTGTTGACTGATGTGGTCTTATTCCTTGGAAGGTTTTATCAACACGATTGCCATGAAAGCTATTATACATTGTCTTGAAACTTCTCTATTTTTGCAGAGAAGTTAGCGTCATGCTAGTGATTAATTTGAAATTGTATTTTAGTGGAAAAATTCACTGTTTTTTGGTGGAATAGTTCGTAATTTATTCTGATATTTTTTTGCGAGTGTACTAGTCACGATGATAAATGTGTGGTTTAATTTAGAGGGTTCTCAGTTCTTTCTAGATACGCTTTTCATAATTTGTTTTGAATACTTCTCTAGTGCTTTACCTTCATATTTTATCCCCTACACAATTTCTCCTGAGGTCCATGTTGTTATGTTTATTAGTTGTTTCTGTGGAAACTTTTTCCTGAGGTTTTGCAAGGTATATCCAAATGAAAAAAATATTATTTTACATATTGATATTTGTTCAAGACATTCTTGTGTGATACTTGAATTTCATAAATATAGATTTCTATTTCATCATCTATATCAATATATAATAACAGGCCCATGGATTTTTCATATTTCTCAAACTATGGAGTTGTTCCTTTCCTGTTGCATGTTCTTTTATATTGTTATGTTGCGATTCAAATTTCTAGTTGTGCTTTCCAATTATTCTCCTACGTAGTACATGCTTTGTTAGATTATATCAAAAGTTATTCTTATTGTATTTTTATTATGTATATTGAAAATAGTATTTTTAGCAACTTTTGATATTCCTAGATTTTTTATTCCTTTGGTGTATCTTTTCACATTTAGGGACAATTTCTAGTTTAAAGTCTAATTTTTTAAAGGGTTCTAGCTTAATGGAAAAGCACCTGCTTTACAAGAAGGAGGTTGGTGGTTCGATTCCAACATGCCCTGATTTTCATAGGGAATGAGGACGATCAATTTTTTGGTGACGGATGATATTTTGACCATCACCAATGAGCTTATGGTGACATTTTTCAACGCTCACCAAAATATGAAATAGTGATGGTCAACAAACGCCACCATATATATGCATCAATAGTGAGGACCATTAAAGGTCTGTCACCATAGATCTTTGTTGTTGATATGAAATGGTTAGGGTCACTATTTGTCATCATAGTCATTATTTGTGACGGGCCTTGATGTCACCAATGATTTTATGGTGACGGTCAATGAACGTCGCCATATATATGCACTAATAGTGAAAACCATGCAAATTCCATCACAAAAAATCGTTGTTGTTCATATGCAATGGTGACGGTCACTATCTATCATTATAATCAATATTCGTGACAGACCTTGAATGTCACCACAACACATACTTTTGGCGACACCACCTTTGGTGATGGAGGCTATTTTCCGTCACCATTTCTCATATGAAATGGTGATGGTCAATATCTGTCACTATAAATCATTATTGGTGATGGACCTTGAATGTCACCACAACACCTATACTTTCGGCAATGCCACCTTTGGTGACGTTCAATTTTTGGTGACGAAGGCTCTTTTGACCCTCACCAATGAGCTTATGGTGACCATTTTCGCCCCTCACCAATGTCCACTTGGTCATCAGGTATAAGAAATTTATATACAACAAGGTTGTTGATATGCTTTCTAGGCCTATTATTAGTTCAATTACTTTACTCAAAAATACTTATGTTTTACATGAAAGTTACACTGAACGATATGCATTTGATAATGACTTTCAATATGTTTATGCAAACTTGAGTAAAGGTATCCAAGTTAAGGAATTGTATTACCATGTATAGAATAACTTGTTGTATCATTTGGGTAAGCTTTGTATTCCACAGGGTGAGAGAGTGAATTTCATAAGGGAAGCACATGATTCTCTTATTACTGGACATTTTGGTGTAAGAAAAATAGTGGAAAATTTTCATAGGTATTGGTATTGCCCTCATATGCTTGAAAGTGTTTCAATTTTTATTAAAGGTTGTTCATTATGTGTAGTCATTAAGCCTAGAAATAGGAAGTTAGGATTGTACACACCACTTCTGGTTCCTTCACGTCCATGCGAGAGTATTTTTATGGATTTTTTAGGAGGTATTCCTTTGTCAAAAAGAGGTCATGATTATTTGTATGTGGCTATGGATAGGTTCAGAAAAATGTGTATACTAATGTATACTAATGCCATGTATAAATAAATTTACAGCTGAAAAAACAACTCATCTTTTCTTTTAAAATGTTTGGTTTCATTTTGGGTTGCTTACATCTATTGTTAGTGATCAAGATTCTCGATTTATTGGGAATTTTTGGTCAAGCTTGTGGGACTTGATGGACACTTAGTTGAAGAAGAGTACAACCTTTCATCCACAAAAAGATGGTCAAACCGAGGTGGTCAACAGAATATTCATTCATATTCTTCGAGGATATTGCAGCAGACATCCTAAGTTGTGGGATGAATAGTTTCACTACATTCAGAATGCTTACAACCATGCAAAACATTCCTCTACTCAAACATTTTCCATTTGAGGCATTTATTAGATACTTGCCAAAATCACCATTGGATTTCATTTTTGGGAAATATGTAGCTATCGATGGGCATAGTGACATAGATAAAGAAAATAAATTCATAGAGAAAATTTAGTTGATCCATCAAACAGTGCAATATCAACTAGAAAAAATTTAAGGCAAGTACAAAGCGAGGCACAAAAAACAACGTGTGGATCATAAGTTTCAAGTTGGTGACAAATTTTGGCTTCACATTAGCAAGGAAAGGCTTCAAGGAGAAGGTAAAAATCTGAAAACCATTTGTTATGGTCCTTTCAAAATTCTAGAAAATATTGGTAACAATGCCTTCAAGCTTGATTTTTCTTCATACATGCAAATTTATTCATTTGTTAATGTTGAAAATTTGAGATTATATGAGCCTCCTTTGATTGAAAATCAAGGATATAATGTTCAACTGACATCTATTAAATATTTTTCTCCAAATTTCTTTGTTGAGCTTCAACAAGACACCATACTTGACAAGAGGACAAGGACATCGACAAGAGGAAGTGTCAACTATCTTCGAGTGGGGCTTAAGGGAAAAAATCCTTCAAAATCAAAATGGATTGAAATTGGGAAGGTGAGGGAATTGTACCCTCACCTGTTCAGCAACTGAATATGATCTTTTGGGGTCCAAAAGCTTCCAATCGGGAGGAATGATCAGGGGCTTAGTTTTATGCTCAAAAATCAAAGTTCTTAGAATGGATCAAAACTTGAACGACCACGTAGTGATCTTCATTTTGAATCTGGTGCACCTTTTTTTGCGTAAAATGGACTCTGTATGCTCCCAAAAATGAGTTTTTTGTTTGTTTGCACAAACAGGAAAAATTTAAAAGAAAAGGATAGACGGGTTGCCCAGTCATTAGTCTGTATTGCTGACGTGGCATGTTGACTGGGCTGGGTCAAAATTGATCTTTTACCTTTGGGTGAGTAAGGGACTTCCAAGTGGCAACATTGCATTGGTTGAAATGTTTAGTGATTTGGTATCCTATTATTTGTTGAGGATCGGGCTAATGGGGAGAGAACACATGGTTCAGCCTAGGGTCACCATGTGCCCTCCCAAGGGTGGAGAAAAACTTTGTTATAATTCTCGATGGAGCCATAGGGGTTTGACCCCATGAACTCCCACGCAACACGCACATCCACTATCTCCACACCACATGTTGTTTCTTTACTGTTATATATTTCCATATCGTTTTATCCTTTATAATGATTGTCGACAGGGGAAAAGGGGGCCAACACCCAATACACGTGACCATATCTCGTGACCACCGATGGATCCAAATCTAAAGCACAAAGATTAATACTAATCCATCATTAAATTAGCGCCCAAAACCTCATTATTAGTGCTAATCCAATTTAACACAATAAGAATTTTTTAAAGCGCTAACCTCAATTAATTAGCGCTAATGTGCTTAATTATATTAATGAGGATTTATTTGGTGGTCTTCTAATTTCGATAGAACTGCTAGTTTAGTGCCAACTAACCGTATTTAGCTCCAGTTAGCTAAATTTAGGACAAATTTTTGGAGAAACTGGAAATGGTCATAACTTTTGGATTTTTCGACCAAATCAGGTACAGAAAGAGACTAGATGACCATTTTTGGGCATTCTGAATCCATTGGTTCAGGTTTTTTAGGGTCCTATAATAATAGGATTCATAATTTTGAATTTACTCTGATTTTTCTTGTAACATGTACATACTTTTCTTTCTGCAAAATTGTTTTTCCATATTAGAAAAAGAAAAAATGTAAACAGGGTAAAAGTCCTAAAAGAAAAATCAAAGGACTTGAAAGAAAAAAGATAAAAAAGAATATGAAAATGAACCCCAACCAAAAAATAGATAAAAATAAAACATGAAAGTGATGCAAATTTAAATGCCACTACTATTTACTTTTACTGCAAAATAAAGATTGTGTGCAGCTTGTTAAAAATGCCACAATCCATGAAAGTTAAACATCATAATATTGACCTTTCATGCTTTAAATTTCATGTTGTTATATAGAGAATAAATATCTAGCCAAAAAATTTAATCTTGGCAAATCAGTAGTTAGGTAGAGAATAATAAGGAGCTCAATAGTTTAATCTGAGCCCTTGGAAGAAATAAGGATAGAATTAGTTAATTTGATGTTTAAAATAAAAATGAATAAGGGTTTGCAAGCTCAAATGCACCCATGTAAATGAAGAAACAAATGTTAGGGTAGAAAATGGGTACGCAGAAGCAGTTTTCACAAGCATGGATAACACATAATTGGTCATTTCATTTACTAATTTCCCTTGTAAAAATACCTTCTCCCCCTTCATTTTTCCTTTTCTCCTTTTCCCCCTTGCAAAAAGTCCCTTTTCCTAAGTTAAAACACATTTATCTTGGGAAAATTAAAAAGCCCTTTATTAATTTCCTTTTATTCATAAAAGCCATAAAAATACTTTAACCCTAAGTCTAAATGGTTAAATCTATATGTCAGGCCCCACTACAGGTATCCCTCCCAGACATAAGTTTTTGCATTAGAAACTTAGTGTATTTTAATGATCCATTTGTACATTATTAACATTTAACATAATATATAATATATCGTTATATATTTTAAACCCATATTATATTAAATCCTTTATATATACATCCCAACCCATATTTCTTATATAAACCAATGGTTTAATTCTCCACATGTTATATATCCCGGACCTAATATGTTTTATCCCCGCCTATTATTATATTATATTTACCTTAACGCCATTGGCTATATCATACAAAACCCGACCATATCACATATGTAACCAATCGCACCCTGGGCCCCATGCCTATACAATCCTGGGACTCCATCGCATTATCTCATCCGTTAAATCAGCATTAACAAGATCTAAAGACCAGCATAGCCTATTGCACATCCAATAGCACGATTGTTAACATACACCCAGCCTTGCAAAAAGTGTGGTTTTTGGAGCTCCACTCCAAGCTACGTGTCTAATTTTCATTTGATTGCACCAATCAAAACTATACCGCCAACCACCTTTGGCCAGTGCGAAAACCGCTCGGCGGTTTTCTCCTGCCAGTTGTGCAAACCGCCCTGTCAATTCAAAAATTAATCGTGCATTAATGCATTCACTGTTGATTAAAATACCTATACACATCCATTTGCACCCTTTTACCATTTCTGTTACATTTTCCGCAGAAGAAGCATTGCAGGCCGAAAAATTGCTGCCGACTCTATTTTTAAGCCAAATTGAAACAAAATTCACCAATTTGATTGCTACAGATGTTGCAGAAGTCATCCAAAGCTCTATAAAGACCAGAAAATCCTCAGAAATCCTTCTGCTACTTCAGAAACTCTCTGCAGACAAAAATATTCATTTTTTCCAGGTATTCTTCCAAGAAAGGACCTATTCTTTGATCCAAACCTTTAGGAGCCTTTCTGCAAACCTAAAGAAAGCCATGTTACTTCCTAAAGCTCTTTCTGCAAACCCTCGACATCTTTTCACAGATTAAGAGGCCTAAGACTGTTTAAAATCACAGAGATTGAATAAATTGAAGAAGTTTAAGCCTTTGTACACTTGAATAAAGCCTTCTTGCCTTCCAGTCCTTTCATATAGACCCTAGACATATTTTTGCAAAAACTATAAAGTCCCGAAATTGCCTTTTGTTACAGAAAACACAGTTTGATCAATTGAGCAAGTTTATACCTTTGCAAACCATATATAAAACCCTGATTTCATACCCAATCCTTCTGCAAACTGTTATAATTTTCCAAAGGTGCTCCTAAAGGCCTAAATCAGTTGTTTCTAAGTCAAAAGACTATTTAATTGTAAAATCAAACAGAAACAATGGCTTCCAAATAAGTATCATCTATCAATCCACTACAACCTCTTGTTGTAGATGTAGAGCACATTCCCTTAGCTGACAAAGACTTCAAGATTACTGACACAGTCACAGAATTTAACCTTCCTGAGATCCACTCCTGGAGCCACGAAAAATCCATAGATCAGGTTGATGAAGTTTTCATCTAGGAGTCTAATTTACCAAAATATGTTGTCCCACAGACCTTCCAATGCCTAGAAGTGATTATACTCTGTCAATATTTCTATGTCCCTGATCAGAGAGCCATAATAAACCCTGAAAAAAAGAAATTATATTTACCATTACTACTGATTAAATTAATCATATGTTGCAAATATAGCTTGGGCCTGATGAAATCCCTTTATCCATTGAGGCCCTCACTCAGTTATACATGAATCCGGACTTTCCCAAGAGGTTCCAGATATTTCAAACTTTCATGCCTTCTTCTGTATAAATTCCCAAGATAAATCCTCCATACCCTTCTGAAAAATTTTCTGAAAGGACAAGACATATCATCTCCATGTTGTCTTTTATTCTTGGTTATTTTACAGATGAACATGCTGATGTTGAAGTGCTAGGTTGTTTATCTACTTTCACACTTGGTCAGCGTCCCGCTACCGTTTTAATTTTTCCCAATACCTTGCTGAAAATATTCATGAGAAGTTGGTCAAAATGCCTTCTGAAGGTGTTTTCAAGTATTCCTCATTCTTATTCCATATGTTTTTATACTTTTATTCTGATAAATTTGTTATAAACCTTCAAAAGCTTGATGTAGAAGGAAACCCACAATCAGTCATCTTTTGGACTTCATTGATAAGGAAAGACTCCAATGAGTTCACTTATACAAATTTTACTGATTCTTTCATTCATACTATGGTCAATTTTCTGAATAGCAGCAGGCAACCCAGAATTAGTGAAGAGATTAAGAAGGTCCTGCAGATGTCAGAGCATAATAGAACTGGAGATTGGTACTTGTACCAAAACCATAAAAATATAAGATTATATGGATCAAGTCTTGTTCCATATAAACTGCCCAAATACCTCCCTATCATGTCATTTTCCCTTGAGTACATAAGGCAGATTCTTAATTTAGATGCAATTAATTTCTTGGTAGCAAAGAAAAATACAGAGTTCAAATTGAAAAATCAGGTTGGCCCTTTTATCTGTAACAATAGAGATGCAGGTCCAGAGGCTGAAAAACATTTGTAGGAATTCAAGTTTAGTCACAGTTTTCTGTGGTATTATGATCCCCTAGGAGTTACAAGTAAAATAAGAGTTAAATGCAAACTCACTCCCTAGGTACATGAAAAGAAGCCAGACATAGAGAAATTCTCCAATCAATCTAAATGGTTGGAGAACAACTTAGTAAAGGCAAAGAAGCAAAGTGATACTAGTCAAACTTTGCAAACTCCAGCCCAAGAAGACAGGAATGCAAAAAGAAACAGAGAGGAAGGATCATACACTGCAGAGACTACAACTGAGGCTAAATTTAAATTGAGATACAGTAAAAAGCCAAAGTTAAATCCTACCAATAAAGAAGTGGAAACAATAGAGGTGATTGATACAGAAATAGCAGCAAAGGACAATGCACCTCCTACAATAATTGAAGAAGAACAACATCCTACAACTTCAAACACTCAGCGTATTTAGAAGCAACACAGTATTGAAGTTTCCTCATCTAAAAAACCAGCAGAAAAAGAGATGGATATCAAAGAAATATACAAATAAATCAAAGCCAGAAATGAAGAAATTAAAACTGAAATATATTCTCAATATCTGAAACAAACTCTTGGCATCCGGAATAGGCTACTTTATGCCTTTGACTATAAGAATAAAAATATGTGGATGACATTTCTTCAACCCACATTTCAAACTCCCAAGTCATATTCTGATTACAAAAAGACAAATTTTGAAGTCTTGGCCCAGGATATTCATCCTCTAGACCAAATTAAGTTTCAAAAGCAGGCAGAGGATATGATCTACTCTACAATGACCACCAAGGCCATGAGTGTACAGAAGCTTCAAAACACTCTTGCAAATATCAAAGACCAGCTCAAATTGGAAAAAGCATCTTCAAAGGCAAAAGACAATAGAATTAAATCTTTGGAAGAATTAGTAATTGAAGTAGGATATGATCCTAAAAATGTCAAAGTTGCAGATGAATTGATAAAGAAGAAAAATGAAGACATTGATGCATTAAATAAGAAACCAAAGCTTCCCCCTACATAACATCCTCAAGCAAAGGAATTATTACAAGATACAAATCAGAAAGATGAGATGATGAATCTCATTCTACAGTTGACTGCTCAGATAAAGGAAATGGAGAATGAAATGGACAATTTGGTCCATGAGAAAGAAGCCAGCAAAGAACCAGTCCCAGTCACTATCATTCCTGTAGTCACTATTTTTGTACCTTCCACACTAGTAGAATCATTGGCTCCTACAGTTCCAATGGCTACAACATTATCTTTCACTTCATCAACAACTTCAGCAACAGAGTCTTCAACAACAACAACACAGCATTAATATGAAGGAAGCAAGTTATTAAAAGCTATGCAAGATATGTATATTCAGACTAATGAGATTAACAGACTTAAAGAGCAGCTTAAAAGTCTTGAAGATGAAAATAAACTTGCTAAGATAATTGATAAGAATGAAGAACAAAGAGAAAACGGATTAAATGAGCAGTTGAAGAAATTAGAAAAAGATCTAACATTGAAAGAACCCATGGCTCAAATCAGATAATAGCTATGGGCCAATATCATTGAAGTAGTCAATGATATTTGGCCATCCATATAGGTCATTTATGAACAAAAAAACTTAGTCAAAGAAGCAAAAGAATCCATTCAAAAGATAAAAGAAGAACTTGGTAAGAAACTTGAAGAAGGTCTTGAAATCATCAGGTTTCTAAATTCTAAGAACATGCAAGAACTTGAATACATTGGAATTAATGACAGAACAAAAACCATCCTAGAATTTAGGAAGGTTATTTCCAAAAATAATTTGATGACACAACTAGAGGAGAAATGACAAAACATGGAGGTTTCCATTACAAAGTTTATGATGAAATTTTATGTCCTAAGGGAGAAATACCTTCCAAATCCATTAGTTATTCATGACAAACTAATGAAAAAGGATGACTATGACAAGATAATGAGATAAGTTGCCAAGGATCAGGTCAATTTTCCTTCCTCACAAGGTATTTCAACAGGGAAGGTAATCTACAAGAATTTGGAGAATTTTTTTTACCTACAGCATGAGGTGAAACACATATTTATCAACATGCCCACATTTTCAAAATACACTGAAGTAGATGAAATATTCAGGAGGATGATGAAGATAAAATTTCCAGAGGCAGAACTTTGGGAAAAAATGACTGTGAAATCAAGTTGCAATAAGCACAGAGCAGTAAAAATAAAACAGAGCATGTTGTTTTTACTTTTACAGTTACAATTTTGCAGTTAAAATCAGGAAAGAGTATCAGGTGAAAGAGTATCAGTTCAAAGTCAAAATTTAAATTCAAATCAAAAATTACAAACCAGAGATAAATCTGCCAGCGTAAATGACACTTCATTGTCTAGCTGCAACCTTCGTTGAACAGCAAAGAGAGAAAACAACAACATATTCAAGACAACAAACAATAATTTCAATAAAAAAAGGGACAACTAGCATTAGTTAGAACGTTGTCACTATCTTCTTGCATGAAGATATTTATTTTCCATGAATAATTCCTAAGCTTGTTTTAAGATATTTTGTAAAGAGTTTTGGTATAAATACTTCTCATTTAGAAGTATTGAGGGTGGATGAATTGCTAAAAATTTCTATAGTTGTATTATTCTGAACCCAAGGGTGATTGTACCAATTTCAAGTCAGCAGACTGGATTAAAGAAATAAAGCATCATATTACAGGATTCACGTGTTGGACCACTACAGTGAAGTATTTTCACTTGTTTCTTTGTCAATCTCTTATGTTTTTCATCAATACTTGTATTTTTTTCTAAATCTAAATGATAAATCAGGAATTGTTATTTTAGAATATGTTAAAATCACTATGTCTTGAACTGCTTATCATTTACATGTTTTCCACTGATATATAGACTAAGGAACCCTTATTTTCTCCCTAGTTTTGATTGACCTCTGTCTTTTCACTCACTATCTGGATTTGACAATCCTTAATTTCTCTCTTACCCCGATTGAAACCATTTTCACATCAGCCTTGAAGATCTGAAGTAACTTAGTTATATTGCCCTGTAAACATTTCCCTTTAGAACTTGATTTTGATCTGGCTGCTTGAAACATTGCCTCCATTAGCCCAATGGAATACAAACCTACATCTATCCATCTAAGTAAGTGATTTCACCACCAAATTAAATCAAAATCCAAAACCAATTTACCCTACATAACTAGCCTAAAATCAATTAAAATTAACAAATATAAATCATATAGAGAGAGCCCTCTCTGAGCATTAGGAAGGCTAGATCCTAAGGCTTAAAAGTATGTTTGTGGTTACCTCTAATATTCTTTAAACCAAAATAATAATAAAAATCTAACAACTCTTGAACATTATTAGAGAGATAACATATTAGCGACCATACTGGGGAACTAACCAATCCTCAGTTTTAAAATAAATCTTAAAGGAAATATTTGTACTTACCTTTTCACCTTAAGATTGTTTTGAAGAGTTGTTAGTAAATTTTCCATAAAAAACTGTAATTCTGGCTTCCATAAGAGTCTACTATACCAGGTCCAATCCAGGTCCAATCCAGATCCAGACCATGTTGTCATAGTAGATAATCCTGACAGAATTGTAAAGAAAAGCAAAAAAGTAGAAAGTTTAGGTAATAATAATTCTTTGGTCAAAGAAAACTCTCTTCCTAATAAATTATCAAGTTTACAAGACATTGAATTTGATTTAAATTTTCTACAGTCTCTGTTTAGAACTAAATGAGAAAGTGACATACATAATAGTGTAATAGATCTTGATTTCATTTCATTAATTGAAAGTAAGAAGGAAACTGCTTCACTAGATTCAGATGAAAAATTCTTACAAGTTAATGATAAACTTGATGCTATAACTGCAACTTTGATTAAGGAAATTGATGAAGTTTATTTACAACATTCAGTTGAATTGACTGCTTTATCAGCATATACCCCTAAGCCTTCTACCAGTCATTTAGATACCAGTTTTTTAGAATCTGTAGGTTCATCCTTATTTACTACCACTTCATCCATTGTTTCCACCACACTTCATTCCACAGATTCATTTTTTCCCAAGCAACCTTTTCAACCTAGATTTTTATTTCCATCCCCAAATAATTCAAGTTCATCCCCTAGCATTTCTGCTACATTTTCCAATACTTCAATCTCATTTCCAAGCTCTTCTTCTAGCATCCCAACTACATCTTCTAATATCCCAATCTCATCTGCAAGTGCTTTAACTACATCTACAATTACTTCAATTTCTTCACCAAGTACTTCAAACTTACCTCCTAGCCAAGCTAGAATCCAAGCCATGGCTACCAAATATGCCCCATTGGTCCTACAAGCCCCTCTAAATTCCATGCCCCAAGATTATCAAATAAAAATCCCTCAATTTGATGGAATAGCTCACTACACTTCACAACAGCATGTTAATAAAATGATAGACTACTTTGAATTGCATGAATTATATTATGTTGATGTTCAAATGAGACTTTTTGCTCAAAATTTAGTTGGTGATGTTAAGAAGTGGTTTAAAGGTTTTCCTGTTGGTAGTATTGCAAATTTAGGTGCTTTCCATAGAATGTTTCTTAATAGATGGGAGAAGAAGAATAATCCATTACAATTTTTTTTCTGAATTTGAAAATATAAAAAGAGCACCAAATGAAATAGTTCAAGAATATTGTACAATATATAACAGTATTTACAATGCAATCTCTGCTAATCTTAAACCTCCTCCAGACTCTGCCCTTATCAAATTCCCTGATGGATCTGATACATATATGGCTTACCAACTAAGAGAGAGAAACCCAGAAACCTTAAAGTAGATACAAAGTAATGCTATAAGTGTAGAGGCAAATTTATTAGCAAAGAAAGCTAGATTAAGAAATGAAAGGAGAGTGACAATAAAAGAGGAAACATCAACCTCAGATCTGAAAATAGATAACTTAGAAAAAAATTAGAAAGAATGATGGATAGGTTAGATAACATGGAAAGGAAGCCACAGTGGGATAACCAACAATAAGGACCTCAAATTAGAAATCCCAATTTCAGGGAAAACACCAACACTGGTAAATCTAGAGAATCAACACCTAACCAAACAATAAGACCACGTTTCCAAGAGAAATATGTTGAAATTTCTCACCAAAACGAAGATGATGAAGACACTTAGATCCATCTAATGGGTATTAATGATTATAACACCATTTTTCTTACACAAGAAGAACAGGAGTTATATGAATTACAACAACTACAATTAGATTCAAGTGAGTCTTTTGATTACAAGAAAGGTTATGATTTTGCAATTAATGAAGTTCATAAGAAATATAACCTTAGGAGCAAGAAAAATGTAGAAGCCCCTACTAAGAAAACTGCCCAAACTCAAACAAAGAAGACAGCAAAGGCTCCTACAACTAAATTTTTTCAAATTCTTCCTAGGGAAACCCAGCAAAACTCGAGTTCAACTCAGAAGAATTCAAATCCTAATCAAAAAATTTCAAGTCCCAAAATTACACCGAGTCCTAAAATTGTTGACATTACAGACACTGTTGTTCAAACATTAGCAGATCCTCAAAAATATGTTGCTGCCAAGACAACAAATTCTATTAAAACGGAAACTTCAGATCCAAAAACATCTGTTGTTGATCACCAAACAGTTGATTCTAAAATAGCCACTGCCAAAACCGCTGCTGAAACCTCAAAATCTACCAAAACTTCCACTGCATCTCAAAATGTCCCTGAAAAGAAAATTAAAAGCAGTAAAACAGTGGAAACACCAACAGAAATTGAAAAACCAACTATAGAAAAAGAAGATAAACCCACCCAAACTACAGTTACTGTTACACCATTTTTTGGTCATCTAACCTATTATCATTAGATGAACCCAAGTACACCATGTAAGACCAATTTTACCCTAAGTAAAATTGCTTTCACTATGTGAAATAACTTAGTAAAACACCTTTATTAAGTTGTTTATGGTCTAAACGGGAAACCCCAAAAGGAAATAATAAAAAAATCTATATTTGTTTATATTTCCTGGTCATATTTAACCCAAAACAAGGAAATCAATTAAATAAATCCTTATTTATTTGATTATTTCCTAGGAATAAGTTATTTAAATCCTATTTAAATAATATTCCTAGTTAAATTTGACTAAATCATTTATAAATAATTAAATAAATCGTTATTTATTTAATCATATTCCCACCATTTCCTTAAAATAGTAAATAAATCATTTATTTATTTATTATTTATAAATAAAGGAATTGACCCAAGTCAAAAATCCTTTTCCCTCCAACAAATATAATAAAATATTCCTAAAAGGTGATTCTAGAATTTGATTAATAATATTTTATTCATGAACCAAGTTCTAGATCGCCCTAATATTTTGTTATAAATAGAAGGGTTTTCCCCATTCATTAGTCACCTTTGATTGCATTATATCACTCTGGATCTATACACTTGGTCACATTTTCTCCATTTTTGCCTTGTGAGCTCCCACTGAGTTCTATGTTTGTCTGGGTTTTCTACACCAACAAGAGAGAGAAATTTTAGATCTGAAATGCTAAGGACTATCAAGAACCCATCCCATTGTGGAGAACCGGAAAACACCTTTCTTGTTTTCCTCTCAGGTGCCCCCTTTTAATATAATACAAAAAATTCTTTCAAATACATTGTTCTTGTCTTGTCTATTGGATGCATGGAGCCATCTTTCATTTTTACTGCTTAATGTCTTTTATGCTTAGATCTGGATTTGTGCAACATTATTTGGATCAACTAACTGCAGATTTAAAGATATTGGCAGTCATACTTGATGTTAGGGCTATTTTTTATGTGTAGCTAAAGTGGTTTTTTACGACGAAAGATTCATACTAACAATTGGCAACTCCACACGGGTTTTCTTTTGTGACCGCTGTCATTTTATATATTCGTGCATATTCAGCTATTTCAGACCCTAGGGTTTCTCTCCAGTTTCCTGTTTTTCCTATTTTTATAGTGCTTTTCACCTCTAAAACCCACAAACATTCAAATTTTTAACTTCCGTGTGTTTTTGGCCCTATTGCGCAGGTGACAGACATCAGTCGCAACTCAGACGACAAATTTTTCTGAAATCTGCCACCGAGAGACCCGGATCTGCAGGCCGCACTTATCAGCCCAAAAACTGCGACCCAGACTGGAGGGCGCACTTTTCTGCCCCAAAACTGTGACTTGGATTGAAAATAGGTCAGAACCTGCGACCTCCACTTTTTTCTGCAATTTTCCAGCAATTTTCCTGGGTTTTTCTGAAGCTTCTGTCAAGGTTTTCCAGCCTCCGTCTCTACTCGTTTAGACCTGTTTTTGATTTGTTTCACTCAAATAAGTGGGAATATTGCCCCTTAGGGCTTTAGTACCCTCCACTTTTGGTGGGCGAGTTTTAGCTATTTCAGACGTCTGAATTTTCAGAGTTTCAGCCTTCTTCTTTTCAGCTTTGATACCTCCTTTTCAGATCCCTTTAGATCAGCTCTTATCCCTTTCAAATCACCTCATATAGTTTTTTTTGGGTTTACCTTTAGGGCCACCTCTTCGTCCCTACTCCATTTAGCTAATTTCCCCTTTTTTTACAGCAACCTTGCCTCTGCCTCTTTGTTGTTCTCTGCACCTCTTTCCAATAGACTTATCCTTTAGATCTATGTCCCTCCCGACCTTAGATCTATCGGCCTCTTTTTTCGTGTGTTTTGAATAGATTTTTTCCCTCTTTTTAGACTAGTTTTGAGAGACCCACCTTCTTGGGTTAGATCGATGCATTGTTAGTTGTTAATTTTCTGTTATTTCAGCATTATATACTATTATTTGCAGATTTATTTTCAGTTACACAGCACACTTTTTCTTTTACTCTCAAAACGTCTGGGTTTAAAAAATTAAAATCAACACACGCCACACACTGACCCTAAGTGAAGAAGAGCCTGGTTAACACCGCCTGGCAAAGACTTTAAAATCAATTGACACTACACCTCTCTGCTCTTGGCCTCTCTTGATTTTGTCCCTCCCTGCCCCTGTCGGTTTTTCTTCTTCCCGTCATCATTGCACCCCCAAGGCGCTTATTTCGGAGACTTCTTGGCCTTCACCCTCAGTTTCTGGTTGGTCGACTTCCTCCTTCCCGTTGTCATCGAGTAATCCCCCCCCCCCCCCCCCCCCCCCCCGAGTCCACACTCCGACTCTTCTTCTGATTGTTCAGGTTCTCCCCCTATTACCTTCACCATGTCTAGTTCAGGGCCTACCGCTAGCGGCAACCCCAGTTCTACTGTTGGGTCCCTTATATGGCCTACAGGACCTACCTCGACTGCCCCGTTGCTCCCTTATATGGCCGGTCTCAGTCTCCCCGACTTCAATCAGCTGATCAATGATCCTATCCACCACGATGTTAGTTGGCCTGCTATGCCAACCAAGCTCCCCTTCGACATTCCCAAGTTCGAGGGCCTTGCTAGTGAAGATCCCTCCAACCATATCCAATCTTTCCATATGTGGTGTTCATCCAATTCCATTACTGACGACTCCATCCGTCTTAGATTGTTCCAACGCACGCTTACCGATGAAGCTTCTAAATGGTATGCTGAGCAGGCCACCTCCTCCCATACCACTTTTTCGACCATTTCCCCAGACTTTTTATCTTATTTCCAGCTACCTCTCTGATACGACACTGGTACCGAGCTTTTAACTTCTTTCCGTCAATCCTCTTTGACTCGCCTTTCCACTCATGTCCAGGAATGGCGGCATAGAAGAAGCTTATGTCGCACTCCTCCCTTTGAAGATCGGGTTTATATGGACTGGTTCCTGTGCTCTCTCTTACCTCCCATTGGCAAAGATGTCGCCTCCCATTTCCCTCAAACCGAAGAAGCTACCCTCCAAATAGCCTTGAAATATGACCTTTTCTATGCTCAATCTGGTTATGTTTATACTGTCCTTCCTGACCTCCCCAAACCTGGTGGCGCTAACGCCCTGGGGGAATCTCACTCTGCCAACGGTATCGTTGGAGCTGCTGCTCAACCTCTTATGGGCTATAGTTTCCCTCCAGGAGGGGCCAGCACCTCCAGCACTTTTTCCCCTCCAGGTAGCATGTATCCAGGATACGGCATGCCTCCTCCTTTTTCCCACCCTCCTGCTTACATCAATGTTTCCCACCCTAACCCTTATCCTTACCCACAACCTAGTGTCCCACCAATTCCAGCATTTGGACCTCTCCCTCCCTTGCCTTCTCAACCCCCGCAGCCGCACTCACTTCCCCTTCTAGGGAAAGTCTTTGCGTAGCAAGGCGCGACTACTTCCCTTCCATCTCAAAGAAAGAGGAAAGGCAATCAATCTGCCTCTGGTAATCGTGGACCCAATCCTCCAATTATTGATCCTAGCACCGCTAACCAGCCACAGGGCTCTCATCCCAAGCTAGACAGGCCTCTTCACACCAATAAGCCCTATTCGTGTTGTGGCATTTATGGTCATTACACCCACGATTGTCCCCTATTACCACAGATGCAGCAGATGTGGGAGTCTCAGGCCACCGTGCGGGGACAACATTCCTCCCCTACTGTCCCTTTCACTCCGGCTACTTCTCAACCCGCTGTGTTCATCGATCCTTTCCCTCAATAAGGATTCATGGCCACTCAACCACCTCATGCCCCGGTAACCACTCAACCTTCCCCTTTTGGTTCCTTCGATTACCAGATTCTCATGATGGCCTCTGACCAACCTCTCACCGTTGACCTTAACCTTTAAACTCGGTCTCGTCAGTACTCCACGCCTCCCGCTCTAGCTGTCCCCGAGTCCCCATCTTCAGGTCCTACAGAGCCTCTATCGACACCCAATGTTCCCTTGCAAATCCCTCCACCAAAATTTGAGGTTCATACCAATATTCCTAAGGGCCCATTATGCCGAACTGCTACCTCTGGTCAGGCTGCCCATTCATATAGCATAGTAGATGATCTAGCACAATCTCCTACTGCCATTTCAACACTGGAACTCCTCCAGTCGTGTCCTTCTCAAAAGAAGGCTCTATTATCTGTCGTGGGTGCTGTAGATTTTGTTGATGACCAATTGATTGTTTTCGATGCCCGTCAGTCAGATCATCCACCCCTTCATGCTTCTGTTGCTTTCCAAATCCCAGTCAAAATCTGAAATGCCAACGTCGCTCGGTGTATTATTGATGAGGGGGCATCTACCTGTTTGATGTCTACTTCGGTTTGGAAACAACTTGGATCTCTTGAGCTGGCCCCTTCCACAATCACCCTTCGTGCGTGGGATGGCCATGCCTCCCAGCCCATCGGCCTTTTCTGTAACTGTCTTATCACCCTTGCGGGTAAGATTTTTTGTGTCGACGTTGAATTTATCAACGCCCCTCTTGACTATAACATTCTTTTGGGGCGTAGTTACACCTATGCCACGTTTTTCATCCCATCCGCAGTCCACCGCAAGATGTTTTTCCCTCATAACAGAAAGATAGTCACAATTGACCAGTTGACGTATCATGAGCCAAAATCTCAGACTTCCCCCGAGTCGATCATCTCTTCCATAGCCAATAAACCAACTGTCGATTCTTTGACCAATGTTTCCCTCGGCATCTACAAAGACTCCTCCTTGCTTGGAACCTTCCCTGGTCTCCCTCCTCCTCTTGTCTCTGATCCCAGCTCAGCGAATGTTTGCATGATGCAATCGTCTCAGGCCGACCTCACATGGCCCGCTTCGGCTAGTCAGCAACCTCAACCTCACTCGCCGCCATCTGCTCCTAGCCCTTCACCACCGCCAACTAGACCTCTTTCTGCTGGCCCTTCCCCTACAACTGGTACCCATGAGCCTCTCTACCCTCCTAGGTTGGTTCCCCCAAGTCTTAACCATCTTGGCATCGTCCCTTCTGGCCATTACCCCGCTGGTCAGATACCCTTCCTCGCTTCCCCTCTCGGAGTCTATTTGGTCCCCATCATGGCCACCCTTTCCCTCCCTAAATTTACCCTGGGCATTCCCGTCTGGTACCTTGACCCTCCAGTCACTACCCCACCAAGTCACCCCAAACTGTACCTTGCTTTGACACCAATTAAACTAGTTCCCGTCGCCACAGTGCCACCCACACCTCAACAGGACCCTTCTCCTACTGTGACAGCTACGGGCAAGAAACGAAAAACTCGTAAGGGGGCATCCAAAGAGAAGGCCACCGCACCTGACCCTACCCTCCTCCACCCGCCAAGCCTTGTGCCTTGTGTGATGGTGTCAGTCATGCCACCCATACTTGTCCTGAGTTGCCCCATATCCAACCCATGGTTAAGGTCTCGTTCCCTGAATCTACGGTCCCTGAAACCTCTGTTTCTTCCTCGTTTGCAGCAAAGAACCCAAAGACTCTTCGCACCAAAAAACCATGTGCTCTGTGTGGTGTCCATGGCCATTATTCTCACCATTGTCCTCACCTCATGCATTACCGAGCCTCTTTAGAGGTCATTCACGAGTACGAGGTCAAACAAAATCAATCCACCTCTCCCATCCTTGCTCAGTATGCGTCAGGCTTACTCGAGGATCCCCCCACTACCATTGACATTCCTCCCCCCGATGTTGAGATGTCAGAACCTACTGCCCCCCTCCTATACCTATCATCATCTGCACGACCCTCGGAGTACATTCCCTCTGAATCCACTCCATCTGTTTCGCTTGATTCCCCTTCAGCAACATTCTTGGGCCCTACATGCTTTGACCATATTTTTACTTGTTCTTTCGTCATCCCCCTTGACGATCCATATGTGGACCTTTCCTCCCATGCTAATGATTTAGGTAGCTTTGCAACATCATGTGGTTTCCTTGACCTCTCCCTTTCCTCTCCTCACCAGGAGGATACCATCTGCATCTATGATGTCCTTCGCAGCATGAGCTCCCACTTTTCCTCCTGTCGTTCTCATTCATCACCCTCTAGTCGATCTATGAGAACTAGCCATCCTACCCAGACTACTCCCTCCCATAGTAGTCGTTTGATGTCTACCCTATACTCACGCTGCTCTCATTCTTAGCCTTCCTCCCATTTCTTGTCTTGTGACACTATTCCACCAGACCTCTCATCCACACATTATATTGGCTATGCTGATGGGGCAAGTCGCTACTCCCAGAATCTCGCTTCGGCTGCTTGGGCCATCTTTACCCCCTTGCATACCCTCATTCTTTCGAATGGGGTCTGCATTGGTAATGCCACCAATAATCAGGCCGAATATGTTGCAGTACGTGGTCTCTTAGCCGATGCCCTCTCCCATCGCATCCTCCATCTGCACATTCGTTTAGATTCCCTGCTTCTTGTCTTACAACTCAATGGTGTCTATCATGTGCATAACCCTATCATGTTTAGACAATATTTACGAGTGAAACTTTTGATACGTGACTTTAGATTCATTACTTTCAACCTTGTACCTAGAAGTCAAAATCACTATGTAGATAGAATTGAAAATCATGTTCTAGACTGGCATTTATCACACACCAGACAATAACATTTCACACCATCAACACAATGCATATACATAATATATATCATATAACATGTTTTTTAGAGTCCATCTACTCTGAAACATATGACATGCCCATAGCATGTTACAAAAACAAAACTACAAAACTGGGGGGCACCACTTTCCCCTACATACACACTAGGGGGTGTTAGCCATCAGTATTTTTTACATGTTAGTGATGACTATATCCATAGCTGAGTTTTCTAGAAGCTGAATTCCATATGTCAATATGTCATCTAGAAAACCCTCATAAAACTTTTTTTCGCCATTCCGAGGGTAGCCCAATACATAGCTCTATGTACTGGTCCTCTAAATCCTGCCAACCACGCTCCAACACACCGGTCAGCAGCCCCTCACATCTATGAAGAATATCCTCCAACAGAGTGGTCATGTCCTCATTTTTTGCCATTCTTGATCCACTTGCACCTATAGCTCCAGCTGCTGCAGGTCGTCCCATATATCCGGCCGGTTTTACCAGAGCTATATCTGCATTCCAAAAATTATAAGGATCAGTACCATGAATGCACATAATAGATTAGTTAATTTTCACTTACCATCGGGTCCCCATACCCGACCAGGCGGAAGCGGCAAGTCCAGATCTCCCTAATAACTCATCCCACTATAGGAATAGTCGTCTATGTACAATGGCATCTGATCCCAATGGGCGAAGAACTCTGGTCGAAACACCCGTCTGACCGCCCCTCCTCCTCCTCTACACAATAGTCATCCCCACTGACACATCTGGGTCTCTCTCGGACCCCCATCAGGTAGATGTACACGAGGTCGTAAGGTCAGAATCTTCTCAAAAAAGAAGGAGCACAATACAGTCCCATAAGCACAATCATGATTCACTTGCCGCTTACATAGCAACAATTGTCGTTTCACCGACACCAACATCATCTGGGCCCACCCATAGTAGGTCCCACTCAACACACTCTCTACAATCATCATTTGCCCTCCAGTGATGTGATGGAACGCCTGGCTGCCCAAGATCCGCAACACTGCTGCTGCAACTGTCGGGTCTCCAACCTCTCTAGATCCCCAATCGATATCCGAGTCCCTTTGACTCGGACACGGGGTCGACAATGTTGCTCAACAAACTCCATAATGTTACGCCCCCACAGGAACATTGGCT
The DNA here is from genome assembly GCA_034641835.2 of Pinus albicaulis. Classification (NCBI taxonomy): domain Eukaryota; kingdom Viridiplantae; phylum Streptophyta; class Pinopsida; order Pinales; family Pinaceae; genus Pinus; species Pinus albicaulis. The sequence goes on along the minus strand of CM076572.1, from coordinate 689,722,001 downwards.
GTGTATTTCCCACCATCCCTAATGGTGGGAGACCAGTCAGAAAATACAGATCCTGGACTGTCAGCTCAATCCTGTGCCCCTACACTATAAACACCTCATGATCTGGATCCCAATAACTAATAATCTGATCCAACAAGGGCTCCCCAGCCCTCATTAAAGGGTTCTCCACAAATTTCAGAACCCCAAACCTAGCCAATGCACGACGGACACCCTGATCCGCTTGGATTTCCATCTGTAATGTACCTAGGTCTCTCTCTCTCCACGTGATCCATATATCTACCATATCTACACAAAAACATCATCTTTGTCAGTCTACAAATGAGCAAAAATGCATTCACTCACACCAAAACTGAATCTCAGCCCATACCTGTTGGAAATGTTGTCATTGATGGCAAAGGAGGTAACAAATGCAGAGACAGGAATAGTTGCAAGGAGATGGCAAAGAACAGAGATAGCAGAGAAGAAGCAGAGGCAGCATAGAAGAAGCAGAGGCAGCAAAGAAAAAGCAGAGGAAGCAAAGGAAATGAATTGATGTAAAGAGCTATTCAAGGTGTAGAGTAGTGAAGAAGTTTTGCATTACATGAGATTCTGTAATTGGGGGTCTAAATGGGTCTATGATGTTGTAGTGTGCAATTTTGAGGTATGGTGTGTAAATAAACTCTGTGGCGAGGTTTTTGTGTCGAATAAATAAACTCTATGGCGAGGGTTATGTGTGGATAGACCGTTGAACCCGCAGTGGAACACAAATTGACTATGTGGAATGTATGAGCCGTGATTCTGTGTGGGATTGGAATAAATTGATTCCTACTGAAAGTCATTAGTTATGCGTAGCCATACCTGTAGTTACCAGCAAGATAAATTACGGTGGAAGATTGTGATGAAAGGTGTCGACTCTGTGTAATGGCTCAATCTCTAAACTCTAGTAGCCAATGATGTCGTGGTATTGATTATCCCACGAGTTTCGGGGTTAACAGTTTGATAGAACCTCTGTACATTAAATGGGCAGCGGAACCCGGAGCATTGGAGCAGAATCGAATACGAAAATACATTGAAATATAAGCAGGCAGAAGTAAAGCGAAAAGGTGGGTTGAATTATATAACGGAACCGGGAGAGGCGGAACCTTGACCAGAGAACAGTGGAAGGGGTGAAAACCACGAGCGGTTTCACGGAGGGTGGATTTCCCATTCCGCACCACCTTTCAACCGTGAGGTGGTTTTACAGATTTCGCAGTGATTCCATTAGGATTTGGCCGCATGTCCCAAGCGGTTTTGATTAAAATGAAATTTCGCGCATTAACGATCGGCGGAAGACGCCCAGCGAAATGAATAAGATCCGTTGATCTAGGCAAAGGCTATCCAACGGTGGGCGATCACAGGACTTGCACGAGGTTTAATAAAGGTGCGTGGACGATAAGTCATGTATGTTGTGTGCATTCGATTGGTGGTTGATGGCATTGTGGGCCCGACGGTAATATACGTAATTAAGTTGGGTTATTAATTTAATATAAGGTTCGACGAAGTATATTAAAAGCTTTTTATCATGGTTCACAAGTTCATAAGGGTATGAGATGTACTGTGGGACTCCATTAATTATTGAAGGGCGTCGGAATATGTATATGGATATATTACATATAATAGAATATGTATATGTGATTAAATATGCCGAAGGTCAATTAACATGGTTTTAATAGCCAATGGATTATGCGCCTTATATACAAAAGCCCAAACCATATATATATATATATATATATATATATATATACGGTGTGCAATATATATAAAAAGGCAGGGTGCAATGCTTCGTGGACCTGGAGCCAAAGGACGATACACTCTTATTCACTGTGCTAATGTCATAAGGTTTGGTTTTATTATGGTTCAATAGTCAACTATTATGTTGCGTATGAGGGTTGTAATGCGAAGTTAGCGCATATGTCCATATAAGAGATTGTCGGATTTGTAACTATAGAGGAGTATGAAATTAATATCTAAATTCTTTGAATTAAGATCTTAAAATAGCCCAGCCTTATTTGTTTGAAATTGCCAGCGTGGAATAGGACAAGTGTGAGATTGCCGGATATGGAAATGCTTGGGCATGAAACTTGAATGCAGTTATGGAAAAGGAAAAGGAGAGCATGCAGAGATAAACTGAGATTACAGGTTTGACAGGTATACATTCACAAGTGCACACAATTACAGTGAACCAAGGTATGCAGAACAGGTTCTTAACAGCAGCAGGAAAAGACAAATCCAGTAAAGCCAAAATTCGGAAAAGGAGCTGAGTGAAATTGAAATATGTAATTAAAATGTGAAAGTAAATGTTGTAATTAATTTTCTATTGTTTGTGATGCAAAGGCAAGTATCCTAAAGAAAAGACAAAAATTCCACTGTAGCATGAAATATTGTACATATTATTATGATTTTAAATTGAGTTGGACAAAGAAATGAGGAAGCAGAATACCAAGAGGTATGACCATTCATTTCGAATTCCTAGAGGAATACAAACAATCTTGTGAGAATTCCTATATAAGATCAATTTGATAAGCTCAAGATACTGTGAGAGAGAGAGCAGATATAGAGAATGCAGAATATAGAAGAATAAAACAGAGAAGATTAAGAGAAGAAGAGCAGATACAGAACAGAGCTAATATCTGGAGTAAATCAACAAACATTCAGCTTAATGGTTGTCAGTTGTAGTTGACAAAGGTTGAAGCCTCCTGTAGGTTGGTGCCTACAGAAAATTGAAGGGAGTTGGTGCTTCCTTGCAAGTTGTAGCTTGCAGAATTGAGGTTGGAGCCTCTTGTAGGTCGGTGCCTGCAGAAAAACAGTGGTGAGAGGGAGTAGGAGCTTGCCTTTGCATCACAACAATAATAAGATGTGGTTTTCTCCCGTTATGGGTTTCCACTTATATCTGGTGTCTCTGTGCTTGATAGTTATGTATTGAACTAAACTAATACTTTCTGCTTGCATTCTAATATTACTTGCACATTAAATTGGATATGAAATGAAGGTGTAAATAGTTTAATGAAAAGTTTTAAAAGATCAGGAATGCATTAAACTGATTCACCCCCCCCCTCTCAGTTTAATTAAAGGTTCAACAATTGGTATCAGAGCAAGTTCCTTGTATATCAGTCTAACAACTGAAAGGAGATCCTAGGCTCTCAAGATGGAAAGTCAAGAAGGAAGCTCAACCAATAAAGCCCCTTTCTTTACAGGTGCAAATTATGCCTTTTGGAAAATAAGAATGAAAGCTTATATAATGTCTTTAGGATTAGAAGTTTGGGATGCTGTGGAAATTGGATATGTCACAAAGCCAACTGATACAGAGAAAGAAGCTAAACAAAGCTTTGTAGCTAATGCAAAAGCAATGAATGCAATCTTAAATGGACTATGTGAAGTTGAGTTTATCAAAATAATGCACAGTAAGACTGCCAAAGATATGTGGGACACTCTAGAGAATATCCATGAGGGAAATAAAAAGGTTAAGACTGCCAAACTTCAAGTATATAGAGCCTAGTTTGAAAATTTAAAAATGAATGATGATGAAGATGTTGGCAGCTTCTTCTTAAAATTTGCAGAAATTGTTAACAGTATGAAAGCTCTTGGAGAAACAATACGAGAAGGTATAATTGTACAAAATATTCTAAGATCTCTTCCATCCAGATTCAATCCCAAGGTGTCTGCAATAGAAGAAACATCTGATTGGGAGACCTTGACCATGAACTAGATACTAGGAAATCTTACAGCATATGAGATGAGGCTCCCACAGAAGAAGCCAAGTACAAGGGAGGCAGCATTCAAAACAGAAAAGAAGAAAGAAGAAAAGGAAGACATATGCTCCTGCTCTGATGAAGAAGAGGCTAAATTTGTCAAGAAATTGGATAGAGGCTCAGGTAGATACAAAGGTAAACTTCCTTTTAAATGATTTAACTGTGGAAGAGTTGGACATTATGCTGCTAAATGTCCTCACAAGAAAGTAAGAAATCAAGCTCAAGAATCAGAGAAAGACACATCAAAGAATTGGCAGAAAGGAAATAAATTCAGCAGAAAATCCTTCTATGCTCAGCAAGATAGCAGTGCATCTGAAGACTTAGATGAACCCTCAGGAGAAGAGGGAACCTCTAAATTTTTACTGATGGCCATAGAAGATCTTGAAGGACTCTTGCTAGAAGAAGAAGAAGAAGAAGGGGAAGTCGATCTTGAGGGGGAGCTAAGAAGTGCTCTGGAGGAGATTGACAGACTCAAACTAAAATGCATAAAACAAAAAGAGATTCTCCTCAAATGTGTGAAAGAAGATCAAAATTCAGAAGTCCTCATGCAGCTAAAGGTAAAGCTTGAATAAGCCAAGAAGATAGAAGATATGTTACTTCAGCAAATCAAAGATAAAACTCGAGAACAAGAGAAGCTGGAAGAAGAAATTTTGTGTCTGAGAAGGAAATTATAAAGTGCTCAACAGAAAGTCTCTATATGCCCTTCTCAAATGACAAGTTCTGGTAAGTTGAATGAAATCTTGGATGCTCAAAGATCTCCTCTAATAAAAACTGGGATAGGCTATGAAGGAGAATCAAGTAAGGGCAAAGAAAAGGAAAACAAAAATATAATTTTTGTGAAAGCAAAGAAGGTTGATGAAGCAGCTCAAATAATTCCTACAAAGGAAGAAACATGTAATGAGAAAGACAGAGACCACAAGAAACCTATAATAACAAAGATTGTAACAAATACTAAGACAACAGAGAAAGGATCATATATTCCTGATTATATCAAATTTGGAAGCCATCAAAGGAGATTCTTGCCTCCTATGAAGATTGCCACCTGTTATGTCTGCCACAAGCCGGGACACATTGCTGCATATTGTCATACAAGGAGGAATGATTCAAACCAACAAAAGATGCAAGCATGGAAGAGACAACCTTACATCAGGTATGCAAGTAATTTCTATGGTTATTGTTTTTATTGTAAGGATTTTGGCCATAGAATTATTGAATGTAGAAAGTATGGACAAAGACTGATGTTCAATACCTCAAGGAGGTTTATGAGTCAAAACAATTTTTTTCATGCTCACAATTCTGTAAAAACTATAATCAAATGTTGTATATGCAATCAAGTTGGACATATATCTTCCAAGTGTTCTCTAAAAGGATATAATTCATCACGTCACAAAAGATACCAAACAAAAGGGGGCCTCCAGTGGATAAAGAAGGTGAATAAATGTGACTTGGCTTTAACTGCTCAAGATTTGAAGAGTCAATGGTATTTGGACAGTGGCTGCTCTAAACACATGACAGGAGACAAAAACAAGTTTTTAACTCTTGATGAAAAGAAATCGGGCAATGTCACTTTTGGAAATGACAAATCAGGAAAGATCAAGGGAAAAGGATCAGTCAGCATAGACAATGGCAGAGGAAAGGCCCAAGATGTATTTTATGTAGATGGGCTGAAAGAAAAGTTACTGAGTGTCAGTCAGATGTGTGATAAAGGCTGTGAAGTTCTCTTTAGAGCACAAGATTGTGTAGTCAGATCAAGCACAACAGGTAAGACTCTGCTCAAGGGTGTTCGAACAGAGAGTAATGTTTACATTGTGAAAGAGGGAGATGAAGCATGTCATCTTAGCAAGCTAGAAGAGTCATGGTTATGGCATAAAAGGTTGGGACATCTCAGCTTCGATCACATCATCAGACTAAGTAAGAAGAAAGCTGTCAGAGACATGCCAGAAATTAAGAGGCCTTCTAATACCATATGCAAATCTTGTCAATTGGGTAAACAGACCCGCACATCCTTTAAGGCCAAAGAAGAGTTATCAACAAGAAGACCACTCCAGCTTGTGCACATGGATCTGTGTGGACCTGCAAGAACTAAGACACCAAGTGGAGAATCCTACTTCATGCTGATAATAGATGATTTCTCCAGAATGACATGGGTTTCTTTTCTCAATAACAAATCAGAAGCACTGGAAAAGTTTAAGATATTCAAATAATTAGCAGAAAATCAAACTGGATGCAAGCTAAAATGTATCAGATCAGATAGAGGAGGAGAATTTACAGATTATGACTTTGCTGACCTATGCAATGAACATGGCATAAAACAACAATTCACTATTGCAGGAACACCTCAGCAGAATGGAGTAGTAGAAAGACAAAACAGATCTGTTCAACAAATTTTCAGAGCCATGATGCAAGAGAATAATATTGCTCAAACCTTCTGGGCAGAAGCAGTGCACACAACAATACATATCCTTAACAAAGCTCACTTAAGGCCAAGCAGTGACAAGACTCCTTATGAACTATGGCATGGAAAGCCAGCTTCAATAAAACATTTCAGAGTCTTTGGTAGCAGGTGTTACATAAAGAATAATGATGAAAACCTTGGGAATTTTGATGCAAGAGCAGATGAAGGGATTTTTCTAGGATATGCTTCCAAAAGTAAAGGGTACAGGTGCTACAACAAGACTCTTCAGAAAATAATTGAATGTGTTGATGTGAGATTTGATGAAGAACTTCCAAACAATACAAGAAATACAGACTGCTGCAGTCCATCAGACAACCATGAAGAGGAAGACCAGAATGATGATGAAACAAGCAAGACAACAGAAGATGCAGAGCTGAGCTCGAAAACCCCCTCAAGATACACTCAGAAGAATCATCCTGAAGAAAAGATCATAGGAGACAAGGAAACAGGGGTCCAGACAAGAAGGCAGCTAACAGAACAAACTGAGGAGGTATACATAGCCATGCTGTCACAAATAGAGCCAAAGAAATTTGAAGAAGCCAGCAAGGACAAGTCTTGGGTAAAAGCAATGAATGAAGAATTAGAACAAATTGAAAAGAACAATACCTAGGAACTAGTTCCTAGACCTGCTGAGAAAAATGTCATAGGCTCAAAATGGGTATTCAAAAATAAAATGAATGAGGAAGGACAGGTAATCAGGAATAAAGCCAGACTTGTCTGCAAAGGATATTCACAAATTGAAGGATTGGATTACGATGAAACATTTGCTCCTGTAGCCAGAATGGAAGCTATCAGAATGTTTCTGGCATTTGCATGCTACCAAAACTTCAAAGTATATCAAATGGATGTAAAATTTGCATTTTTGAATGGAGACTTAGAAGAAGAAGTCTACATGGAACAACCAGAAGGCTTCTCCTTGACAGACAAAGAAGACTATGTGTGCAGACTGAAGAAGGCCCTATATGGACTGAAACAGGCTCCTCGTGCTTGGTACTCAAGACTGGATAAATATTTGCAAAAACGGGGTTTTAAGAGAGGTGGAGTAGACAACAATCTATATATAAAAGCCCATGAAAATGAACTCCTGATTGTTGTAGTGTATGTTGATGATATTATGTTTGGAAGCAACAAAGATGAACTAGCAAAAGGGTTTGCTGATGAGATGAAAATAGAGTTTGAAATGTCTATGATTGGAGAACTCAGTTTCTACTTGGGACTGCAAATTCAGCAAAAGAACACATGCACATTCATCTCTCAAGAAAAATACTTAAAAGAAATGCTGAAAAGATTCAAAATGGAGGACTGCAAACCTATGACTACCCCCATGATCACGGGATGCAAGCTGTGTGCTGATGATGGGTTTGCAGATGTAGACCAAAAACTCTACAGATCCATGATAGGAAGCCTACTGTATTTGACAGCTTCAAGACCAGACATCATGCTAGCAGTAGGACTAGTGGCTAGATATCAAGCAGCACCTAAACAAAATCATCTTCTTGCAGTCAAAATAATATTCAGATATCTACAAGGAACTACACAGTATGGGCTTTGGTATCCTAAAGGAAAAAGCTTCACTTTAACATCATACACAGATGCAGATTGGGCCAGCTGTGTGGATGACAGAAAAAGTACAAGTGGAGGTGCATTCTATCTAGGAGAAAGCCTAGTTGCATGGTTAAGCAAGAAACAAACATCCATCTCACTGTCTATAGCTGAAGCAGAATATATAGTAGCAGCAGCATGTTGTACACAAGTCATGTGGATGAAGCAAACTCTTCAAGACATGAAGGTAAGCATTGATGAGCCTATTTCAATCAAATGTGATAATACAAGTGCTATAAGTATATCTAAAAATCATGTACTTCACTCAAAAACTAAACATATACCAATCAAGTATCATTTCCTCCGAGAACAAGTGGCTCAGAAGATAGTAAAACTGGACTATGTACCAACAAAAGAACAGAGAGCAGATATATTTACTAAACCACTTGCAAGAGAACCATTCGAATACTTGAGAGATAAACTAGGGGTAGTATCTGTAGATGCTACTCTCTGATATAAAGAGAAAGCACAATTTCAGGGGGAGAACAAAACGAAAATATCATTCCAGGGGGAGAACAGCCAGCAAGGAAAGCATGAATCAGGTCCTCAGGATCAAAGGATTAAAGCAAAAGAACACCACGTTATTATCCTAGAACTGTATCAATTTATAGTGTATATTCAAATTCAAAGTGTTCTCTCAACAAGTCTTTTACATCACTATGGAGCAGCATGCAGAAGAGGGCCTAAACATAACTCAGAGATAGGAAATTCAAAAAGCAGCCCTTTGCCATTGATGTCAAAGGGGGAGGATGAGCAAACAATAGCAGAAAGAGAAGGCAAATAGAGAAAAAGTATTGCCATCAATGCCAAAGGGGGAGACTGTTGGAAATGTTGTCATTGATGGAAAAGGAGGTAACAGATGTAGAGACAGGAACAGTTGCAAGGAGATGTCAAAGAATAGAGGCAGCAGAGAAGAAGAAGAGGCAACAGAGAAGAAGCAGAGGCAGCAAAGAAAAAGCAGAGGAAGCAAAGGAAATGAATTGATGTAAAGAGCTATTCAAGGTGCAGAGTAGTGAAGAAGTTTTGCATTACATGAGATTCTGTAATTGGGGGTCTAAATGGGTCTATGATGATGTAGTGTGCAATTTTGAGGTATGGTGTGTAAATAAACTCTGTGGCGAGGTTTTTGTGTCGAATAAATAAACTCTGTGGCGAGGGTTATGTGTGGATAGACCGTTGAACCCGCAGTGGAACACAAATTGACTATGTGGAATGTATGAGCCGTGATTCTGTGTGGGATTGGAATAAATTGATGCCTACTGAAAGTCATTATTTATGCGTAGCCATACCTGTAGTTACCAGCAAGATAAATTACGTTGGAAGATTGTGATGAAAGGTGTCGACTCTGTGTAATGGCTCAATCTCTAAACTCTGGTAGCCAATGATGTCGTGGTATTGATTATCCCACGAGTTTCGGGGTTAACCGTTTGATAGAACCTCTGTACATTAAATAGGCAGCGGAACCCGGAGCATTGGAGTGGAATCGAATACGACAATACATTGAAATATAAGCAGGCGGAAGTAAATCGAAAAGGTGGGTTGAATTATATAACGGAACCGGGAGAGGCGGAACCTTGACCGGAGAACAGTAGAAGGGGTGAAAACCACGAGTGGTTTCATGGAGGGCGGATTTCCCATTCCGCACCACCTTTCAACCATGAGGTGGTTTTACAGATTTCACAGCGATTCCATTAGGATTTGGCTGCGTGTCCCAAGCGGTTTTGATTAAAATGAAATTTCGCGCATTAACTATCGGCAGAAGACGCCCAACGAAATGAATAAGATCCGTTGATCTGGGCAAAGGCTATCCAACGATGGGCGATCACAGGACTTGCACGAGGTTTAATAAAGGTGCGTGGACGATAAGTCATGTATGTTGTGTGCATTCGATTGGTGGTTGATGGCATTGTGGGCCCGACGGAAATATACGTAATGAAGTTGGGTTATTAATTTAATATAAGGTTCGACGGAGTATATTAAAAGCTTTTTATCATGGTTCACAAGTTCATAAGGGTATGAGATGTACTGTGGGACTCCATTAATTATTGAAGGGCGCCAGAATATGTATATGGATATATTACATATATTAGAATATGTATATGTGATTAAATATGTCGAAGGTCAATTAACATGGTTTTAATAACCAATGGATTATGCGCCTTATATACAAAAGCCCAAATCATATATATATATATATATACGGTGCGCAATATATATAAAAAGGCAGGGTGCAATGCTTCGTGGACCTGGAGCCAAAGGACGATACACTCTTATTCACTGTGCTAATGTCATAAGGTTTGGTTTTATTATGGTTCAATAGTCAACTATTATGTTGCGTATGAGGGTTGTAATGCGAAGTTAGCGCATATGTCCATATAAGATATTGTCGGATTTGTAACTATAGAGGAGTATGAAATTAATATCTAAATTCTCCAAATTAAGATATTAAAATAGCCCAGCCTTATTTGTTTGAAATTTCCAGCGTGGAATAGGACAAGTGTGAGATTGCCGGATATGGAAATGCTTGGGCATGAAACTTGAATGCAGTTATGGAAAAGGAAAAGGAGAGCATGCAGAGATAAACTGAGATTACAGGTTTGACAGGTATACATTCACAGGTGCACACAATTACAGTGAACCAAGGTATGCAGAACAGGTTCTTAACAGCAGCAAGAAAAGACAAATCCAGTAAAGCCAAAATTCGGAAAAGTAGCTGAGTGAAATTGAAATAGGTAATTAAAATGTGAAAGTAAATGTTGTAATTAATTTTTTATTGTTTGTGATGCAAAGGCAAGTATCCTAAAGAAAAGACAAAAATTCCACCGTAGCATGAAATATTGTACATATTATTATGATTTTAAATTGAGTTGAACAAAGAAATGAGGAGGTAGAAGACCAAGAGATATGACCATTCATTTCGGATTCCTAGAGGAATACAAACATTCTTGTGAGAACTCCTATATAAGATCAATTTGATAAGATTAAAAAGTGAGAGAGAGTGAGAGAGAAAGAAGATATAGAGAATGCATAATATAGAATAATAAAGAAGAGAAGATTAAGAGAAGAAGAGCAGATATAGAACAGAGCTGATATCTAGAGTAAATCAGCAAACATTCAGCTTAATAGCTGTCAGTTGTAGCTGAAAAAGGCTAAAGCCTCCTGTAGGTTGGTGCCTACATAAAATTGAAGGGAGTTGGTGCTTCCTTGCAAGTTGTAGCTTTCAGAATTGAGGTTGGAGCCTCCTGTAGGTTGGTGCCTGCAGAAAAACAGTGGTGAGAGGGAGTAGGAGCTTGCCTTTGCTTCACAACAATAATAATATGTGGTTTTCTCCTGCTAAGTGGGCTTCCACTATATCTCGTGTCTATGTGCTTGATGGTTGTATTGAACTAAACTAATACTTGCTATATTAAACTAATACTTCGCTTGCATTCTAAGATTACTTGTACATTAAATTGGATATGAAATGAAGGTAAATAGCTTAATGAAAAGTTTTAAAAGATCAGAATGCATTACCCATTCACCCCCTCTCAGCTTTAATTAAAGGTTCAACAAATACCAAGACCGAAAACCTCCATCTAACAGGTCACACTTTTTGGCAAAATCCTGGGCCAGGTCACACTTTTAAGGCCCAAACCTGCGTCCTAGGTCACATTTTTTCCCCAAAAAGTGCAACCCAACCGTAATGATGAAGTAGGAGTAGTTACTGAGATTTAAAACCCTAATCTAAACTTTGAATCCATCAAAAACAAAGAGTAGGATTAGGCCTCTTACCTGCAACTGACGGATCGTGATTCCAACGGTCGGTTTGTCCACTACGATCGCCGCAAGATTTAGGGCCTTCTCTCCTCTCCACATTCACCACAACTACACAAGTAAATGAATGATTTTGGAGGGAAAATGCTTTATTAGAAGAAAAACCCCTGTTTTTTCTTTTGCCCACTGCGACCAAACCATAGCCCCGTTTTACACACCGTCTGCACCGTTGGAAAGCTCTCACCGAGAAATCAAATGGGTATCTATTAGTTTTTCATGTTTTGATACTTCACCAGGACACATTTTGTCCACGAAGGGTCTATTTACCTCTCCTCCAAATCGAATGTCTCCACTTACAACACTTGTATTTGGGGCACCACTTTGCCTCCTTACTTGTCTTTGTTCGTGTTGATTTTTGTCATGAGATACCCTATTGTACTCATGTTTTTATGGTTCCCCATTGGACCTTTACTGTGTGGCAGCACCATCCAGTCGCCCTTGTTTAGCACATCCGAGTTGAGTCGTCATTAGTCATGGAGTCTATCTCGCGTCCCTTCGTATCCCGCTATGGTCCTCCATCCTTCATTGCTGGGTATCTCTCTCATGTTGCACATTATGGCCTTTAGTACCATTTTCCCCTATCCCTCATGATATAGTGTCCGTCGCTGCCAAGCCATTCATTCCCTTTATGCTCTAACAAGGGAAGTCGTCCATATGCTACTCAGTATCCCTCATTTCATCACCATCATTAGTGTCCGTTTGTTAGTCTCTCCAATTTTTTCTCTCGCGCCTTAGTTGGGGACCCCTTATTGCCTCACCTATGGCGGACCTCCTTCTGTCGACATTAGCTCATTTACTCCAGAAGCCAAGTCCAGAGGGCGGTGTACCTTGGTTCGAGCTCATGTCCACATGATCACGATCTGTATACTTGATGGTCCAGTGATGCAACAACATCTATTAGTGATTCCTGGGTGTGTGTGAGATGTCTCAACCCTCATGAGGGGGTGGCCCTGCAGGTAGCCTCCCACATGCCCAGATGACTTCTTCATTTCAGCCTTTGATGCAGCTCCTTACATTTGATGATGTCGGCCTCAGCCACTTGCAGCTCCTTTTTGGTTTGCATGTATCAGTCAGATTGTGCGAGCCCTTCCCCGTGTATAGGGGGCATTTGGGGTGTATTTGTATCTCATGTACTAAACTATTATTGTATAAGTCCTGGCTGCTATTTCAGGCACAAAATGTATGTGGGATTCATCATTCTATTTTCTGGCTCATATTTATGCCAACATGTACTTTATAGTTTGGTTCCTTGTTTACTGGACATACTATTCTTTTGTACTTTGTCTCAGCGGGCATAGGTATGCCTCCCCTGCCGCCTTTCACACAGGTACCACTTCATAAACTAGAGACTTGTTGCACCTATAAGTCTCATCTCCTCAGGGTCTAGTCCTTTAGCACATTAGACTACCTTACATTTCTCTCTCTGACTTCCCTCTTGATGTCTAGTGATTGAGTTCTTACAACGTACTTCGGTCATACAATTTTCTCCTAACACTCGTACGTTGGGGGGAAATATGTTACACCATTTTTTGGTCATCTAACCTATTATCATTAGATGAACCCAAGTACACCATGTAAGACCAATTTTACCCTAAGTAAACTTGCTTTCACCATGTGAAATAACTTAGTAAAACACCTTTATTAAGTTGTTTATGGTCTAAACAGGAAACCCCAAAAGGAAATAATAAACAAATCTATATTTGTTTATATTTCCTGGTCATATTTAACCCAAAACAAGGTTATAAATTAAATAAATCCTTATTTATTTGATTATTTCCTAGGAATAAGTTATTTAAATCCTATTTAAATAATATTCCTAGTTAAATTTGACTAAATCATTTATAAATAGTTAGATAAATCATTATTTATTTAATTATATTCCCACCATTTCCTTAAAATAGTAAATAAATCATTTATTTATTTATTATTTATAAATAAAGGAATTGACCCAAGTAAAAAATCCTTTTCCCTCCAACAAATATAATAAAATATTCCTAAAGGGCGGTTCTAGAATTTGATTAATAATATTTTATTCATGCACCAAGTTCTAGATCGCCCCAATATTTTGTTATAAATAGACACTTGGTCACATTTTCTCCATTTTTTCCTTGTGAGCTCCCATTGAGTTCTATGTTTTTCTGGGTTTTCTACACCAACAAGAGAGAGAGATTTTAGATTTGAAATGATGAGGACTGTCAAGAACCCATCCCATTGAGGAGAACTGGAAAACACCTTTCTTGTTTTCCTCTCAGGTGCCCCTTTTCAATATAATATAAAAATGCTTTCAAATACATCGTTCTTGTCTTGTCTAGTGGATGCATGGAGCCACATTTTACTTTATCTGCTTAATGTCTTTTATGCTTAGATCTGGATTTGTGTAGCATTATTTGGATCACATGATTGCAGATTTAAAGATATTTGGCAGCCATAATTAATGTTAGGGATATTTGATATGCGTAGCTAAAGTGGTATTTTACGACAAAAGATTCATACTAACAAGAAGACTACTCCATACACACCTCAGCAAAATGCAGTTGTAGAAAGAATGAACAGAACACTGATGGAAAAGGCAAGAAGCATGCTCAGTGGTATCGGGTTAGGACAAGAATTCTAGGCAGAGGCAGTGGAGACTGCATGTTACTTAGTTAATAGATCACCTTCATCTGCATTGGAGGATAAGACTCCACATTAGGTATGGACTGGTAAGAAATCCTCTCTTTCACATCTAAGGGTATTTGGATGTGATGCATATGTACATGTTCCAAAGGAGAAAAGGACCAAGTTGGATAATAAATCTGAAAGGTGCATCTTTATTGGGTATAAGGATGGTTTAAAAGGTTACAAGATTTGGAACCCGGAAACAAGGAAGGTTGTGTATAATTGAGATGTGGTGTTTAGAGAGGTGAAAGATGTTGTTAAACATGAAATCATACCAAAGGAACCTAAGAAGATAGAGTTTGAGCTAAAGGAGGATGAATCAGACTCTACAGTAGAAGAAGATTCAGAAGATGAAGAGCCACAAACTCCAGCTTTGAGAAGATCAGTTCGGGAAAGAAGGCAACCAGAAAGGTATAGTCCATCTGCTTTCTGTTCAGGTTTTGCCTTAACTATTATTGATGATGAACCCAGAACTGTCAGGGAGGCAGTAGATTCAGAGGATGGAAAACTCTGGAAGGAGGCCATGGTTGATGAAATGGCATCCTTGCACAAAAACGATGCATGGGATCTGGTGGAGTTGCCGGTTGGAAGGAAGCCCATTGGGAGAAAATGGGTGTTTAAGAAGAAGATGAATGTAGAAGGTAAGGTGGAGAAATACAAAGCTCGGTTGGTAGCGAAAGGTTATTCCCAGGTGCCGGGAATTGATTTTGGTGATATTTTTTCTCCTGTTGCCAAAGTTACTTCTATTAGATTACTTTTATCTGTTGCTGCTACATTTGATTTTGAGATAGAACAAATGGATGTGAAGACAACATTTCTTCACGGGGATCTAGAAGAGGAGATCTACATGAAGCAACCTGAAGGCTTTATGGTGAAGGGTAAGAAAGCACTGGTATGCAGGTTGAAGAAGTCTCTGTATGGGTTAAAACAGTCACCAAGGATGTGGTATCAGAAATTTGATACCTATATACGGGGACTTGGCTTCACCAGAAGCAAGGAGGATCACCGTGTTTATTTTAAATTAATTGGTGACCGTGTTATTTATTTGGTATTGTATGTGGATGATATGTTGTTGATTGGAAATGACAAAGAAATTATCCAAGATTTGAAGACCCAACTGTTCTCCAAATTCGACATGAAGGATCTTGGTGCCGCAAACTATATTTTGGGCATGAAAATTAAGAGAGATCGGGCAAAGAGGAAGCTCTAGTTAAACTAGAGGAAGTATGTCGAGACTATATTGCAGAGGTTCAATATGCAGGATAGTAAACCGATGAATGTTCCTATTCCTGTAGGTGTAAAGCTGTCTGCTGAACAGTGTCCCAAGACACAAGAAGAAGAGGAGGATATGTCCCGTGTTCCATATGCAAGTGCAGTGGGTAGTTTGATGTATGCAATGGTCTGTACTAGACCAGACATTGCACATGCAGTGGGAGTATTGAGCAGGTTTATGTCAAACCCAGGGAAGGAGCATTGGACAACAGTGAAGCAGGTTTTCAGATATTTATGTGGCATTAGTGATTATGGCTTGTGCTACCAGGGAAGACCAGGATTGGAAAGAATGTTGGAAATTTGTGGTTTTGTTCATGCAGACTGGGCTGGAGATCTGGACCAAAGAAGATCTACAAGTGAGTATGTGTTTAACCTATTTGGAGGCACAGTCAGTTGGATGAGTAAAAGACAGTTTGTAGTGGCTCTTTCAACTACAGAGGCAGAATACATAGCAGCCACTCATGCAAGCAAGGACGCAGTTTGGTTGTAGAGATTGTGTTCAAGTATGGGGTTGGTACAAAATGCTATAAGGATAGACTGTGATAGCCAAAGTGCAATTTTCTTGGCTAAGAACCCTGTTTACCATTCAAAGACAAAGCACATTGATGTTCAATATCACTTTGTTAGAGATATGGTTGAGGCTAAAAGGGTGTTGTTGGTAAAGGTGGACACTTTGAAGAATGTTGCAGATGCATTAACGAAGTCTGTGAGCACTCAGAAGTTCTCTTGGTGTAGAGAAACAATGGGTGTTGAAGAATTGGCCCAATGACTCAGCTCTCATGTGGCCCCCTGTGGAAAGAAAACAACAAGTGGGAGAATGTTGGGTATGTGTTATATTCTTTCCACGACTAGCCCCATATGCTCTACGTTGCGTCGGGCGCAGCAGGGGGGTCACAAGGGGGGAGGCAGCCCCCACTGTTGGGGTCCGGGGCAGCGCCCCAACGAATTTTTTTTTGGTGTGTAGACCCACTCATAGGCGGACCCACCCATGTTTTGTGCATGAGTTTGCACATGGTTTTGGGGTACGATGGTTTTCGGCCCCTGGTATTTTGTAGATTCGATCAAGGGAACTACAGTTATGTTCTAATACAGGGTTAATGGATTGAGGTTTATGTATGCTTCGGCATGTATATATATGTGTTGTAACACTAAAAGGAATATAATGAAAAATCAAGCTGGTCATCCCAATTTGGGATCCAGGGGAAAATATTTGTGTTTATTTGTTTTATGTTTTATGCTCTCGCTATTGTTTATTTTCTGTTATAAGATTCGTGTGTAGATAATTTCTGTTCAGGGTTAAAACCTACAAATTTGAGCTATGTAGTGTGCATAATCCAAGTGTTGAAAGAATTTTTAAGGGCGATGAATTCATTTATACATCCAAAAAAACATTTTAAACAACTAAAAATTAAATAGTCTATTAGACTTTTGATTCATAAATATATGAATCAGACTTATCATTCTCCTGGGCATATATATAGAATAATCAAAATGTTAATGATTTCATTCACTAATTAATTGATTAGTAACATTTCTTATGCTTCTATCCATGTTTGATGAAAAATGATATTGAAATTCATTTATGCACAAAAGCTATAAGAATTACCTCTCATAATCTGCTGCAAAACCGATAACATAGTATGTAATACAAACCAAAATGCCTACCTCTCACAAATATAATGGAATTATCACTACCCATTTTGGTAAAGCATAAGCCCAACATGGATACAACATGGGGTCTCTCCATATGTAGAAAACTAGAAGACGAATAGCTTTCATTGGTAATTTTGGAAACCATTGAAAATTATATGAACTAGTCCAATGTAAAGAGCTCCCATGTACAAGTTTCCATCAGTAATAGTTCAGTGATGCATATTTATGTGTCAAAATTTAATATTCCTAAATTAGCATGTAGGTAATTGGAATATTCATTTTTTTTTGTCTTCTAAATAGATGAATAAGTGGGTAAGGAGACCCATAAATCTCTTTAGTAGGAATAAAATCCCTCTTAATGTGAAAAGGAATCATCATGATAGCTGGAAAAAGTACCTCCATGTGTGAATAGGGGAAAAAGCACGTGGAAAAGGTCAATGTTGACCAAATCAACAACGCTAGTATAGAGAGAGTGGAGCATCAATGTGAAACAGCGCAGAGTTAATGGGAGATAGTCTCCATGTGAGTAGTGTAATTAATAAGTGGGACCCAAGGTGAGAAGGCTCACAATGCATATAAGGAAGGGCAAGGAAACCATAGAATGCATGTTATTGATTATTGATTTTTTGGTCTATATGACTTCTAGCACTCTCCAACTGTTTAGCTGAGATTTTTGTGTTGTTTAGCACAGGGTGTTCCCGAGTGGGGATCCCACCTCTTTCTTAGAGAAACCTCTAGGAAGAGTATTGCACTATCATTTCCACATTTTAGCATTCTGGCCAAGCTTCAGTCTTCATCTACAATGCAGTTTTTGTTGGAGTTGTGTTGTGTTGCAGGGTCGAAGTAGTGGAGGATTTTGAGGGCCACTTTCAGTGTTTGTTTTTCAGTGGAAAGGTATAATTTTCATTGGGAGGCTAACAAGGAGGGTCCTAGAGCTTAATTTCATTATTTGGCATCAAGCCCACCTATTCCCACCTCCTACAACGTAGTTTCCCTCAAGGACTGCATTATTCTATGGTGTATTTTTAGAGGAGGATTCAATGATTCATTTGGAGGGTGAGGATCATCCTTTCACTCGGAGGATCTATTGGAGGAGTTCTATTAATTTCTACATCAGTTTAGCCACCTCCTTCTAGTATTCAGTTTGCAGTTGCTATTCATCCCTAGGGTTGTATTTCAGCATTTTGTACATTGGGGTATTTCCGGAAACCCTTTCTGGGTTGTCTTAGAAATGTGCTTGGGAGCTTAGATATTTAGTCCTGACACTATTTGAGCCACATATCAGGAGATATACATTATTATATAATTCTTGTAGCATTTTATGCCCTGAAACTGCTCTGTCATGGCTCATGGAATTTGTATAGCAGTGTTTCTCATGCATTAACATATTTTCCTATTAGAGGATTCTCTTCTATTGTTTGAGTGACTTGATCCTCGAGATATTGTGCCTAATATTTAATTATATGTTTAATAATATGGCTGTACATTTGTCTCACATAATGGTGTATTGATGTATTCACTACTATTTTCCAATATTTTGTTCTATATTCTTGTCTTTCCCATTTGGGAATATTACAGTGGTATCAGAGAATAATCTTAGCTCAGCCTATGGATCTCAACCAATATGCTATAAGAAGAAGAAAGATATCAGAATACTGGAAGGAATTAGCTTTTTCTCATCGCTTTTCAGATCTATGAAGAGCCTCTCCAAGGAGGTAGAGCAGATGAAATAGGAGAGATGCAATGAGACCTCTAGAGGGTTTCAAGATGAGGAAGGTCCATGCACTTCCTATCAGCAAAAAGAACTGGTATTGCATAGAGCTCCAAACAAAAATACTATGCCATTTTCTTTTGAAGAAGAAGACAAAAGGCATGGAGATGGAGAACACTTAGGTCATGAGGTTCTAAGTGAGTATCTTATAGAATACAAATATCAGCCAAGAGTTTTCAAGGAGAACATAATTCTCCCATAGTTCATCCAGCTCAGGGAAGAAATAAGACTTTGTAGCAATATATTTGTATTGTCTACATTTGATGGGTCATCCACATGCACATCATGGACTTGGGGAATGAAGTTGGATGCATTTTTCCTGCTACATCCAGTGGTAGAGAAAGAAGTTGTTGATATTGTAGCACTGCACCTTGAGGTTGAAGCAAACATTTGGTGGTTCAATCATTGAGTCATGCAAGAGTGACTGCATATGCATACTTTACTCAAAGTTTGATCAAGAAGTTTGATAAGAAGAAATAATAGGAGAATAGACCTTCACCACCACTTGTCGTAGGAGTACTTGCATCAGAAGAAGGGACACTTGCACCCTTGCAAATTGATCTTGATCTCTTTGCATTTAAAGTTACATGCACTATTCAGGAGATGCATGAGAAGGAGGAAACTTATACCAGTGCTCGTGCAGCTATAGAGGAGCAGCCATCATCATCAGTAGTTGGGGAAGTCATCACACTAGAGGAAGGAACCCTTGTAGTAGTACAAGATGTTCCCAAGCTTTACTAAGGTATGCATATGTCTCCACTTTCTGTTATTTCAACACATCATATGGAGGATTGTGGGAATATACCATTGCATGACCTAGGGTCAAGACACACTGCTGATTTGAAGCAACAGACTATCACTGTGTAGAGGATCCTTGATAAAATCAAGGAGGAGATATACATTCATTCTAGTATGTCATTAATGAGTTTCACAAAACTCTTGGGGTTGGAGTGTAGATTTTTGGAGGGTAGGATTATCATTGTCCTAAACAATCCAATGTAGAACTATATGTTTAGAATTGAACCTAAGAATGAGACAACATATGCACCATCATGGATATTAGTAGCACTGTCATGGAGTAGCAGTGATGGGTTTGGGGCCCAACCATTATTGGAGCATTCCAATGACCTTTCTACATGTATAGCATAGGATAGGCAGATGGTTGATGAGAGACATCTTATCTCCCATTACTATGATGTATCTTTCTTGATGAGTACTTCACAGCTTAATGAGAAGATTTTGCCTTTGGTATACTTGGATCCTTATGGATTCAACATGGTCATTGATGAGTGGTATTCATATGGGGATCTCTAGGAGGCTACACCTCAAAATCCCATGAAGTGTAGAGATATTGATTTGGTTTGGGAGGATGGTATTCTCCATTGGAGGGATACCAATGATGAGCATGGAAGGAGGCACACACATTTGGTTGAGGGGGTGTGGATGGTGAGCATGAGGTTGGTGATCCACTTGCATATCTATGGCACATGGCAGCAGGGGGCATGGTTGCACTGGCTACTTTTGAAAGAGTTTGGCCATCATGTAACATATCCTATCTTTGAGGGTGTGTTAGTAGTTGGGACGTGGCATGACATTTGCATTATATGGAAGCAAGGAGTTTGGTTTTAGATGGGTGATGTGGCAAATTTTTTTTCAATCATCAAGTTTGCACTCCATGGTCTATATAATGGAGATGTGAAGAGGCAACAAGAGTTGTTTTTGCTTTGGGAACTCTTGGGAGAGTATGGGCTCATTTTCTCCCATACTTTGCATGATGTTGCAGGAGTGGATGGTGGCACAATCATGATGTAAAGGGGATACTCCTTAGCTTTGAAGGATCAGGAGGTATTTCCACCTTGGAAGGAATCTCCCACATATAGCAACATTATGGTATATGAATTTGGCATTTGGCATGTCAAAGAATGGAGCTATGGTATGACAGAAGCCTTATTACAAAGACCAAAAACACTGTCACTTGGGAGCTTTGGGTTGTTGAGGGGGTGTTCCCAGGATCACTTCACATATGATGCACTTGATGGACAGTTAAGAGATGAGAGTGATGGAGTAGTGGATGGAGACATCTATTACCATGATATGATATTCTTGACTTGGAACTACAAGCATAAGAAGAAAGTTTTTCATGCAGCACATAGTTCATTCCTTTTCATGGGGATATGTCATTTCACTATAGAGGGCTCATTCATGAATATTATTATCAGCCTACTCTTATTACATGGTAAGAGTTTTATTGTTTCACTTATTAATTATCTAACACATTATTTGCATCCTCTTTCCATTTCTATACAGTGCATTGCTCCAAAAGAGGGCAAACCTCTATTTGGGCTTCATGGTCTTTTTTGGACCAACATTAGTGATGGGGATAGCCATCTCTTGTATTGATTTGGGCAAGTATTGTACTATTCTTTGTATGCCCAGTTGATACATAATTCCATTTGCTATTTACTAGTAGATGAGATGACATGCACAACTAGCAAATTGTTGAGAGACAACGTGCCACATCATGTTCTAAAACTGTAGTTAGTAAAACTACGTTGTAGCTAATTGGGAAAATTTTGGTACCTTCCATATCTACATGAAACCTTCAGTATGTTTCTCATTTGGATTCCATATTGTGATGATGTCCTGTTCATTGTATATGGGATGGTTTGGGCAAGCATGATTCATGACACTAGAGGGAGGATATTTGAGGATCCAGTTTTCTTTTTGCCTCTTGAAGGAAACATTATTGCAGCTCAAAAACAAAAAACACTCTACACTTATCATAATTCGAGGGAGAAATACCATGAGATAGAAAATTTGATCTATCAAGCTTAGCTATGCAGCCCACCTACATTGCAGGAGCCTAAGGTGGAGGAGTATTTCCATGAGTTACCATTTTGGAGGGTGACTCATTTTGTATTGATGATAGCTTGGGGATGGGAGTTTCACATGGGAATGATGGTTCCCAATATATTTCAGATTCCATGCCTCAAGAAGGCCTCTAAATAGCATATATTTTCCTCCATGGATATCCCACTTCTTCATGATGATAGCTATTTGGAATTGTCACCAAAAGCTAACTTGTACAATTGGGAGAAGCCACTTGGAGACTTATTGATGAGACAACATCTTGTTCATTGGAGGAATGTATCATATGACGATGCTACAGGAGGGAGAGGAGAGGTTATTTAGTTCTATCCTTGCAGTTTATTGAGGAAAAGAAACATTTGGGAGGGGAGGACTGTAATATTCCTAAATTATCATGCAGCTAATTGGAATATTCATTTTTGTTTTTGTCTTCTAGATAGATGAATAAGTGGGTAGGGAAACCCATAAATATATTTAGTAGGAATAAAATCACTCTTAATGTGAAAAGGGATCATCATGATAGATGGAAAAAGCACCTCCATGTGTGAACAGGGGAAAAAGCATGTGGACAAGGTCAATTTTGACCAAATCAACAACGTTGGTATAGAGAGAGTGGAGCATCAATGTGAAACAATGCAGAGTTAATGGGAGACAATATCCATGTGAGTAGTGTCTTTAATGAGTGGCACCCAAGGTGAGAAGGCTCACAATGCATGTAAGGAATGGCAAGGCAACCATAGAAGGCATGTTATTGATTATTGATTTTGTGGTCTATATGATTTCTTGCACTCTTCAGCTATTTAGCTGAGATTGATGTGCTGTCTAGCACAGGGTGTTCCTGAGCGAGGATCCCACCTCTTTACTAGAGGAGTCTCTAGGAAGAGTATTTCACTATCATTTCCACATTCCAGCTTTCTAGCCAAGCTTCATTCTTCAGCTACAACGTAGTTTCTGCTAGAGTTGTGTTGTGTTGCAGGATAGAAGTAGTGGAGGATTTTGGGGGCCACTTTCAGTGTTTTTTTTTTTTTTTTCAGTGGAGAGGTAGCCTTTTCATTGGGATGCTAACAAGGAGGGTCCTGGAGCTTAATTTCATTATTTGGCATTAGGCCTAGCTATTACCACCTCCTACAATGCAGTTTCCCTCAAGGACTGTATTATTCTATGGTGTATTTTTAGAGGAGGATTTAGTGATTCATTTTGAGGGTGAGGTCTTCAGTGAGGGGATTAGCCTTTCACTTGGAGGATATATTGGAGGAGTTCTATTCATTTATACATCAGTTCAGCCACATCCTTCTAGTATTCAGTTGTCAGCTGCTATCCAGCCCTAGGGCTATATTCTGACATTTTGTACTTTGGGGTATTTCCGGAAACCCTTTCTAGGTTGTCTTGGAAATGTGCTTGGGAGCTTAGATCTTTAGTCCTGGCACTATTTGAGCCATATATCATGAGGTCTAAATTATTATATCATTCATGTAGTAGTTTATTCCGTAAAACTGCGCTGTCATGTCTCATGGCATTTTTGTAGCAGTGTTTCTCATGCATTAGCATATTTTCCTATTGGAGGCTTGTCTTCTATTGCTTGAGTGACTTGATCCTCAAGATCTTGTGCCTAATATTTGCTGATATGTTTAATAAGATGGTTGTACATTTGTCTCACATAATGGTGTATTGATGTATTCACTGCTATTTTCTAGTATTTTGTTCTATATTCCCGTCTTTCCCATTTGGGAATATTACAAAAAACATGGTCATTGTGACTACCCCTAAAAATATAATCTACATATCTATTTGTCAAGATTCATACTTATTTTATTTGTTAAGTGAATAAAAAAATGGTATGCATTCCCATAATTAGGGTTACCACTTACTTCATAATAAACCATTCTCTATAAAATTAGTCTTTCAAGATGTTCATTTTACTAACACCATACTTATAATATGTAAGAGAAACTAGATGGTTCTTATTTCTATCATATGGATGTGATAACTCTTATGAAAGGTGCTTGCCAACATGAAATTAATGAAAAGCCTCTGTAAATTATTTGACAGGTATGTAATGGTAGGGTTGGGTTTCAACTTCCCAATACTGATATTGATAATTTATCCTATAAAATTTAAGTATATCTACTACAAATGAAATTAATAAGCGAAATCTAACGAGTTATATTTGCAACAAAAATTCAAACAATCCATTTAATATCTAATGTTGTAAATAGATAGAAAGGAACCATGGTAAGATGGAGTTCACAAAGTTATCAAGCTAAAAAAAAATCATATCTGTGAAAATATGATAAATATTTCCATTTAGAGATCTAGATGATAGTTTATAATTACCAATCTCAATCCACCAGAGAAAACATAATTGTATTAGAAATGATGCTTACTTCCTATAAGAAATCAATAACTGTTTAACTTCTAGGCACATGAAGCCCATGGACTGGAAGAAATCAAGCCCAGAATAATGAGGCCCTTGATACACCACCTCTCCTTCAGGAAATAGGATGAGGTCGTCAAATAATTTATATGTTTTAGGGGTAGGATACAAAAGAGAGATCAACATTGTCGCATCCAAGAGATGGATAATTTGTTGGAAACACTTGATAATCTAGAAGGTGATCCAGAATTATGCAAGAGCGCAATAAAATATAGAAATACGCATAAATCCATAGATGCAACAGAAATAAGACTTCATTTAATTAATATTACATAACTGAAATATGCTTATAGACAAAATGGAAATAAACTAACTAGGGCATTGGTAGCTTATCTCTGAGGAGCGATGTGGTGGCTACATGCCTCTAAACTCTTTTAAAATGAGGATCAATGCATATTTACTATTGAGAACCAATGGAAAACCATAAAAATCCAAAAACCTAACCCTAGGAGATGAAACACCAAACTATGGGCCCCATTGGGCTAAATTGGTACAACAATTTCCCAGGGTCGTAACTTTGGCATACGATCTTCATTTGACACAAATGATACCTCTTTACAAAGATCTATCTAAGGACTATAATGTTGTTAGAAAATATCAATTCTTAAGATCAAAATATTTTGGAATGCATTTTCCCAAAAAAATGCCGTTTAGGGCCTCAAAACGGCTCCAGAAGTTCAAGACCCGAAAAACTACCAAAAATAGTAAATTGTGCTACAATTAAAGAAATTGAAGAAATAAAAGAAACAATGGTGGGGGTCCAAGTGGAATAGGTGGGTGGCCACCAACATCCACCTAGATCATTCCTCCACCCTTAGGAAGAAATGGCCCCCATTGTGTTGAGTTCCTCCATGTGATGAGGAAAATTCTGCTGAACTTGGTCCCTAGTGAGCCACTTGCCCTAATGAAGGAGTTGACCTACTTTGACAACTCAATATAGTTGGATCCTCTGTTGGAGGGTGTTATTGATCTGTGTGTCCATGATCCAATCAATTATGGCTTATTCCATGCAGTCTATGTTTAACTCTCTTGGTGTGAGTTATTATGTCATGTTACATGTGTCCAGTAGAGGTGCAAAGTAGGGTCGAAGGTAGTCCACATTTAACACTGGGTTCAGACCAAGGAATGGTGGAATATGAGATTGAAGTGATTATACCCTATAGCCTTGGTGATGGTGTATTTCCCATATCAGAGCGGGTGAAGCTTGGGGTGGGGTCCAACGAGGCACTCCTTCTGCAAATGTAGCCACACTTTGTCACCCACCTGGAAGATGTGTGGCACTTGATGTTGATCATGTCGTTGATTGTACTTAGAATTGGCTATGTCCAATATTTCATGAACCTATTGGAATATGTGTTGAATGTGCTCAATGAAGTTTTTTGCCTTGTTAGCTTTAGACTGGACATGAGTTGAATCAGCCTGAGTAGCTGCAAATGGCATGGCTACGTTAATGGGACATAGTGGCTGGAATCCAAGCCCACCTAAAAGGAGTTTTGGTCAGTTGAGCTATGGAGGGTCTGATTATAGTTGTGTTGTACATAGGGGAGCCTCTCATCCCATTTTTTTGGATTCTTTGAATTGCACATGCGTAGAATGTGTATGATCATCTTATTGACGACCTCTGTCTGGCCATTAGTTGGGGATGGAAAGTTGTGGACTTGGTGAGCTTGGTGTCCAACATCTACCAGAGGCTGGACCTAAATTTGATGAGGAACCTATTGTCTCAATTTGAGATGATAGACTAGGAGATTCCAAAGTTTACCCACACTCGTTCAAACAAGAGTTTAGCAGTGGATTCTGCTGAGATATTATTCTTGCAGGCCACCATAATGGACATCTTTGAGAATCTGTCGGTGACCACAAAAACATAGTATTTTCCATGCGTAGTAGAAGAAAATCCCAACATGTAATCCATGGATATGGATTCCCAAGGTCGACTAGGGGTAGGCAGCAGAGTATATAGGCCTTGCTTCTTGATGGTCATTTTGGCAATGTCGTAAGAAGTGCAAGATTTGATGTACTTCCTGACATCCTGTCGAAGGTTTAGACCATTAGAAATACTTCTATAGTACTGCCACTATTTTCTCAATCCAAAAATTCCCAGTGACCCAACTGTAGTGTTCTTCCCAAATAATCTTGGCACGCTCACTTGAAGGAACAAAAGGGTGTCCCAAGTGACATAGCAGTTCATTTTGGAGATGAAATTTTGGAACTTGGTTACCCTCCAAGAGCATCTTGTATGTGTGACCGAATTCGAAATCACTCTTGTAGAGAAGTGGCCAATCAGAAGTCTCATGCCCACAAGGGTTGAGAACAGTGCTTTGTGCCACAATCAGTGGTCAGTTGAGGCAGTCTGAAACATTATTGGTGTTTCCCTTCTTGTACTTGATTTTCAAATGAAACCATTACAGATATTTGGACCACTTTTGATGGTTATGATTCTGCAACTTCCCTTGTGTTTGTATGAACTGCAGGGGTCGGTGGTCTGTGTGGATGACCATTTCCTTCCCGAAAATGTAATACCTCCATTGTCGAAAATCCTGCACAATGGAATACATCTATTTGTCATAAGTGTGATATTTTTAGACTGTGTCAGACAATGTCTCATTTTGATATGCCACTGGATGCCCCCGTTTAGTAATAAATGCCCCATTAGCATAGTCAGAGGCATTTGTATCAATACAAAAATGGCTGTTGTAAGTTTGGTGATGTGAGAATTGGAGCAGAGGCAATATTTCAAATCTATGAATTCCTTCGGTTGATATTTAGACAAAAATATTTTTTCTTTCGCTCCTAACTATGGTAGAAATTAGCAAGACCTAGAAAGATGTAGAGCTCTATTAGAGTGGTTTGGGTTGGCCAATCTTGAATGACTTGGATCTTAGTTGGATCCACATGCACCTCCCGGTCATCAATAATGTATCCCAGATACTAAACCTAGGTCATGCCAAGAGTGAAATTCTCCAAATTGGCACACAAATTTTGTTGTCGCAATGTTTGGAGGACATGTCGGATGTGGTGGAGGTGATCTTCCCAAGTCTAGCTGAAGATTATGATATCATCCAAGTAAAATACTGCAAATGAGTTGGTGAATTACCGCAAGATGTTTTCCATCAACCTCATGAAGGTTATAGGGGCATTCATCAACCTGAAAGCCATGACCAGCCATTCGAACAGGCCCTCCTTGGCTTTGAATGAAATCTTCCACACATCAGATGGTTTGATTTGTACCTGGTGATACTCAGACTTCAAGTTGATCTTGCTGAAATATTCCCCCCCCCTTGAGTTGGTCTAGAAGGTCATAAATCCATTTGATCGGGTACCGATTCCAGGAAGGGATCTTTTTCAACGCCGAATACTCAATACAAAGTCTCCAAGTCCCATCCTTCTTTTGCACCAACACGATCTGTTGGAAATATTGTCATTGATGGCAAAGGTGGCAGCACTCAGGCAAAAGAGGCAGCGCTGAAGCAAAGGAAGGCAAAAGAGGCACAGCGAAAGCAATAGAGGCAGCAAGAAGAAAGTCAAAATGTAACAGTCATAGAAGCACAGTGAAGAACCGTTATCGGAAGATAGAGACAGAGGCAGAGAGCAGTTACAAAATTCCGGGAATCGCACACTCCAGCGAGCGTTATACATATAATATAACACGAATCTTATTCCGGGAATCGCAGACTCCAGCCGGGCGTTACACATATAATACAGAACCATATTTCGGGAATCGCACTCTCCAACCGGCGGAGCACATATAATATATAAACCATATTCCGGGAATCGCTTAACCCTTTGGCAAAGTATACATATATGTCCGTTATATTATGGAGCGCACAAAATGAAGTTTTAGATGGTGGGACCTCTCCCCAATCGCAATCGGAGATCGCAAGGGCAGCAGAACATCGCAACAGAAAGTTGCGATTGCGATCGAAGGCCGGACCCGATCGAGTTATATGCCACAGTTTATGAGCTAATCGCATCCGAGTTCCCAATCGCAATCGGAACTTTCCGATTGATCACAAGTCTTTTGTTATATGCTCCGATCAAAGGCCGGACCCGATCGAGTTATATGCCACAGTTTATGAGCTAATCGCATCCGAGTTCCCAATCGCAATCGGAACTTTCCGATTGATCGCAAGTCTTTTGTTATATGCTCTGATCAAAGGCCGGACCCGATCGAGTTATATGCCACAGTTTATGAGATAATCGCATCCGAGTTCCCAATCGCAATCGGAACTTTCTGATTGATCGCAAGTCTTTTGTTATATGCTCCGATAAAAGGCCGGACCCGATCGAGTTATATGCCACAGTTTATGAGCTAATTGCATCTGAGTTCCCAATCGCAATCGGAACTTTCCGATTGATCGCAAGTCTTTTGTAATATGCTCCGATCAAGTGGCGGACCCGATGGCGATTATACGATGGAATGTATTAAACTGATTCACCCCCCCCCTCTTAGTTTAACTAGAGATTCAACAATTGGTATCAGAGTAGGTTCCTTTGTACAAGTCTAACAACTGAAAGGAGATCCTAGGTTCCCAAGATGGCTAGTAAAGAAGGATGCTCAACCAATAAAGCCCCTTTCTTCACTGGTGAAAATTATGCTTTCTGTAAAATCAGAATGAAGACATACATAATGTCTCTAGGAATAGAAGTCTGGGCTGCTGTGGAATTAGGATATGCCCCGAAGGCAACTGACTCAGAAAAGGACGCAAAACAATATTTTGTGGCTAATGCAAAAGCCATGAATGCCATCCTGAATGGATTATGTGAAGCAGAGTTTATTAAAGTAATGCACAAAGACACTGCCAAGAAAATATGGGATACTCTTGAAGACATACATGAGGGAGACCAGAAAGTAAAAATTGCCAAACTTCAAGTATATAGAGCCCAATTTGAAAACTTAAAAATGAATGATGATGAAGATGTTGGCAGCTTCTTCTTAAAAGTTGCAGAAATTGTTAACAATATGAAAGCTCTTGGAGAAACCATACCAAAAAGTATAGTTGTGCAAAAGATTATAAGATCACTCCCATCCAGATTTAATCCCAAGGTATCTGCAATAGAAGAGACAACAGATTGGGAGACTTTGACCATGAACCGGATACTTGGAAATCTAACAACCTATGAAATGAGGCTCCCACAGAAGAAACCAAGTTCGAGGGAAGCAGCTTTTAAAACAGAAAAGAAGAAAGAAGGAGAGGAAGAAATATGCTCTTGCTCAGATGAAGAACAAGAAAAATTTGTTAAGAAACTGGACAGAGGTTCAGGTAAATACAAAGGTAAACTTCCTTTCAAGTGCGTTAACTGTGGAAGAGTTGGACACTATGCTGCTAAGTGTCCTCACAAGAAAGCAAGGAATCAGGCTCAAGAGTCAGAAAAGAATAAATCAAAGAACTGGCAGAAGGGAAAGAAGTTCAACAGAAAATCTTTCTATGCTAAACAAGACAGCAGTACATCTGAAGATGCAGATGAACCCTCAAGTGAAGAAGGAACCTCAGATTTTTTATTGATGGCCATAGAAGATCTTGAGGGACTCCTACTAGAAGATGAAGAAGAAGAAGGGGAAGTTGACCTCGAGGGGGAGCTAAGATGTGCTCTGGAGGAGATTGAGAGACTCAAACTAAAATGCAGAAAAAAAAAAAAAGAGATTCTCCTCAAATGTGTGAAAGAAGAACAAAATTCAGAAGTCCTCATGCTGCTGAAGGTAAGGCTTGAAGAAGCCAAGAAGATAGAAGATATGTTACTTCAGCAAATCAAGGATAAAACCCAAGAACAAGAGAAGTTGGAGGAAGAAGTGGTAGGTCTCAGAAAGAAACTAGAAAATGCTCAAAGGACAGTGGTTATAAACTCTTCTCTACCAACAAGCTCTAGCAAGTTGAATGATATCATGGTTGCTCAAAGATCCCCAGTGATAAAAATAGGCTATGAAGGAGAATCGAGTAAAGGCAAAGAAAAGGAAGACAAAAATATAATTTTTGTAAAAGCAATGAAAACTGATGAAGAATCCCAGACCATTCCTATAAAAGAAGAAACATGTAATAAGAATGACAAAGATCAGAAGAAATCTCTAGTAACAAGGAATATAATGAATACTAAGATGGCAGAAAAAGAATCATATGCCCCTAAGTATATCAAATTTGGAAGTCATCGGAGGAAATTATTCCCTCCTATGAAGAATTCCACCTGCTATGTCTGCCACAAGCCTGGACACACTGCTGCATATTGTTATGCAAGGAAGAGTAATTCAGACCTGCAAAAGATGCAAACAGTGAAGAGGCTATCTCAAACAAACAAATGGAGAAAACAATCTTACATCAGCTATGAAAATAATTTCTATGGTTATTGTTTGTATTGTAAGGAATTTGGCCATAAAATTATTGAATGTAGAAAGTATGGACAAAGACTGATGTTCAATACCTCAAGGAGGTTTATGAGTCAAAGCAATTTTGTTCATGCTCACAATTCTGCAAAAACTATAATCAAATGTTGTATATGCAATCAAATTGGGCATATATCTTCCAAGTGTTCTCTAAAGGGATATAATTCATCACCTCACCAAAGATACCAAACAAAAGGGGGCCTCTAGTGGATAACGAAAGTGAATAAATGTGACCTGGCTCTAACTGCTCAAGATCTGAAAAGCCAGTGGTACTTGGACAGTGGCTGCTCCAAACACATGACTGGAGACAGAAGCAAGTTTATAACTCTTGATGAAAAGAAATCTGGCAATGTTACTTTTGGTAATGATAAATCAGGAAAGATCAAGGGAAAAGGCTCAGTCAACATAGACAATGGCAGAGGAAAAGCCCAAGAGGTACTATTTGTGGATGGACTGAAAGAAAATTTACTGAGTGTCAGTCAGATGTGTGACAAAGGCTGTGAATTTCTTTTTAGAGCACAAGATTGTGTAGTCAGGTCAAGCACAACAAGAAAGACTCTGCTCAAAGGTGTTCGAACAGAGAACAATGTATACATAGTGAAAGAGGAAGATGAAGCCTGCCATCTTAGCAAACTTGAGGAGTCATGGTTGTGGCATAGAAGATTGGGACATCTCAGCTTTGACCATATCATCAAATTGAGCAAGAAGAAAGCTGTCAAAGACATGCCAGAAATAAAAAGGCCTTCAAGTACTATATGCAAATCTTGTCAATTAGGGAAACAGACTCGCACATCCTTTAAATCTAAAGAGGAGTTGTCAACAAGAAGACCACTCCATCTTGTGCACATGGACCTGTGTGGACCTGCTAGAACTAGAACACCAAGTGGAGAATCCTATTTCATGCTGATAATAGATGACTTCTCTAGAATGACATGGGTTGCCTTTCTCAAAAATAAATCAGAAGCATTGGAAAAATTTAAGATATTCGGAGCATTAGCAGAAAATCAAACTGGATGCAAGCTGAAATGTATCAGATCAGACAGAGGAGGAGAATTCACAGATTATGACTTTGCAGACCTATGTAATGAACATGGAATAAAACAACAATTTACTATTGCAGGGACACCTCAGCAGAATGGAGTAGCAGAGAGACAAAACAGGTCTGTACAACAAATAGCTAGAGCTATGATGCAAGAGAATAATATTGCTCAAACCTTCTGGGCAGAAGAAGTACACACAACAGTACATATCCTTAATAAAGCTCACTTAAGGCCAAGCAGTGACAAAACTCCATATGAACTATGGCATGGAAAGCCAACTTCAATAAAACATTTTAGAGTCTTTGGTAGCAAGTGTTACATAAACAATAATGATGAAAACCTTGGGAAATTTGATGCAAGAGCAGATGAAGGGATTTTTCTAGGATATGCTTCCAAAAGCAAAGGGTGCAGGTGCTACAACAAGATCCTTCGGAAGATAGTTGAAAGTATTGATGTGAGATTTGATGAAGAACTTCCAAACAATACAAGAAATACAGACTGCTGCAATCCATCAGACAACCATGAAGAGGAAGACAAGGATGATGATGAAACAAGCAAGACAACAGATGATGCAGAGTTGAGCTCGAAAACCCCCTCAAGATACACTCATAAGAATCATCCTGAAGATCGGATCATAGGAGACAAGAAATCAGGAGTCCAGACAAGAAGGCAGCTAACAGAACAAATAGAAGAAGTATACATAGCCATGTTATCACAAATAGAGCCAAAGAAATTTGAAGAAGCCAGCAAGGACAAGTATTGGGTAAAAGCAATGAATGAAGAATTGGACCAAATTGAGAAGAACAATACATGGGAACTAGTTCCTAGACCTATTGAGAAAAATGTCATTGGTTCAAAATGGGTATTCAAAAACAAAATGAATGAGCAAGGACAAGTAATCAGAAATAAAGCCAGGCTGGTCTGCAAAGGATACTCACAAATTGAAGGACTTGACTATGATGAAACATTTGCACCTGTAGCCAGAATGGAGGCTATCAGAATGTTCCTGGCATTTGCATGCTACCAAGACTTCAAGGTATATCAAATGGATGTAAAGTTTGCTTTTCTTAATGGAGATCTAGAAGAAGAAGTGTACATGGAACAACCAGAAGGCTTCTCATTGACAGACAAAGAAGACTATGTGTGCAGACTGAAGAAGGCCCTATATGGACTGAAATAGGCTCCTCGTGCTTGGTACTCAAGACTGGACAAATATTTGCAAAAACAGGGTTTTAAGAGAGGTGGAGTAGACAACAATCTATACATAAAAGCGCATGAAAATAAACTCCTAATTGTTGTTGTATATGTTGATGACATTATGTTTGGAAGCAAAAAAGATGAACTAGCAAAAGGGTTTGCTGATGAGATGAAAACAGAGTTTGAAATGTCTATGATTGGAGAACTCAGTTTCTACTTGGGACTGCAAATTCAGCAAAAGAACACAGGCACATTCATTTCTCAAGAAAAATACGTAAAAGAAATGCTGAAAAAATTCAAAATGGAGGATTGCAAACCAATGACAACCCCCATGATCACGGGATGCAAGCTGTGTGCTGATGATAGGTCTGCAGATGTAGATCAAAAACTCTACAGATCCATGATAGGAAACCTGCTGTACTTGACAGCTTCAAGACCAGACATCATGCTAGCAGTAGGACTAGTGGCAAGATATCAAGCAGCACCTAAACAAAACCATCTTCTGGCAGTAAAAAGAATACTCAAATATCTACAAGGAACAGCACAATATGGGCTTTGGTATCCTAAAGGCAAGAGCTTCACCTTAACAACGTACACAAATGCAGATTGGGCCAGCTGTGTGGATGACAGGAAGAGTATAAGTGGAGGTGCATTCTATCTAGGAGAAAGTCTGGTGGCATGGCTAAGCAAGAAACAAACATCCATATCTCTGTCTACAGCTGAAGCATAATATATAGCAGCAGTAGCATGTTGTACACAAGTCATGTGGATGAAGCAAACTCTTCAAGACATGAAGGTAAGCATTAATGAACCTATCTCAATCAAATGTGATAATACAAGTGCTATAAGTATATCTAAAAATCCTGTTCTTCATTCAAAAACTAAACATATACCAATCAAGTATCATTTTCTCCGAGAACAAGTGGCTCAGAAGATAGTTAAATTGGACTATGTATCAACGAAAGAACAGATAGCAGATATATTTACCAAACCACTTGCCAGAGAACCATTCGAATACTTGAGAGACAAACTAGGGGTAGTATATGTAGATACTATTCTCTAATATGAAGAGAAAGTACAGTCTCAGGGGGAGAACAAAACGAAGATATCATTCCAGGGGGAGAACAGCCAGCAAGATAAGCATAAAACAAGTCCACGGGATCAACATTATCAATATTATCAGCATTCAGAAGCAACAAGAACCTTTCAATCGTAAAATGCATCATCTCTGTCTGCAATCTAGCACATATTACAGGCACTACAAATGAAACACAGCATAGTCCAATTTCAGCAGAAGAGGACCTAAACGTAACTCGGAGAAAGGAAATACAACGACAGAACCCATACGGAGAGATGAGGAGTCATCCTTTGCCATTGATGTCAAAGGGGGAGGAAGAACAAATAGTAGGAGGAAGAGCAAGCAACAAGAGAAAGAGAAAGCAAACAGAGAAAGTGGATTGCCATCAATGCCAAAGGGGGAGACTGTTGGAAATATTGTCATTGATGGCAAAGGCGGCAGCACTCAGGCAAAAGAGGCAGCGCTGAAGCAAAGGAAGGCAAAAGAGGCACAGCGAAAGCAATAGAGGCAGCAAGAAGACAGTCAAAATGTAACAGTCATAGAAGCACAGTGAAGAAGCCGGGTTATCGGAAGATAGAGACGAGGCGGAGTGTGACGAGAGACGAGAGGTAGAGAGCGATTCACAAAATTCGAGGAATCGCACACTCCGGCGAGCATTATACATATAATATAACACGAATCTAATTCGAATCATGGAACTCCAACCGGGCGTTACACATATAATATAGAACCATATTCCGGGAATTGCACTCTCAATAAGTGAACACATATAATATAAACCATATTCAGGAATAAGCAACCTTGGCAAAATATACATATATATACATTTATATTATGGAGCGCACAAAAACGAAGTTTTAGATGGTGGGACCTCTCCCCAATCGCAATCGGAGATTGCAAAGGGCACATGAACATCGCAACGAGAAAGTTTTGATTGCGATCAATGGGACCCGATCGAGTTATATGCCACAGTTTATGAGCCAACCGCATCCGAGTTCCCAATCGCAATCGGAACTTTCCGATTGATCGCAAGTCTTTTGTTATATGCTCCGATCGAGTTATATGCCACATTTTATGAGCCAATCGCATCTGAGTTCCCAATCGCAATCGTAACTTTCCGATTGATCGCAAGTCTTTTGTTATATGCTCCGATCAAAGGCCGGACCCGATCGAGTTATATGCCACAGTTTATGAGCTAATCACATCCGAGTTCCCAATCGCAATCGGAACTTTCCAATTGATCGCAAGTCTTTTGTTATATGCTCTGATCAAACGCCGGACCCGATCGAGTTATATGCCACAGTTTATGAGCTAATCGCATCCGAGTTCCCAATCGCAATCAGAACTTTCCGATTGATCGCAAGTCTTTTGTAATATGCTCCGATCAAGTGGCGGACCCGATGGTGATTATACAATGGAATTAACTGGTTCAATCGCGTCTGGAATCTTAATCGCAATCGGAACTCTCCGATTGATCGCACGACTTTGTAATATGTTGCGATTGAAGTGGCGGACCCGATCCTGTTATATGCGGGAGTTAATATGTGCAAATCGCATCCGTGTTCTGATCGCAATCAAAACTTTTCTATAATGTGCCCCAATTGCATGTGTTCAAAGTTCGGACCCGATTGCGATATGAGCCATGTTTTATGTGGTCATCGCGTCCGTTTGATCAATCGCAATCGCAAGTTTTCGTTTGACACCACCGATCCACCGACGGAGATGTGGGGCCCGACCCTGTCATATATTAGTGGTTGTGATTCGACTTATTGGATTGTAATATAAGACCAAAGGCTTAAGGTGGAGGGCGATTGCTTATATATAAAAGGATTGTTGTTAGATATATAAAACATGTTTGCAGTTGTATTAAAATATGCCACATGGGCTATGAACCCACGGGCCTCGGCTTAATGGGAGGGCGATTATAAATATACAATGACTATGATATATGTCCGTTCCGCTTGCGGAATGTTCCACATCAACAAGACACTTGCTGCAAGTCAGCAGTCATGTATTTTTTCTAAGAGACACTGATATAAAAGCACTGTTACACGTATGCAGCAAATACACTACAACAGAGGACAGAAAAGCATACAGAGCAGAAAAGAGTCAAAACACAGTCACAGAAAAGACAAATGCGCAGCAAACCAAGAGACAAAATAAGTGAGATGGAATTCATATTGTAATTCGAATGTAAATGTTTTAATTGTTTTTATTGTTTGTGATGCATTGGCAAGTCTCCGAGAGAAAACAAACTCCCACTGTAATGTTAAAAATTGACACCTACAGTTATAATTTCTGAGTAAGCTGATAAAAGGAGTGAGAAGGCAGAAGGCAAAGAGACATGACTTTCCATTTCGAATTCCAAGTAGAATACAAACAGTCATGTGAGGAAATCTATAAATAATATCATCTTGATATGCAAAAAAAAAAAAAGGGAGAGAGAGAGAGTTAATCAAGAGAAGGCAGAATATAGAAGTGTGAGGCAGAGAAGATTAAGAAAAGTAGAACAGAAGGAGAAGCTATAGAACAGGGCTGATATCTAAGGTAAATCAGCAAAATTTCAATTTGATAAATTGAGGAAGTTGGAGCTTCCCTATCAAGTTGCAGCTTGATAGCTGTCAGTTGTAGCTGACTGAGGTTGGAGCCTCCTGTAGGTTGGTGCCTGCAGAAAATTGAAGGGAGTTGGTGCTTCCTTACAAGTTGTAGCTTGCAGAATTGAGGTTGGAGCCTCCTGTAGGTTGGTGCCTGCAGAAAAACGGTGGTGAGAGGGAGTTGGAGCTTGCCTTTGCATCACAACAATAATAAGATGTGGTTTTCTCCCTTTATGGGTTTCCACTTATATCTGGTGTCTCTGTGCATGATATTTATGTATTGATCTGATATGTATTATTTTCTTAATACCTGCTGCTCTCATATTAAGTCTATTGCTCTATTAAACTAATACTTTCTGATTACATTCTAAAATTACTCTCACATCAAATAGAGTTTGAAATGAAGGTGTAAATAATTTTAATGAAAAGTTTAGAAGATCAGGAATGTATTAAACTGATTCACCCCCCCCCCTCTCAGTTTAACTAGAGATTCAACATGATCGGGCTCCCACAAGGTGATGAACTCATTCGAATGTGACCTTTCTGCAACAGCTCGTAAATATGCCTCTTTATTTCATTGTTCTCCAGAATAGAGCGGTGATAGATTGGTCCATTGGGAAGCGACGCACCTGGGGTAAGATCGATGGGGCGCTTGACCCAAAAGTGAAGAGGAACCCCTGCGGGTGAGGTGAATATACCCCCATGCTCCTCCATGAACTTTTCCATTTGTTGTAGTCGTGTGTAAGAGCCTTGTTTCACTAGTACATATGGTTAATTTTCTGACACTTTAGTTCTGACAATTTTGACGTATTGTCAGAAAGTTCCCGAATTTTTCTCAATTTTTTTAATCCCTCCATACGCTGTCCCTCTTGTGACCCTGATGGCGACGTTGTCGCTCTTGCAACACTACGAAAAAGTGTCACTATTGCGACCCACCCAGCTAGGGTGTCACAATAGCGATAGTAATAGAATACAACATCGCTATAGCGACGTCCATGTTATGTGCGTCGGTATACCGATGTATATGAAAAGAATGTTATGGAAAAGTCACATTCCCTTTGAAAAATTCAACGTTGACTTAGTTAACTAGCATCGTTGTTGGCTTGAGGGGTCCTGAACCAAGTTCGGAATTGAGGTTAACCAACAAAAACCTCTTACTACTAGCCTTTTTAGTAGTGACCTGCTTGCGCAAGTCAAAGTATCACCCGAAGCAGTATGGGGGGGGGGGGGTGCTAGAACCAAGTTTCCGCACCTTAAGAGAGGTTTGAATGATGTGGGTGCCTTAAGATCCCATAAATCGTAACAGACCTTCACAATAGTAGCCCTAACTAGTAACCCCTTTTCAAATAGATTTAGGTCAATATGTCGAATATCTCGCGCAAGTTAATACAATAATCATAAATCAAGTAATAACTTTCAATACATCATATCAGAGCCTTACACCATCAGACCCGTCCAATATAAATTCATATGAGACTAATTACAGTCACACAAGAGATCTAATTATAGATACTACATAAATCGAAAACAAGTTGCAGAACATTCATTACATAA
The DNA here is from genome assembly GCA_034641835.2 of Pinus albicaulis. NCBI lineage: Eukaryota > Viridiplantae > Streptophyta > Pinopsida > Pinales > Pinaceae > Pinus > Pinus albicaulis. Next base: position 689,683,869 of record CM076572.1, on the reverse strand, counting down.
CGAATAGATGGATATAGAACTCATATATCTGCAACAATACTCCTTTATTACTTAAAAATTTAGATCCTTCAATAAAATATTTAAACAACCCATGCACACAACCAGTAGGTTAGGCACACATCAGGAATAATGTCTCCAAGCACATAGCTAGCAGGAGCCTTTGTAATATTCCTAAAATTTAGCCTTCATCTAAATGGAATATTATAGTTGCTTTTATCACTAGGTAGGTGAATAAATGGGTAGGGAGGCCCATTAACCTCTTAATAACACTCCTAATGTGAAAGGAGGAAGAATAAGTAGCTGGATTGAGCACCTTTGGGTGTGAATATGGATTGGATCATGTTGATTCAGTCAACTTTGACCAAGTCAACAATGTTGTCTAGATACATTGAATCTCCTTGATGAACAACGTAGTTGAGTGGAGACAACTTGCATGAGCTTGGTGGCTAATATGAATGGAACCCAATGTGAAGAGGTTCACTTGCTATATATGGAGAGGATGGGAGCCTTTGTCATTCATTTCTGATATTATTATTTTAACATTGGTCTATTTAGACTTGGCTTCCTCTTGTTGTTTAGCACAGGGTGTTCTCGAGTGGGAATCCCACCTCTTCCCTTGAGAGGTCACTTGGGAGAGTATTTCACTGAATTCTTCCACATCCAGGCTTGAGGCCAAGCACCATTTTTTAGTCACAACGTTATTTCTGTAGAGTATATTGCTGTGTTGCAGGGTGTTGCAGTGGAGGATCCATAACACCACTTCTAGGTTTGTTTCTCAGTATAGGGAGCCTTCTTTCTCTTGAGAGATCATCTAGGAAGATTTTTGAGCTCATTTCAAATCTTGGCATTTGGCTAGAGTACTCCTCATCTCCTACAGCATAGTCCCTTGCAGGAACTGCGTCATTTTTCATAGAGCTATAGCAGCAGGGTTTCAGCCCTTGTTTTTGAGCTAGTTTCCTTGGGAAAGGGCCAACCCTTCTCCCGAAAAGCTAGAGGAAGGGATTATTATCCCTCTATTGTATTATTCAGATATGCTTATGTAATGTTGCAGTGATACTATGTTATTTCAGAGTTGAATATTCAGATCTGCGCTTTGTACATCAAGCTTTTAAGAAACCCTTGCCGGGTTGTATTTATAATGTATTAAGGAGGCCAGATATTTACCTTCTTAGCATATTGTTGAATAAAATTCTAGACCTATGATTTTCTATCCTATTGTTGCAGAAACCCTTGGAAAATAACTCTATCATTGCTTCAGTAAATTCTGCATAACTTAAGTCATGGGATTTGGCCACTTTTAAGATTATTTGATGCCGGGAGGTCTGTTTAACTTATCAAAAGAGATTTGTTCTGAAACTCTTTTGCATATGAGGGAATTAATACATATGCTAAGGGATCCAACCGTTATTTTCCCCTGTTATAACTTAATCTTCTGGGAATAACGTTTTTGGGGCTAATGTTGTTGCTTTTCCCCACTTGGAGACATTGTATGAAGACATAGTTTTGCTGTTGTGATTATATTATGATGGCTATGTGTCCCATACAATTTTTATGAGCTGATTGCTTGTTGTAACTAATTTTTTGGAATATTATAAGATATTCCCAATGTTGTTGATATTCCCTATTTTGGGATATTATAGCCTTCTACCTAGACAAATCTGCACAACCGATCACAAAATGTCCAAATCTATCATCCACGTTTAGAATTATCCAAAAAATGACTTCGTAGACTCAATATATTCATTTATTTATACTATTTAGCCTGTGCTATCCTATGGTCTACAAACCATGGTTTGTGGCCCCTTGATCTACCCTTTTGACCCATTACAGTTCGTGAGGGGTTTTGACGCGCCCCAAAACCCCTCTGCAAGACTAAATTATTATAATAAATAGAAAAATTGTCATATGTAGCGGACCCTACTCCAATAGGCCCCCAACACAATCTTGTGACTCATCCCGAGTCACACTGGTAGTGGGGCCTTCATTTTGATCTTGAGTGCGTCGATGGCAGTATCAAATGGTGGAAAGATACCTGCAATTTGGTTTGCAACGCTTTGCATGGTCTCCACCATATTTTTTAATGGGGGCCCTTCAATGGCTGAAGTGACATTCTGCATCAGCTAGTTCGGGTTGCAAACGGTAGCATCAAGGTCCTGAGAGAGCTTGATGGCCTCATCCACCCACGGATTCATGTGATCGGTGACGATTTTCTTCCTGCGGCGGAGCTCCTCCACTTTGTCTCATAGTGCATGGATGGTCTTAAGTCATGCCATTCTGTGAGCAGGGAGAAGGGTAGGTAGAACCTCTTGCAAGTTGTCGAACTCCTGCTCCTTTGCACATAGTTCCTAATTAATGTTCTTGAATAAAGGATCTATCTGTATAGAGGTCCATAGTTCCATGGATTCGTCAAGCAAGGTGGAGCCATACGTGACATATGCTAAAATTCTAGCCGAGGCATTATAGATAATATCTTCTCATTGTGTGTGCACTTATGGGGGAGTCTCAGGCCGCAGCCATGGCTATAACACAACAATATGCTGCTCAAAATCTGCCTTCACAGACTAAATTTCTGATCTGGAGGCTTTGAGAGCGGTGACCAGGCCCTTAAATTTAACTTCCCGTGTGGCAGAGGCCGGGATAACGATGTTGGGAATCTTGCCGCACAAATTTTCAATGACACTTTCCAACTCTGATCTTTGAGCTAAGGCTGCCTATTGTGTAGTATGAGTTTGATTAGACTCTTCCATTTTTGCGGCTGCAATTTTCTCAGCCTTGACCTGCTGCTAGGTGCATGCCTCCCTATCCTGAATTTTTGCTGAGATGAAGATATGTAGTATGTGGAGCTGCCCACTTGGCAATGTGGCAAGGTCGAGGTTGACCTTAGAGTAGGATTGGAATTGCACACATAAATATGTTGGATCTAGAGATACCGCTGCACCAAGGAGGGTGCAGAATATTCTTTCTGTGGTTGCGAAGATCGTTGTAGACGACAAACTCGCTTGCACCACCCTTGCTTGATCCACGCTCACTTTCACTGGCCTCACTTGATCAAGAACCTGTAAGCTAGGTAGCAAGGCTTCCACCGCGGCCTTGCGCTAGGCCTCCATGGTGCTCCACCGGACCTCAAATGCCGAGGCAATAGCATTGGAAATTTTTTCGAGGTATTCTTCACTCAGAGTAACCTCCTCTTCTCTGCCCATCTTCGACCTTTTCCTCTTCTTGTGCGTCCCCTTAGATGTTTCTCCTCTGCAGTTGGTGCTGCGCAATGATTCTGTGCCATCTCCACCAAGCCCATCCAATCTTCCAAGGTCCACCTCTGTGTGGTCACCACCTAATTTGTGGTTTTTGTTTTTTTCTACATCTTTGTCAGCATCCGTGTCTTTTTCCTCTTCAGCTTCTTTATCATTTCCACCTGTCTCCGTGTGCGGATCAGGGGGATGTTTGGGCACTGTGTCTTTTGGAGAAAAATTTGTCTCATGGGGAGTTGTTTCCTTCAGATTTCTTTCTTTCCTGGATATGGATGGCGTAACAAGATTTGTAGAGCCAAGCCCAATATTCCACGACTTCGGCCATGAGACAACGTTCCAATCAACCTCTACTTCCGTAACAATGTACGGTAAGGGGTACCAATTGGGGATCTTACGTGCCTTAATCATGATGTTGTGCATTGTCACCTAAAACTTTTCCATGATTTTATACTTATATATGGTCAGGGAGAGTCATGGTCTAGAATGAATAGCTTGTGCCAATGTTCCTTCAAAAAGAACCCATAAAATTTTGTTTTCTTCGACTCTCTTGGCATTCGCCGAGTCCCACAAATTTGCATAGCGCACCCCCTTGCAGACACCTGGCTCAATGTCAGGAAGGACCGCATCATCTAGGGTCTCCCATGCTATGAGCGCAATCAGCTATAAAAGGCATGAATAACAGAACTAATTCCCCATTTCCTGTGACTCACACACATTCTCCAAAAGCTGCTCACATAGAAATTGTGACCAGTTATACATAACCCCCTTTTCGCACTGCCCTACTAAGGAAATGATATGTGCGAGGACTGTCTTCGGCCAGAATTTCCACATAAGATTACATCCAAGGACAAGGGTGCCACCTCACACCACCTAGTTATTGATGGTCTGGACCAGAAAGCCCCTCTTATCCCATTCTACGTCATACGTTTCCTTCACCTCCATTGATAAGTTCAATTCGGTGCTTTTCCCAAAACCCTCTCATTACATGGGGCCTCCTCATGGGCAGGCCAGTGATTCGATGGATCAATGTAGCATAAATAGGGATTCTCCCCTGAATCTACAGTGCGCCATCATGGACCAAGGCCAAAAATTGGTGAACGGACATGCTTGGTACAATATGCTCCACTGGCATGATGGCTTCTAGCCTATAGACCATCTTGAATGGTGTATTTCCTGTCAACTATTTGCATGTTGTACTATAAGCCCATAGTACAGAAGAAATGCACACATCCCAATTATCTTGGTTGGTATTGTATACCTTTGTAAGGGCTTTCTCCAAAATCTTGTTGAATGCTTCCACTGTGCCATTTGCTTGTGGGTGATACGAGGTACTCTTCTTGTGATGAATTTGGAATTCCTCGGTCAATGCGTCAATCGTTTCGTTGAAAAAGTGCGTACCTGCATAGTGGCCACCTACTATTCCTCCATGAGATTTAGTCAATATAACCCATCTTTCATGTTCCAACACATATCTCCTTAATAATTCATCGAATCCTAATTTGTACATTTGACCTGCAATTAGGGTGAAATCAGTTGCGCGCACTACCAACTCTTTCTTTTGCTGGACCGAATATTCTGTAGGCACTGTGCCCATAGTCAGAAAATGAAAAATGTTCATGAAGTGCTCATCAACCACCTTGATAGCAAAGAGTTGTGCATCTAGTAATCCTTCCTCGAAACTGGTTGGTTACTCCCCATTCTCAATCTGTGACAGATGATCAGGCCTGACATTCCATCTTCCCGACTTTACAATGATCTCAAATTCATACTCCTGTAAAAGGAACAACCATCGGTAGATCTTGCCCCCCAACACAAGTTTATTGACCAGGTATTTCAAAGCAGAATGATCAGTGAACATCTTAAATGCCCTCCCAACAAGTAGTGTCTATATTTTTGCAGTGCATATACCATGGCCAATCCTTCCCTTTCTGTAGTGGGGTAGTTGTGCTCTACACCTAAGAGATTCTGACTAGCAAAAGCTACTGCGTGATCAATGTCGCCTTATCTTGGCTGCGCTAACACAACTCCCAGTGCGATGCTAGATGCATCCACATGCACCTGGAAAACCTTAGACCAATCTGTGAATATTAAAATGGGTGCAGTGAACATTTTCTCTTTTAGCAGCTGAAATATCTTTTGACACTCGTCATACCAAAAGAATGCTACATCTTTCTTTAGTAATTTTTCCATCGGCATAGTTATTAGAGCATACCCCTTGATAAACGTATTGTAATAACTAGTATGTCCTAGGATGGAGCATGGCTATTTCTCAGTGCAAGGGATTTCCAGGTTAATGATAACCGCTATCTTAGCCGGCTCCACCATCAATCCTTGCTGACATACTATATGCCCTAGCATAATCCCAAAAGGTATTAAAAATATGCATTTCTTTAGATTGAGAGAAATCTGGTGCTTCCAACATGTATCAAGCATCATGTGCAAATTTGATACATGGTTCTTTACCAATCCAAATACTATCCAATCATCAAAGTACACTTCCAATAATTTATGCATGAATTCCTTGAATACAGCCACGACCACACGCAAGAATGCTGCAGTTGCATTTCTCAGTCTGAACTGCATGACAATATATTGAAAATAACCCCATTCAGTGGCAAATGTGGTCTTGCTACAGTCCTCTGGCGCAATGTAGTTTTGATGATAACCTGAGAACCCATCTATGAATGAATAAGCATATTTCCCTCCCACATTATCTAGGATTTCATCATAGAACAGAGTAGGGAAGAGATCATGCACACAAGCATCATTAAACTTGCGTAGATCGACACAAACCCAGATTTCTCCCTTGGTATTTTTCTCCTGAACCACCACTGGGTTGACCCAATCGGACTCCTTGACTGGCATGATGATACCCGTAGCCACCATATTTTCTAACTCATCATTTACCTTCTACTTATATTTGGGGTTCAATCGATATGGGCACTGCTTGACAGGGCATGAATCAAGTTTTAATGTGATTTTCATGACACCCAAATTCCCCACAATGCCCTTCAGCTCCAGAAAATTTGTAGGAAACAAATCATGATATTCTGTCAGTAGCTCTAGAATCTTGCCTACTCTATCATCATCCCATTAATCCCCAATCTTAGCCAAATTACGCTGCTTGTCCATTCCAATGTTGACTTCTATCAATTTCATAGGTTTGGTCACGTCCACTATTCTTAACACCGGTCCTGCAATTGCATGTTATCCTTTTGATTCATGGATGTTAACATTCCTTGGGTCATATTCATTATCCTCAATTGACAGATTTCGACAGTTGACTATGTCTTGCATCTACGCATCCCAGGCCACCACAACGTTCTCCCTGCGGGGCTGAGATTCATCAAAGACCAGCATGTCTATGTCTTGCAGCATCTCATCCAATTTTTCTGAGCCTCCCACAGAGCCAAACGTTGCCAGAAAATATTTGGTCATTGTATACCAATCTAGAGTGCCTCACTGTAACTCAACTTCTAGATACCAGGTTTTGGGGACGAGTCCTAATGAGTGGACAAACCTATGAACCCATTTATTCATGTCTTCTCATCCCATACCTCCATCCACATGGCCAGGTGCTTGCACGGATATCCTCGACCATATAATAATTCAATAGGTGGTGTGGTTGGAGGTTTAAAGTGCAACATCATCATCTTTCTACATTCCTTCCAGTATTGAAAAGTTCCCTTATGTGTTTGCCACCATCGCGTGGGAGTTGTGCACATAGCCAAATATAGTGCCCAAAACCTTCGTTCCTCTGGGACATATTTTTCCAGTGCTTCTAAAAATTATTTTACACTACTAGAATAATCAAAGTAGGGTAGTTCCCTTACCTCAAAGGAGATGCATTGAAATCTCTTTTTAATCTTGAGGCAGTGTAGCGCAGATACATCGCGCAACCAGTTCTGATAGTTCTCCATTTTTCCATCAGAATTAGAGAAACATGAGTTATCCTTCTCCCAGTTCAACATGTCGTCAGTTGTACGGTTGATCTAGTCTTCGTATCTTGAATTAAATTTATAGATATGGGCAACCTCATCCCCTTCGCACACTAGCTTTGTGTATCGTTCTCCCTCTTTCAGATCCAGTGGGACAATCACCCGTGTACCATTATTCTCAAAGATCATTCTTTTGCACTTTAGGTTGATAATACCTCCCATATCAATGGCCCAATCCAATCCTAAAAATGCAGGGTAGGGGTTTGTATCATCCAAAATTTGTATAACCTCAAAGTCAGCACATACCTTTACTCCTGCGATGTCGACCTCAACTTGCAGAAGCCTGCCAAGTAGGATGATCTTTTGCTGATTAGACTTTCAAAGATGAATGGTGGACCATTCAAACTTTGTCTCTCCCATCTTCTTCCAGGTTATTTTAGGTAATAAATTTGCATCAGACCCCAGATCTAAGATGACCTGGTCCATCTCGTAGTCTCCAATATGTATCGTCATGCACATCTCCCTACCTGTTCTCTTCATCTCCTTGTAAGCTTTGTTTATAGTCTTCGTCTCTTTCCACGACACCTCTTTTTCTGCGTAGCTGTTTATCAGGGCCTGGAGATTATCTATTGCCTTCTTATTGCACAGTAGCTTAATGCGAGCTTGTAAGAATGGCTTAACCTCATCGTCATATTTTGGTTCCCCGATAGTTCTTAAAGTGGCTGCTTCTACATCATCAAACTCCTTTCTGGATTAGATGAAAGTCTCTTTTTCTCTCTGCAAGTTGAGGCTTTCCATTATGTCAGTTGATTTTATGATTAGTGGTCCTGCAGTGGTCATATCCTCATTTCCTCTAGTAGAAATTTCACTGCATGTAATGGAATTTACACTTGGACCATCGTCGTGTGGCTTAGCCTTAACCTGTTGCATGTTTTGCGGTGTCTGCTGTTTTTCCTTCATTTTAGTGATCAACACCAGACAATCTTCTATTACATGATCAAATTTCCTACAATACCTGCAGGATTGTCCTACGGGGTTCAGACAGTCTCATGCATAATGTCCGACGTCTCCATAATTGTAGCAAATTATCTGCCCTCTTCCCCTACCAGTGCTTCCACCTCTCCCCCCTCCCCATCCTCTTGTTGGGGATCCTCCGCGTCCGGAGGGAGATGCTGGTGACGAAGGGTTAGCCTGCACTCTGTAAAGGTTCCCTCTGTCAATCATCGAATCGTATGTGCAGCAATTTTCTCGTCGTGTCCCACCTAAGAGAAGAATCTACACCACTTTTGATTCAATTCTAGAATATAGGCACCTAACCATGGGCAGTGGTCTGTATCATGCCACCCTGCCACCCGAAAATCAATGCACCACAGTGTAGGGGTACTAGGCCGAGCAATATCCCTTGGGCGTAGTGGACTCAGTCCCCCAGCTTGCATATAATCTGAAAATAGAGGGCACTGATCTTTGGTGTGGCCAGATACCCTACAACATATGCACCAGAAATATGCAGTAGATTCTTTACCCCGGTCTCTTCGTAAATTATTCTAATTGCATCACCTCTAATTGGCTCTAAATCTTTAGCACTATAATTTGAGCACCGTCCCTTGGCACAACTTCTAACTTCATAGAAATTTATAGGGCTTCTTCCTCCGAGTCAATCTTCTGCTGACCCATGGGTCCATGCAGAGCCCACGTAGACTTGGCAATGACATGGCAATGAACCATTCCTTATGTTGCTTGTCATCATTAGCAAATCATTCATTGTTGATGACCCTTTTTAGCCGCTAGTCAACTTCCCAAACTGAATTTGTAGGCCCTTTCCTAATATCTTTTAGTTCTTCTACGCATTGAGAATAAGACTTAGTTTTCCAGAATTGCTGATTCAGGGTATTGCTAAGGGGTAAAATTCTTGGGTGGTAGTTGATGTATATCCCTCTCAGGGCTTCCTGGTACCCAAGGAAGACAGTTAGATTAGTTGTATAGTTAAAAATACATTGCACACATGTTTATACTAATGCATAATTGACGAAGTGAGATATTGAAGGATTACCTCTTTGTAAACAGCTGATCCTTTGGAGAGCGCTAAGCAGCGTGGCTGAATTTCTTCCTCACCGGTTCCAAGTCTAGATCCTGCAAACAAAGAAAGCACACACATCTTCACAGTCATATCACTTACTAGCAATTAAAAAAGTATATAATCAACATTAAACTATGAAAATATGAGCCATTTATATCATGCTTCATAGACAAATAAACAATAAATGTGACATCGAAAATTCAAATGGACAAAACATATACAGTTCTATTAATATATAAGGAGGAATATTACAACTGTTGGTTGAACCAAGCCTTCTTCAGTCTTCTGACTCCTCTCTCTCTCTCCTCTATCTCCGAGTGTATTGATACTTGGGCTAATACTTCTCAATGAACCTTGCCAATCCTTAAGCCTCACACTCATCAATGAAGTTCTTCTCTACACATGATCAAACCTTCAACCTTTGACCAAGAGCCCAAGCCTCAAATTTATAGGAATTGAGGAGGACAATCCTTTCAATCAGTTTGAATGGGGAAAACCTTGATGTTTCCTTGCCTTTCCTTTATTTTTCCCTATATATGTGTTCAATTGTGTTTGGGAACATTCAATAAGAGGTTTGTACCATAGGTTGCTAATTTTGAACTGACTCATTTCGAGAAAAAATAGGAGATGCTAGTCAATTTCTGCGGGATTTTTCCCTTTCTTCATGAAAACACGGGTAACGCTACCCCTTAGGCAAGATGGAGTGTTAATCTGGGCACTAACGCTCCCTTTGAATGGATGGGGTGCTTTATAACTCAACTTGGATGTCTCAAGGGTGCGTTACCTTGGTAAAATGGGTCTTTGTCTGAGTCATTTTCTTCCTTCCAAGTTTCCTTCTCCTCTGAGATGATGAGGAGGTCATTTTTTCTGTAACAGATGCCCCATAAAGTGTGAGGTCAGAGGCGAATATGATGACCTAAATACTTTATAATATGTGTAGTAGAGCGAGAGGAGTTGGAGGACTGAGGAAAACCTGAAACAACAACATATGTCAGAAATATAAGTATCTGTCATGAGTCGGGCATTCCCATGCTCAGTAGTTGTATCAAAATGATTTCTCAAGAAAGAGATATGCCTAGTATGTCCACCAATAAGCATAATGTGGAAGCTTATGTCATGACAGGATCAATCTGATAAGTTGTCTCCAAAAACAATATCGCAGCTTGGGAGAGGAAACATAGCTGAAATGATGTAAGCCTCAACCCAAGGTCTTATTCGCTGCTTCACTAAACTTCATATTTCCGCACATGTGAATGAAGGAGTTGTAGCCGAACACGTGGGAAATTGTCTGATTACAGATCAATGATGAAAACTGTTAACAGGTGTGAGGGTGGCCACCAATAAGGATGATGGTCCCCAAGATGCATAGTACAATCTAGCGAGTGCGAATAAAATATGTTGATGTTTATCACTCGTAGAATCATTCGACTAGGAGCCAATAATGAGAACCCCTAATCAAACACAAGATAACCTGCCACTGAGGTCTGTAAGTACATGGGTATTGATGTGTTTGTAGATCAACTTCCTAGATAAGATGTTGAAATTGATAGGAAGAGATCTATCGAAAGGCAGGCACTAAGGCGTCCTACATCATTCAACACAAAACGAGAAAAGATGATTTTGTTTTTAAGATAGTCAAGAGAAAGTGGGAGTAACTAATGACGACAAATGATTTTTGGCATATGATGGCTTGGCTGATACAACAAGCAGTAGATAGCAAGATCTTCTTCAATAATAGAAGGCACAGTAACAGGGTACCAATAAGCTTAGGCTTATGAACAACAAAGAATGTCAGGATTCACCAATGCAGGGGCATCAACATACGAAGGCTAAACTCATATAATGGTAGGGTTCAGCTAATTGCGAGTGAATTTTCTGGGAAGTGCTATGTTCAAGATTTTTTGCTACCTAATCGAATTTCAAAGCATAACAGAATAAGTGTCCACTTTTTCCAAATTGTTCTCCATATGATTAAGTTTAACAAGTCCAGACAGGTAAAATCAATGATCTTTTCATATTTAGGGAGTCTGAAAAACATCGTAAAAGACAACTCCAGGGGGTACCTTTGTCATGTTTGATAACCAGGCACGACAAAGGGAGAATAGTAAGCCCGACACAATTCATTTTCTGTAAGTTAGTCCATTGAATCTGGATAAAGTAATAAACCTATGTTCAATGGAAATCTGCCTCAATTTTTTATGATTACGGGGGACAATAATAATGTTTTAGTGAATTTTTGTGAGAATGAACAAAAAAATTCAGTCCTAAAACGAAATTTTACAAGTCCAACAAGCTAGAAATCTAGTTTCTTTTCATTTATTTAATGGATAGAAAAATATGAAAATAATGGCTCATAGCCTCTTATTATTAGTGATTCCATGAGCGACAAAGGAAACTCCAAGTTTTCGATTTTACGACTGAAAAGGACCCAATGAGCTGATTAACCGAACGAACACGGTCAAATATGCACATGAACACTAACAACTCATTAGAGCATCAGTGACTTTGACTAGGAAAGATGTGTCGCATGGGATTACCCAAAGAAATTACGGTAGTATGTCGTAGAAATATATAGTGTCAGAGGCGGGTGACAACGAAGACCACCATGAGAGTTTCTCCACATTTGAATATCGTAATTTAGGTCCGATGAGACCTTTTGACGGATAATATATCACATGCTCACTATCATCATTGTGAACTTGAACCAAAACCATGCCTAGCGAGAATGGTGAGGCTGCTAGGTAGAGGAGAAAGTCACGCGAATAGTATGGGGAACTAAGAAGTCGGGTGTGTTATCCCTCCAATAATTCTCAAGTTGTGAGATTTTGAATTAAAGTCCAAGAACATTAAAGGTAACCACAGACCAACTTTTAAACTCTAAGATCTAGCCTTCTTAGGGTTCGGCATTTAATGATCGTCAAATCATAGGACAAGTAGTTTTTGCGCCGGAGGTGGAAATAAAATTGGTGGTTATCGCACGGGCTTAGGGTGGTAACTGGTTTCCTTGGATCGAATGCTATCTAGTAATAAATCGCCGCGTGGAGGAGAGATAAAGGCACAAAACTGCCCATTTTGTGAATCTTGAAATTATTACTGTTCGCGCTTTTAAAAATGCGACATTGATGATGGATCGTCAGATCTGGGGGTATGTGTGCGAATGACGGAGATGAAACGAGAGAGTTGCTCGGTATGTGGGGCGTGGGGCCCGGATCTTTATATACGTCAGGGTTAAATTTTAACGTTTAAAACATAGTTTTAAATGTAAAACAAATGTTTTTTTTATGATAGGTGGGCGAGATATTTTCATAGAAAATGGGATATTTACATATGTTTTATAATCATAGGGCACGATTATATAATATGTCTTTAACCTTTATGGATAGGCAGGGTATATATATATATATATAATTTAACCTATGGGATTCGAGGGGTGTGTATCACGTGGGGAATATAATCATAGGTTAAAAAGTTAATAAATGGGTTTTTGGGATATTTTAAATAAAATGAATTAATATATATGCGGGAAGGGGTAATCTAAAGGATTTAATACATTATGTTAAAAATTAATATTAAATGAATGTAACGGATGAAAATACATAAAAAAAACTAAGTAAAGTGTAACATAAACTTTTTTAAGCACAATGATTGTACCATTAAACATTTACACTTAAACCTAAGATAAATTGTATTTTATGGGTTTTTTGAGTGTTTATGGATGAAATGAAATTAATTAAGAGGGGATTTTACTTTTTCTATGCTAAAAAGTATTTTAACTTAGGAAAAGGGATTATATTTTTGGAAAAGGGTGAATATGTTGAGGAAATGGGCTTTTATGAAGGGAATCCAGTACTTTTACCAATAAGCTACTAAGCATTGAGTCCAGTCCCAATAGAAGTCAGAGAAATGCTCTGAGCCTCTTTAACTGAAGGTTTTGAATATTGGATCATTGTGGGGGAGGGGAAATTAGTAATTTTCCAGATGGTGCTTTATTTCATGCCTTGCAAAACTTCTTTCTGCCTACCCATCATTATTCTAACATTTTTTACTTCATTTGCATGGGTGCATTTAATCTTGCAACCCTAAATCCATTTTTGTTTTAAAGCATAAACTATCTAATTATAACCTTATTTCATCCAAGGGATCATATTAAACTGTTGAGCTCCTCATTTATTCTCTAACTATCTACTGATTTGTCAAGTTTAAATAGTTTGACATATCTTTATTCTCTATCTAAAACATGAAATTCAAAGCATGAAAAGTTAAGATTAAACTTTTTAACTGATCATAGTAGTGGCATTTTGACTTGCTCACTTTCAAGTCTTATTCTTATCTCTTTTGTCTTTTGGGGTTCATTTTTCATTCTTTTTTATATTTTCTTTTCAAGTCCTTTGATCTTTCTTTTAGGACTTTTACCCTCTATTCATTTTTTATTATTTTCAAATATGGGAAAACAACTTGCAGAAAGCAAGGTATGTACATATTTACAAGACTAATCATAGTAAATCGAAAAATTATGAACCCTATTATAATAGGACACTAACAGTGGCTCCACATGGGATGGTGTTTCCTGGTGAAATGTTAAGAAATTTAAGACAAGTAGCCTTCGAATTTTGACTGAGCTGACCTTGTAGATGTTATATGATCTCTCCAATTATTCATACTTATGATATTTTACCTCTCAAAGCTTAGGGCCTTCTCTTCGGGCTTCAACTTTGTAAGTAAAACATCCAATCCAATCTAAAATCTTGCAATGTTATGTACAATGTATAAAGTAAACAAAAATTAACTATTGGTTATTTCTGAAGAGTAGTAGTGCTTCAACATTCTACCATTGATTGGTCCACCTAGGAGATCCGATCCATCCATTTCTTTAAAAAAGAAAGCATTGTTACCTTTGTAACCATATATAACATAAGATATTTTCCATAGAAAATCAAATTTCCCATGTTTACCTTTTTTCTTCTCTTCTTGAATCCCATTTTAACACTTTGTCTCCAATGTAGAAATCATCTTCTTTACTCTTTTTGTTAAAAAATTTCTTTGTCTTTTCTTGGATAACTTGAGACTTAAGATAAACCTCTTCCCTTGTTTGCTGCAAGTGAATGGTTTGGTTAATCCTTCTTGGATGTCAATTGTCTCAACTTGTAATTCTTGGATTATCTTCATTACTGGTACTCCTAAGGAAGATGGAAAAACAGCATCCATTCCATAAACAAGTTGATAAGGGGATGTACCAATATATTTTTTGGTGTTAGGTCTATCTGCCCATAAGGCATTAACTAACTTCTTGTTCCAAGTTTTCTTGTTATCTTCTAGTAATTTTTTAATGATGTTTACAAGGCTCTTATTGGAAGATTCAACCAGGCCATTACCCTCAGGGTAATATGCAGTAGAATGGCCTAGCGTAATGTGGTATTTATGGCAAAATTGAATCATATTTTTGGATTTGAATGCAGCTGCATCGTCAGTGATAATCTTTTGAGGAATACAAATCTTGAAAGTATTTTGTTTTCTAAAAAGGAGATAATGACAGTGTTAGTGGCTTGCCTAGAAGGTATAGCTTCAATCCACTTAGTAAAATAATCAGTGGCTGTCAGAACCCACTTATGTTGGGCTGATGATGGAGGGTGAATTTCACCAATGAAGTCAAGACCCCATTGTTGAAATGGAATTTCTGTTGAGATGGGTTCTAAGGGCAGGGGTAACAAATTTTTCTTCCCTTCAAATATTTGACACTTGTGACAAGAGGTCACATAACTTTTTACATCTGCAAACAAAGTAGGCTAGTAAAAACTAGATCTTAGGATTTTTTCTGCATTAGTCTTCGAGTAAAGATGTCCTCCACAGTCACCTACATGAAATTCTTCTAAAAATTTGTCAGCTTCTTCTTTAAGAAAAAAATTAAGTGAAATTCCACTATGATCTTTCCAAAAAATTACATTGTCTAATATACAAAATCTTACTGCCTTTAGCTTTAAGAATCTAGCTTTTATTCTGGATAATCTAGGCGGAGTTTGTAAATTTAGTAATACAAATACAATATCTTCATACCATGGTGAGTCTGAAATGGCTTCATTGACCTCTGGAGTCGCCATGTCCTCCTAATCATCTACTTGGGCAATAAAATTAATGTCTAGGGCATGAAAATTTGATTCAGCCATGAGTTTGGCTAAACCTTGACCTTTTATAAGTTTAGTGGGTTTTATTTCTATGTCGTATTCCAAAATTGTGGCAATCCACTTGCCTCTTCTACCATCAGGACCATCCTGAGTTAGAGTGTATTTTACTACTGCATTTGGAACGTAGGCAATGATGTGAGAATAAAGAATGTACACTCTGAAATATTTAATGGCCTTTACCAAATCTAGGGCCTGTTTCTCCATGATATTGTACTTCAAAGTGGCATCTCTAAGTGTTTTTCTAAAGAAAGCTATGGGCTACTCATAGCCCTGATCATTTTTCTGCAGTAAAACTGTGGCAATGGTGTGTTTTGAAGAAAAGGAGAAAATGATGAAATCATTTTTAAAGTCAAGACTTATAAGGACTAGGGTTTTTGTTAAGGCCTATTTGATAGATTCAAATGATTGTTTGGCCTCAATAGTCCATTTAAGAACTGAATCTTTTTCAACATATTCTTGATTTCTCTAATTATTTCAGCGAAATTGGAGATGAATCTTCTTAAAAATTTAATTTTACCTATAAAAGCTTGTAACTCTTTTATGTTCCTAGGAGGACTAATATTAAGAATTGCTTCTATTCTGGCAGGGTCTATTCTAATTCCTTCCTTAGATATTATGTGTTCAAGTAACTTGCCTTCTTCTAAATCGAATAAAGTTTTCTTAGGGTTTAAAGAGATGCCAAACTTTCTTCATTTAATAAAGACTTTTCTAAGATGATCCAAGTGTTCATAATCAGTCTTTGAGAAAACAATAATGTCATCTAAGTAAATCACTAAGAATTCATGAATTTCCTTTGTAAAGGCTATATCCAGAGCTATTTGAAAATTATCCCCTGCATTCATTAAACCAAAAGGAATTTTTACATACATAAAAGTGCCCTAAGGAGTAGTAAAAGTTGTTTTGGCTTGATCCTCTAGTTGGACTAAAATTTGGTTGTACCCTGAAAATCCATCTAAAAGTGAAATCCCAGAAGAGCCAACTACCCTTTGTAAAATGTGATCCATATTTGGTAAAGGATAATTATATTTTAAGGATACTTTGTTTAGATTCCTAAAATCAACACATAATCTAATTTCTCTAGTCTTTTTTCTCGTGGAAACTAGATTAGAAACCCAATCAGAATATCTCATTGGTGAAATTATCTATGCATCGTACATTCTTTTCACCTTTTTTTCAATCAAAGGCATCAAAACAAGGTTGATCCTTCTTAAATTTTGTTTAAAAGGCTTTTGGTTTTCTTTTATAGGGATTTTATGTTGTATTATATTGGTGTCATAGGATTTTAGGTCCTCATAACTCCAAGCAAAAACATCTTCAAATTCCTTGCAAAGAGCAATATATTTTTATTTTTCTTGCTGAGGTAAGGCTTTGGAAAGTTTGATCATCTTAGGTTTTGACTCTGTGCCTATGTTACATTCCTTAATATCAGATCTAAGTGGCTCCATTTTGGGTTTTCTTGCAACATCATTTGAGTCAAATAAATATTCTAAAGGAGTTAAGCCTTTTGGTAAAAAATTATCTTTTAAGTTCAAAATATTAGATTCATCATCAACTATATCTTCAATTTCTATTTTCTCTAAGTTATCTATGTCAGATTGAATAAATTTAGTAGGTTTTGCAAACTTTACTTTATTTACATCTATGTTATTCAAATCAATTTCACTATCTAAATTTTGATCTACTGTATAGTTTATGTCTATTTTACAATTCTCAAATTCACCTTCATTGTTCATAAAATGGAAAATTTGTTGATCTTGTGAGAAAATTTTCCAATATTTAAGATTACCTGGAATTATTGGTCTGTGTTTGACTTCTACAATATACCTATGATTTGGCTGAAATGGCAGATTACAAGTACTAGCAAAAGTTGCTAGGGAGTGCTGAAATGGCAGATTACAAGTACTAGCAAAAGTTGCTAGGGAGTGAGCCTGTATGTTTTGTTTTCTTGGTATTGGAGAAAAATTACATTCTAACAGTTCATCTATCAAATATAACACAATTTCTCTATATCAGCCTAATATTGGATTATAAACAGAATATTCTCCATTTATGTTTTTTACAATTAACTTTGAATATCCCATTACTGATACTCTCTTACCTCCTAAATTTCTGATAATTTGCAGTCCTAAAATGAGAGATTCATATTCAGCCATGTTATTGATGCATTTGAAATTAAGTATGAAACCATGGCCTTCTACATGATTATTTTCCATATTAGTTATCCAAACTCCTACTCCCGCTCCTAGTTTATTGACTGAGCCATCAAAATCTAAATGCCATAATGATTCATGAAAGATATTCTCACTTTCTGATGTTTTCTTTTTGTCTTTTAGTTGAACTTTGATTTCATTATCAGTTTCAGAGTTACATAAGATGAATGAATTTAGGTCAGTAGGTGTAGTGTAAATTGGGTAATTTATTGATCTTTCTGCACTACTCACCATACATTTCATCAATGTTTCCTATAGAGTTTCTTTGGTTGGCCAAAAACTGATATAGTTGCATATGACATATCCAATTATAGAGATCCCTGTAATTTTTCTCCCCATGAGTGAGATAATAGCATTCCATACTTGGGTGGGATATCAACTACTACAATGTCCAAGAGTATACTTTTACTAGGATATTGAACTAATGTGACACAAAAATCTTTAATTAAACCTAAACATTTAACTTTTCTTGAATCAAATGAAAAGAGATCTTTGTAAGGCCTCGTAATGTCTAAGTTCAAGGTTTCCATTATTTCTTTTGGTATTAGATTGTGTGAAGCCCCTGAATCTAACATTGCATTGTGTAATATTTGGTCATGAATAGTTAAGCTAATGTAAAACAGTGGAATTGCTCCATCTTGGTGTTTTCCATTAACATCAGAACCAAAAATGATCTCTAGTTGATCATCATTTAAGTTTACTGAGACTTCTCCATCATTCATGTTTAAGGTTTCAGTGATAGTTGTTTTATGCAAATCATGTTTTATCAATTCTGTCAAAAGAATTGGTATTTTTAATTTTGCAATTTCAGCTTATATATTGAATGAAGGTTGTGATTTACTAAGCTGAATTAAATCCTCTTTAGTAACTGTACTTTGAGTAGGTTTATCTTGTTTTTCTACAGTTATCTTTTCATTTTCTGTTTGAGTTTCTTGTGTCTTACTACTCTTGGTTTTCTTTTTAGGAATGGTTTGAGAAGAAGTAGATGTTTTTTCAGATTTTAAATTATTAGAAGCTGTTTTGGCAGTGGCAACTTTTGGATCTGTTGAATTTAGATCAACACTGGGTGTTTTAGAATTTAAATTTGTTGTTTTAGCAGAATTAGATGTTTTAACAACAGCATATTTTTGTGAATCTATTGATTTTTGGAAAACCTCATCTGTTATATCAACAATCTTGGGATTGGGTGAAATTTTAGAGCTAGAAATTTTTTGGGATGAAATAGAGTTTTGCTTATTTTCCCTAGGGAGAATTTGTAGAACTTTTGTAGTGGGAGCTTCTACTTTTTTCTTATTTTTGTTTGTGCAGATTTCTTAGTATAAGGTTCAATTTTTTTCTTACTTCTAAGGTTATATTGCTTATGTACTTTGTTTATAGCAAAATCATAGCCTTGTTTATAGTCAAATGATTCACCTGAATCTAATTGAGGTTGTTGCATTACAAATAACTCTTGATCTTCTTGTGTGAGAAAGATAGTGTTATCATCATTTATACCCATTAGATTTATGGTGTGTTAATCATCAACATTCTGTTGAGAAATTTCAACATAGTTCTCTTGAAATGGAGGTCTTATTGTCTAATCAGGGGCTGATTCTTTATATTTTCCTGTGTTTGTATTTTTCCTGAAGTTGGGATTTCTGATTTGTTGTTGGTTATCCCATTGTGGTATCATTTCTATATTGTTTAATCTATCCATAATTCTCTCTAAAGTTTTAGCTAATTGATGTATTTTTCCATCTGAACTAGAAGTCGCTTCTTTTATGGTTACTCTCCTGTCATTCCTTAATCTAGCTTTTCTAGCCAAAATATTTACCTCTACACTAACAACATTTGTTTGCATTATTTCTAAGGTTTCCACATTTATCTCTCTTAATTGATAAGCCATGTCTATGTGAAATCATCGGGGAATTTGAGTAGGATAGAGTCTGGAGTGGGTTTGATATTAGCTGGGATTGAATTATAAACACTGTTATATCTAGTGAAATAGTCTTGGATTGTTTCATTAGGAGCTCTTTTCATTGCATCAAATTTAGATAATATTTGGAGTGGATTTTTCTTCTTTTCCCAATTATTAAAAAATAATCAATGAAATACTGTTAAATCAACTATACTACCAGGATTAAGACCTTTAAACCATTTTTTAAATTCCCCTGTTAATGTTTGAGCAAAGAGTCTCATTTGTACATCAGAATCATCTATTTCATGAAGCTCAAAATAATTTTTCATCTTATTAATATGCTGCTGAGAAGTGTAATGTGTGGTAGCATCAAATTAAGGTATTTTACTCTGGTAATCCTGAGGCATGTCATGTAACTGAGCTGGAAGGACCAAGGGAACATACCTAGCATCCATAGCTTGAATTCTAGCTTGGGTAGGAGGTAGATTGGAAGTGCTTAGGGCAGAAATGTAAGTACTAGCTGATGCAGTTAATGAAGTGGTTGATGAGATTGGAATGTTAGATGATGTACTAGAAAATGTGGTGGATGAACTAAAGGAGGAAGTTGGGGTGCTAGAAAATGAAACTGGGATATATGAAGAACTACTTGGAAATGAGAATGACGTGTTTGAAAATGCCGAAGATAAACTAGTGGATGGGGTTGAGGTGGGGGAAATAGTATTCTAGGTTGGAAGGGTTGTTTAGGGATAAATGGATCTGTAGATTGAATTGTGGTGGAAATTATAGATGATGTAGTGGTAAAAAGAGATGAACCTACAAATTCTAAAAGGTAGGTATCTAAATGAGAAGTACATGGCTTAGGTGTATATGCTAATAATGCAGCTAATTCAACTAAATTCTAAAATAGAGCTTCATATATTTCCTTAAATACAATAGTATTTAATTCATCTAGTTTATCATAAAATTTAAATATATTTGATTCAGAATATACTGAGACAGTTTCCTGTTTTGTTTCAAGAAATGAAATAAATTCAGGATCTATAACAACACTATTTAAGTCACTTTTTGATTTATTTCTGAATAAGGAGTGTTCAAAGTTTAATTCAAACTCTATGTCTGGTATACGCACTAACTGTTTTGGTAATGAATTTGCTCTAACTAAGGAAACTTTAGAACCTAAATCTTCTACTTGTTTATCCTTTTTTCCAATTCTATCTGGATTGTCTACTATAACAACAGGTTTAGGATCCGGATTTGACCTGGTATAGTAGATTTTTCTAGAAGCCAGAATTACAGTTTTTTATACTCACAACTTTTAAAATAATATTTAAGGTACAAGGATAATGAAAAATATTTTCCTTAAATATCTATTTTAAGATTGAGGATTGGTTAGTTCCCCAGTGGAGTCGCTAGTATGTTATCACTCTAATAATTCTTAAGTTGTGAGATTTTGATTTAAAGCCCAAGAACATTAAAGGTAACCATAGACCAACTTTTAAACTCTAAGATCTAGTCTTCTTAGGGTTCAACATTTAATGGTGGTCAAATCGTACGACAAGTGGTTTTGGTGCTAGAGGCGGAAATACCATTGGTGGTTATTGCATGGAATTAGAGCGGTAAGTGGTTTCCTTGGATCGAATGTGATCTACTAATAAATTTCCGTGTGGAGGAGAGATAAGGGAACAAAACTGCCCATTTCGGAAATCTTGAAATGATTACCGTTCGCACTTTTAGAAACGTGATATTGCTGATGGATCGTCGGATCTGGGGGTATGTGTGCGAATGACGGAGATGAAACGAGGGAGTTTCTTGGTATGTGGGGTGTGGGGCCTAGATATTATATATGTCGAGGTTAAATTTTAACGTTTCAAACATAGTTTTAAACGTAAAATAAAAATGCTTTATTATGATAGGTGAGCGAGATATTTTCATAGAAAATGGGATATTTACAAATGTTTTATAATCATAGGGCGGGATTATATAATATGTTTTTAACCTTTATGGATAGGCGGGCCGATATATATATATATATATATATATATATATATATATATATATATATATATATATATATATATATATATATATATATATATATATATATATATATATATATATATATAATTTAACCTATGGGATTCGAAGGGTATGTATCACGTGGGGAATATTATCATAGGTTAAAAAGTTAATAAGTGAGTTTTTGGGATATTTTAAATAAAATGAATTAATATATATACGAGAAGGGGTAATCTAAAGGATTTAATACCTTATGTTAAAAATTAATATGAAATGAATGTAATGGATGAAATACATAAAATAAACAAATTAAAGTGTAACATAAATTTTTTTTAGCATAATGATTGTACTATTAAAAATTTACACTTAAACTTAGGATAAATTGTATTTTATGGGTTTTTTGCATGTTTATGGATGAAATGAAATTAATTAAGAGGGGATTTTACTTTTTCTAAGCTAAAAGGTATTTTATCTGAGGAAAAGGGATTATATTTTTGGAAAAGGGTGAATATGTTGAGGAAATGGGCTTTTATGAAGGGAATCCAGTACTTTTACCAATCAGTCACTAAGCCTTGGGTCCGGTCGCAACAGAAGTCAAAGAAATGCTCTGAGCCTCTTTAACTGAAGCTTTTGAATATTGGATCATTGTGGGGGAGGGGAAATTAGTAATTTTCTAGATGATGCTTTATTACATGCCTTGCACAACTGCTTTCTGCCTACCCATCATTATTCTAACATTTTTTTACTTCATTTACATGGGTGCATTTAAGCTTGCAACCCTAAATCCATTTTTCTTTTAAAGCATAAACTATCTAATTCTAACCTTATTTCATCCAAGGGCTCATATTGAACTATTGAGCTCCTCATTTATTCTCTAACTATCTACTTATTTTTCAAGTTTAAACAGTTTGACATATCTTTATTCTCTATCTACAACATGAAATTCAAAGCATGAAAGGTTAAGATTAAACTTTTTAACTGATCATGGATTATGGCATTTTGAACAATCTACACATAATAATTATTTTTTGTAGTAAAAGTAAATAGTAGTGGAATTTTGACTTGCTCACATTCATGTCTTATTCTTATCTCTTTTTTCTTTTGGGGTTCATTTTTTATTTTTTTTTAATATTTTCTTTTCAAGTCCTTTGATATTTATTTTAGGATTTTTACCTTCTTTTCAATTTTTATTATTTTCAAATATTGGAAAACAACTTGTAGAAAGCAAGGTATGAACATATTTACAAGACTAATCATATTCAATTCAAAAATTATGAACCCTATTATTATAGGACCTTAATAGGGTGGAGACGTGCGCCCGTTTGAAGGTGTCAAATGACAGTTGAGCATGATCATCCCACATATATGGTACCCCTTTCTTGAGAAAGCGCATGAAGCCTTTCGTCATCTCATCATACTTTACGATGAAATGAAATAAGAAGTTTGCCTTCCCTTGCAAACGTTGGAATTGAAGAATGGATTGTGGCGCAGGTAATTCAATGATTGCCTTAACGTTATCAGGATCAACCCTAATCCCATGCTTGGAAAAAATGAAACCAAGAAGACGTCCAGGCTTGAAAAAAAATACGCACTTGTGCGGATTCAGCCGTATGTTGTAGAACCTACACTGAGAAAATATTTCTTTAAGATGTACAAGGTGATGGGATCGTTTCTTGGAGTGATCCGGAAGGTCATCCAAGTAAGCTTGTACAATGTGTTTGATATCGTCAAATGCATAGTCCATGGCCCTTTGAAAATTTGCTCCCACATTCTTTAGACTGAATGGGAGTTTACGATATGCAAATGTGCCTCAAGGACAAATGAAGGTGGTTTTATGTTGATCATCCTTTTTAATAGCTATTTGGTTATATCTCGAAAATCCATCCATAAAAGAGAAATATTCGCGTCCGATGTAATCGTTGAGACTCTGATCCATGAATGGAGTAGGATAATTGTCTTTTGGACAAGCGACATTCAGATAGTGATAATCAACACAAGATCAGATGGTGCCTTATTTCTTATCTATGGGAACCGGATTGGATACCCATTCCATCAGAGGAACAGGGTAGATGAAACCAACATGTAAGATTTTTTCAACTTCAGTCTTGATAGATGCTGCTTTGCAAGGGTGCACATGTGAGAGCCTTTGCCGGAAAGGCTTGACGTTGTTTTAAACCTTGATTTCGTGCTTGAATATAGAAGGATATATGCCAGGAATTTCATTGTAATACCAAGAAAAAACATTGCAGAACTCCTTAAAAAGGGATGTGAAGTGTGCAATTTCCTCGGGACTGCAATCGGCTCAAATCTGTATATTTTCCACTTTACCCGTTTTGATGGAGATATCTATGAGGATAGTCTTGGAAATATTTCCCATGTTCCCTTCTACATCAATAGTTTGAATATTTGTGTAAGCGGAGGGAACTATATCAGGTGGGTCGATAGATGGGATTTGGATTGTGGTCGCGTCTGAATCAAACATCGAAGCACGATGATGAAACTATCCCCAAGGTCGTACCTCTAGAGACATAATATCTCGGATAGCTTCATCCATAGGTAGGACTTCATCGAGGAGATCCTTAGAAGGAACTGTGATGGGCAAGAGGGTGGTACCATTAGTTGAAAGTAGAGAAGTGGAGGTTTCAGTTGCTGATTGGATGAATTGATAAGCCAACTCAGCCGGTGATAGTGGCATCTGATCTCCGTAGGAATCACTTTCAGAAGGCGCTAGTAGGATCCAGGGATCGATAGAGCCATCTGAGATGGTGGATATCATTTAAATCATGTGTGGAACCTCAGGCAGCGGGAGAGGAAAACAAGCCATTAGGGAAGATGCCTTCAGAAGACCAGTACCGACACTGACGTAAGAGTGAGGAATGCCTCATACTAAAGGTACAGTGCTGCTAGGTAATGTGGAATAATCAGGGGTGAAAAAGGATGAGTCGAAAAACCAAAGAGACAATGGAAATCATCGCATAAGATGACCTGCGACCCAACAAAATATTATAGTCGAGATGACAATCTATGACTTCTATGTCCACAATTATCATTTTCCCACTAAGTGTAATGGGGTAGCTAGCAAGGTAGCCTTTTAGGAAGAAGTGTGGCCATTGAAAGCTTTGAGGGAATTCAACGACAGAGAAAAAGTGGGAGAACCCAAAGAGAGCCAGCACGCGTTTGACATTACGTAGGTCGAAGAAACTTCATCTATGACAGTACAATGGATTGTTCTCCCTCTCGACACAACTTTAACATGGAAAGCAAGCTGGTTTGAAAATTGAGGTTTGAATTTTTCCATGTCGAAGACAACTAGCATAGAATCTTGGGGGTCAATTCCACCAATGGCCGAAAGCAAAGCTTTTCTTTTGCACTAGGCAGGTTTCCAACACTTCGAGTGCAGACATAGCCAACTATGCTTGCGCCAAGTATTTTAAAATGTTGTAGTTTTGGGAAGCACATATAGAGGTGTTATGAGTCGTGCGTTGACTGGTCCCTTTGGGGGGATGAATGACAGGGTCAACAGTAGGCCTTTCGATATGAAAATCATTTGGCAGTGTTGGATTCGAACTTGAACTAGTTCTTGAGCCTCAATGATTGGATTTCAATACATTTTAGATCAGGTTTGGAGTTCAACAATCTCCATGCCATAAATGGTAGATGATCCTTCATCGGAAGGATGAGTACCACCGTTTCCCCTTTGGGAGGGTTGTGGTGGGTTTGCAACCATGTGTTGTTGTTGTTGCTATGGATTAGGGAAGGGATTGTGAAGGATGACATGTGTACTTCCAGAGTCCTTTTGCATAAAAAAATATGTGCATTCCTGAAGCTGAGGAAATTTATATGTCAAGTGGTCCTGCACACAAATTTTGCAAGGGAATCTTATCGATTTTTCCTTTCCTTTGTCTTTTTTAGCAGTGTTTCTGTAATTGGGATTATTCTGAGTATGGGGCTGCTCTTCAAAAGGAGCGGTATTTTTCTTATTCTTCTTGTTCTTACTACTAGGTTTTTGTGTAGATTGCATAGAGTGTACCTCAGCGGTGGGAAGAGTAGTCGATTGGGTAGGGGTGGTGGCAGCTGAAGATGGCTGGGAAGCTTACCCACTAAGCTGCTTTACAGCTACATGAGAAGTTGCACCAACGAGGTCGTCATCATGCGCTTAGGGTAACTGAGTAGTGGAAGGATTCTGGTTGTCAGGGGCATGGGGGAGTAACTCATACAACGTGCAAGATTGCGAAAATCTGAGATCTAGATGTTGTGCATGATGGATGAATTGGTATTTCATGACTGCACCAGACAAGCAAACATATTTAGCAAGGGGCGGTAAGAGTGACTTACAAAACTAGTTTGATAACAAATGATCCGGGATTGGAGCTTTGACTAACCTCTGCCTATGTCTCAATTCATGAATGTGATGAGAGATATGGGTGGCAGTGTCTTTGCGCAGTGAGGTTAAGAGTTTAGTTCCGTTTTCGTATTGGATAGGTAATTGGAAGTTCTTAGGAAATTTTGTTGCTAAGGCACCAAAAATATTGATTGTAGCACATGGTAAATAAATTTACCATTTGGTAGCGTTACCTGTGAGAATGTGGGGGAAAATTCGGAGCCGGATACTGTCGTCCACCATGGATTTAGAAACAGACCATAGATGAAAGGTGGTCATGTGCGTAGCCGAATCCTCCCCTTGTTTCCCTTCGAACTTAGGGATGTGAGACATAATCTTGTGTGGTACCAGAGGGAAGAGTGGGTTGTGGTTGATAGGATCATTGGCCAATTTGTAGAGGTCGGGGATGTCTAACGCTACCAAAAATGGCAATTGCGTGGTTTCCCTCGAGTCTAGGCAAGGAGGTGTTGGTTGACCATTCGGATCATAGGGTCCGCCCATCATTGTGTTACCAATGGGATAAGTAGGACTTTGTTGATAAAAATTTCTAGTGAGTGGAGGTGTAGGGATCTATGGTTGCTGTCTATAGGGGATGTTGTATTGGGGGGAAAACTACTAGTTGTCCCCAGTGTAATAGTTTCCCCCATGCCCTAATTGGTTTTGGGGAAGGGCCACCCATATGGACACGATGGAGTTAGCTTGTGGCATATTTCTATTCGCATAGTTGACCACTGACATAGACCCTACACTTGAAGTTTGACCACTTAAAGGAATGGAATTAACGATTGACGATCCTACTTGTCCTATTGAATGTAGGGGTACCGAAGTGCCCCCTGGCATATATGTATTGGTGACATTGCCCCCTAGCATCGTAGCCAAGGGGCTTGAATTCAATAATGGGTTCCAACCTAAAGGGTTGCTAAAAGGAACTGAAGTAGCCCCACTAGCAGGAGCGGAAACCGTGGGTCCAGGTGTAGTCACTATAGGAGAAGATCCCAAAGGTTTCAGAGGTCTGCTTGTAGTTGTGATGACCAAATTACTAGGACCAGGTATAGGCTAGATACTGGGGTTTCCAATCATTTGCGTAAAATTGAAAATTGGCGTGGAATATGGTCGTGGAATAGATTTGGCCACCAACGACACTGACCCTATGGTCACCAGTTGTGAAATGGATGTAGGTGCAGCCAAAGACATGACTGGCACTAATGTTACCTGAACTAACAATGGCCCTGACGGGTCACTGATGGGTTAGTGAGAGGAGGGATGGTAAGGAGGTATGACTCCTTCAGTGAAAGGATCCTCGGGAAAATCCATGTGAGAGGGAGTTATATGAAATTCAGGGGTTGTCACTAGAGACTTCTCTTCTAGAGAAGGCATTGGCTCACTCAGACTCGACTCCTCCCCTAGTGTCAATGGAGGGAGAACTTGTTGCCGTCTATAAAGACGATGAGGGTCGAAGGACACCACGATGACCTGTTAATTTTATCAAATTTTATTGTGATGTATTATGAAGTCTCGGTGATAGTAACCACACACCTAAAAAAGGAAAAATAACTTCTAAAATCAATCAATCAAGCGGCTAGAAGGGGTAAGACACTGTTTGAGTACTACCATTTTCTAGAGATGAAACCCAATATCACAATAGCATGCAGAGAGAGTTGGTAAAATGTATAGTTACGCTTACTCTAGAGCTTTGCCCGAACCTCAGACAATGGGTGTAAGAACAAGATGGATTAGGTCCATCTGTGTTAGGTACCAGGGCAACCCGCCCCAGTCACCTTGTGTAAGTCCCTAAGAGTATGGCAACTAAAGATACCTCAAATCACAGACACTGTCAAGGGGGTCACGGTCATAGACAACATGCTATATGGCCAGAACACCTAGATCCCAGATCTAGTTTTGACATCCTCGAGGGGAACCCCAATATATATAATTCCCACTGTTATGCACTCGAAGGTGGGCTACCTTCTTATGCACCCTAGTCTTGTCTCATGCTTAACTCGGGTAGTAGCGGAGCGATCCCGATAGTATGAGTGTAGTAGTATTTTTCCCTCTTTAATGACTCTAGTTTCAAGTTTTGTGATCTTGGGCAGTTTCCTCACTTCTCCTATCCCAAGATCCTAGCCTAAACTACTGTTGGTGTGATCTTGGAAAAAGAGTTATGTGATTGATTTTATTAGCGCTTTATTTTTTAGTGTACTTGCTTATTAGTCTTCGAAGGGGGAGTGGACATATGAAATGTAATGAGACTCTAACTCAAAACCATGCAGAAAATGCTCTTAATATTCAATTTGATGAAGAGTTTATTCTACAGGGAGAGATATTTCAAACATCCATACAACAACAAACATGAAAATAACACAGTTCAGCCTAAAAATATTCAGACATCTATATATCCTCACTAACATCTTTTTAAACCAAAAAATTCACCATGAATTCAACTATGTTCAGATAAAACTAAAAATAAAAATTTCCTCTTGAAAAAGTAAATGCGACTAACAATAAATTTTTGAACAAGAAAACTAAAAATGCTAGCAGGAAACCAAGCACAAGGATCCAAAAAAAAGAAGCTAATATGGTAGCCAACAACTCCACAGCCAATGTAAACATAACAATGGTGTAAACAACAAAATTTGACTAGGTAATGCTGGCTAGAAAAGGCTACAGAGCGTTAATGACAGGACTAATGCACTATATATGAGCATCAAAAACATTATAACACACTAGAACACACCCAGGGGGTGCGTTACTCAAGGAAAAGTTGTAAAAATGGCTAGGCAGGGTCTTTTCTAGACATTGTGAGATACTGAGATGGTTACAAAGCATATAAACGGATCAGAAGGGGATGCAAGAAAAGTGGGAAATGACAGAGGGAAAGTGCCAAAGGTTCAGAAACAAACAATTCGGGAATTTATGATTAACTCCCCAGTATGGTTGCCAATTCTGTTAAGGGGTAAAATTCTTGGGTGGTAGTTGATGTATATCCCTCTCAAGGCTTCCCGTGCCTGAGGCAGATGGTCATATTAGCTGTATAGTTACAAAAAAATTGCACACATGTTTATACTAATGCATAATCGACGAAGTGATATATTGAAGGATGACCTCTTTGTAAACAACAGATCCTTTGGAGAGCACTAAGCGGCGCGACCGAATTCCTTCCTCACCAGCTCCAAGTCTAGATCCTGTAAACAAACAAAGAACACGCCTAATCTTCACAGTGGTATCACTTGCTAGCAATTGAACAAGTATATAATCAACATTAAACTATGGAAATTCAAGCCATTTATATCATGCTTCATAGAAAAATAAACAATAAATGTGACACTGAAACATCAAATGGAAAAAATAGATACAGTTCTATTAATATATAAGGAGGAAGATTACAACCGTTGGTTGAACCAAGCCTTCCTCAGTCTTCCGAATCTTCTCTCTCTCTCTCCTCTATCTCTAAGTGTAATGATACTTGGGCTAAGACTTCTAAATGAACCTTGCCAATCCTTAAGCCTCACACTCAACAATTAAATTCTGCTCTACACATGATCAAACCTTTGACCTTTGAGCAAGAACCCAAGCCTCCAATTTATAGATATTGGGGAGGACAGACCTAGCCAATCCTTTCAATCAATTTGAATGGGGAAAAATATTGATGTTTCCTTTCATTTCCTTTCTCTTGCCCTTTATAGGTGTTCAGTTGGGTTTGGAAACATCCAATAAGAGGTTTGTACCATAGGTTGCTAATTTTGAACTGACTCAATTAGAGAAAAATCAGGAAATTCCAATCAGTTTCTACGGGATTTTTCCCTTTCTTCATGAAAACACGAGTAATGCTACCCATTAGGCAAGACATGGCATTAGCCTAGGCACTAGCACTTCCTTTGAATGGATGGGATGTGTTATAACTCGATCTGGCTGTCTCTAGGGTGCGTTACCTTGGAAAAATGGGTCTATGTCTTAGTCATTTTCTTCCTTCCATGTTTCCTTCTCCTCTAAGTTGATGAGGAGGTCATTTGTCATGTAGCA
This sequence comes from Pinus albicaulis, assembly GCA_034641835.2. NCBI lineage: Eukaryota > Viridiplantae > Streptophyta > Pinopsida > Pinales > Pinaceae > Pinus > Pinus albicaulis. The sequence continues at coordinate 689,653,903 of CM076572.1, read as the reverse complement.
TGTATCCTTCAACTCTTGTATTGTGGGATTCACATGTTGCGTAATGTATCCCATGAACCAATCCAAGGTCTAACCTTCAAAGGCTATTACTAGCTGCGCTCATTTTAAAAACATCGTTATTGACATTATGTGCAGCCCACACCACATTTTCCATGAACCACAATCGGTCCATATCCTCATCCCCACAACGTTAAAATTGGGTAACTTCATCCATGCAGCCATATCCTTCGAAGGTGGGGGTGGAGGTGGGGTAGGAGTATTCTTACCCCTGTGTGATTTTGATGGTGGCATAGCCGGAGGGCTATTTTTTGCGTGTGTAGCCCTGCTTCCATTTTGATCAGGGGAATTTGTTAGAGGAACGTACATAGATTTCCCCCCCTCTTCATCATTTACCCGATAGTATTTACCATTTCATGTCATGCTTTCACTCTGGTCAAGGGTCATTCACTCGATGTGGCTGCAAAAAAACCCTTTTCACACAATGTCATCTTAATTAGCAGAGGCAAAGTTTGTAACTTATCCTTGAATCCTTTGAAAAACCTCCAATTAGCTTCAGAGTAGGACACAAGCAGATTGACTGCAAATTCAATTACAAATCCACCAAAGACTCTATCAACCCAGTGATCTATAGTATGGGTAATATAATTATCAGTCTCTTCCAATTGTTGGATTAATTCAGGGGTCCACTGCATGACCTGGTCGTCCTTCCAACAAGTTTGGAATTCTGCTAACCTTGGGAACCAATCCTCTACTTCATGTGCAAAGGTTACAAAGAAGATCTCGTGCACCTCGGTAAAAATATACGTATTCTTCCACTCTTTAGCAGATAGCTTCTTACTTTTGTTTTCTTTTAGGGAAAGATCCTAAATCTGTTTTTCAAACTAGTCCTGAAGTTCAGGCTTTAATGGCTACCAATGCCCTCATGACATCACCCAATCTCTTTCAAAATGTTCTCGGTCTCGGAAACATAACCATTTTTTGGCTTGAGGGGTCCTGACCCAGGTTCGGAATTGAGGTTAACCAACAAAACCCTGTTACTAATGGCCCTTTCGACAGTGGCCTTCTTACGCAAGTCAAAGTCTCACTCGAAGTAGTATGGAGGGGGGGGTTGCTGGAACCAAGTTTCCACACCCTGAGAGAGGTTTGAATGATGTGGGTGCCTTAAGTTCCCAAAAATCGTAACAGACCTTTGCAATAGCAACCCTAACTAGTAACCCCTTTTCTAACAAATTTAGGTCAATATGCAGAATATCTCGAACAAGTTAATATAATAATCATAATTCAAGTAATAACTTTCAATACATCATATCAGAGCCTTATACCATAAAATCTATCCAATAAACATTCATATAATCCCAATCACAGTCACACAAGAGATCTAATTGAAAATAGTACAGATATCAAAAACAAGATGTAGAACATTCATAACATAACCAAAAAATGCATATAGAACTCAGATATCCACAACAATACTCCTTTATTACTTAACAGTTCAGATCCTTCATAGAAAATACTTCAACAGCCTACGCACACAACTAGCGGGGTCCGTAAACAATAGGACTAAGGTCTCCGCACAAACAGCCAGCAGGAGCCTTCTACCTAGACAAATCCGCACAACCGATAAGAAAATATCCAAATCTATCATCCATGTTCAGACTTATCCAAAAATTACTTATTAGACTAAATTTATTCATTTATTTATATTATTTAGCCTGCACTATCCTATGGTTCGCAAACCATTGTCCAAAAACCATGGTTTTCTGCCCCTTGATCTACCCTTTTGACCCATTATAGTTCGTGAGGGGTTTTGACCTGCCCCAAAACCCCTGCACACATAGGGGACCCTACTCCAATAGTCGCAATAGTGACACTTTATTTTAAATATATAGGGCGCATTTTAAATATGTTTTCTGACCCCTTAACCCCTAACCCCTTAAACCTTAATTCCAAACCCCTAACCCCTAAACCTCTAAATCCTTAACCCTAACCCCTTAAGCCATAATTCCCAACCCCTAACCCATTTAACCCCCTAAATCCCTAACCCATTTAACCCCCTAAACCCTGACCCCATTAACCCCTAACCCCTAAAATCCTGAACTGCTAAATCCCCTAACCCCATAAACCTATAAACCACTAACCCATTTAACCTTCAAAACCCTAAACCTCTAACCCCTTAACCTATAACCCCTTAACCCCTAAACCCTCCCCTAAAATCCTTAACTGATAAATCCCCTAAACCCATAAACCTCTAAACCCCTAACCCATTTAACCCCCTAAACCGTAAACCTCTAACCCTTAACCCCTAACCCATTAAACCCTAATTACCAACCCCTAACCCATTTAACCCCTTAAAAACCTAACCCATTTAACCCTTAAACCCTAACCCCATTAAACCCTAATGGCCGCTAACCCCTAAAATCCTTAACTGCTAAATCCCCTAACCCCCTAAACCTCTAAACCCCTAACCCATTTAACCCCCTAAACCCTAAACGTCTAACCCCTTAAACCCTAACCCATTAAACCCTAATTCCCAACTGCTAGCCCATTTAACCCCCTATACCCCTAAACCCTAAACCTCTTAACCCTTAACCCCTTAAACCCAAATTCCCAACCCCTAACCCATTTAACCCCATAAACCCCAAAAAACCCACCCCATTTAACCCCGTAAACCCCCTAAACCCTAACCTATTTAACCTCGTAAAGCCTAAACCTCTAAACCCTTAAACCCCTAAGCCACTAACACCTAAGCCCCTATACATTTAATGTTTAACCCATAACCCATTAACCCCTGACCCGTAACCCCTAAAATCACTAACTACTAAATCCCCTAACCCATAAGCCCCTAATCCCTAATCCCTTAACCACTAACTCATTATTCATGTAAACCCTAACCGTGCCTAAATCCCCTAACCCCTAAGCCCCCAATCCCTAATCCCTTAACCACTAATTCATTACTCCCCTAACCCCTAACCCCCCAATCCCTAACCCCTTAACAACTAACTCATTATTTCCCTAACTCCAATCCCTAATCCCTTAACCACTAAGTCATTATTCCCTTAACCCCTAAATATGCCTAAATACCCTAACCCCTAAACCATAAACCTCTAACCCCTAAGCCCCTATTCCCCTAACCCCTATGCCCCTAATCCCTAATCCCTTAACCACTAAATCATTATTCCCCTAACCCTTATAAAAATCCTTAAAACCCGTTGGGATTAACCATTCCAAATGAGAGCAGGTCTAGTTTGGACCTACGATCGAGTTAATTCCCCCATGTTGGCAAGGTGGAATTTTTTCCCTGTCAACAACCCTATATTCCTTAATCCCTATAACATATAACCTATATTATTGTTAGTTCATATGAAATTTTATCCTAAGCCCTAATTCTTCTAAAACATATAAGACCCAATCCTTATAACCCATTAACCCTTAACCCCTTGAATAATAATTCCCAAATCCTAACCCATTTTACCCCCTAAACACTAAACCTCTAAACCCCTAACCCATTTAATCCCTAAACCCTTAACCTATACAATTGGGTTGTTGCGATTACGGGTTGGATGTCTGATCGTCTAGGTGGTAATGATAGTATCTTTTACCCGAACCAGTGGCTTACTTTTTCTCAGTAATGGGGAATAGGAATGAAACATGCCACTGAAAAAATCTACAGAGACAAAGAAATATGGGCTGTCAAGAACGTAGAGAAGGTAGAGTGGGTAGTTGGTTAGATCTAATATAGATCGTAAAAGAATTAGAAAAGCTTTCATTGTATCGCTCAGACTATAGAAGAATTCTTGGATCCAAGAATTGATAATGGCAAGTTGATTCTTACCCAGAATGAGATAAGCACTTATAAAAGCAAAACCTATTAGATTTGTTAATAAATGTGAGATTAATGAAGATTCCTTTCCATCGCGGTATAGGAGAGAATCTTTCTTTATAACAGAATAAAGGATTCTATCATAATCCTAGATCGATACTTCAGGTTCCTAATCAATAATGAATGGAGATGATTTCTAAATGATTCAGTCCACTATTGATTTGAATGTATGTTGAGGATAAAGACACCCCTGCATTTCAAAACCCCTCAATGGATAAACGCAAGAAACGGGCTGATTCAGCGGCTTTCTATTCGATCTCCCTTAGGTTCACATTATCACCAGTATGAAATATTTTTCTTGCTAGGCCCATAGCTAAAAAACCAAATTTATTGAGATCACGGGGTACACTCAATTATGAGATTCAATCCTAGAAAGATATTATTCCTCATTACCTCTCTGCTCGTCCTCATTACATCTTTGCTCGGGGTTTCTCTTCTACTTCACCAGTACCAATTTGTTTCTCTTCTACTTTTTTGTTCTGAACATTTGATCTAATAATACCTTTAACCCCTAATCCCTAAACCCTTAACTCATAACCTATTTAACCCCCTAAACCCCTAAAACCCTAACCCATTTAACCCCCTAAACCCTAAACATCTAAACCCTTAACCCCTAACCCCTTAAATACTAATTCCCGACCCCTAACACATTTAACCCCCTAAACCCCTAAAACCCTAACTCATCTAAGCCCCTAAAACCTAACCCCATTAACCACTAACATATAACCCCTAAAACCCTTAACTGATAAAACCCCTAACCACCTAAACCTCAAAAACCCCTAGCCCATTTAACCCCCTAAATCCTAAACCTCTAACCCCTTAACCCCTTAACCCCTAACCTCTAACCCCTAACCCCTAAATTCATTACCTACTAAATCCCCTAATCCACTAAACGTCTAAACCCCTAACCCATCCCCCTAAACCCTAAACCTGTAACCCTTAACTCCTAACCCCTTAAAACCTAATTCCCAATCCCTAACCCATTTAACCCCTAACCCATCCCCCTAAATCCTAACCCCATTAACCCCTAATGGCCCATAACCCCTAAAATCCTTAACTACTAAATACCCTAACCCCCTAAACCTCTAAACCCCTAACCCATTTAACCCCCTAAATCCTAAACGTCTAACCCCTTAACCCATAACACCTTAAAACCTAATTCCCAACCCATAAAACATTTAACCCCCTATACCCCTAAACCCCTAATCCCTTTAACCCCCTAAACCCTAAACCTCTAAACCCTTAACCCCTAACCACTTAAACCCTAATTCCCAACCCCTAACCCATTTAACCCCCTAAACCCCTAAAACCCTAGCCCATTTAACCCCCTAAACCCTAAACCTCTAAACCTTTAAACCACTAACACCTAAACTCCTAACCCCTTAAACCCTAAACCCCTAAACTGTTAACGCTTAACCAATAACCCATTAACCCCTAACCCTTAACCCATAAAATCCTTAATTTCTAAATCCCCTAACCCCTAGCCCCCTAATCCCTAATCCCTTAACCACTAAATCATTATTCATCTATCCCCTAACTGTGCCTAAATCCCCTAACCCCTAAGACCTTGGTACCTAATCACTTAACCACTAACTCATTATTCCCCTAACCCATTTTGTGCCTAAATCCCCTAACCCCCCATTCCCTAAGTCCTTAACCACTAACTCATTATTCCCCTAACCCCAATCCCTAATCCCTTAACCACTAACTCATTATTCCCCGAACCCCTAAATTTTCCTAAGTCCCCTAAGTCCAAATCCCTAACCCCTTAACCACTAGCTCATTATTCCCCTAAACCCTAAGCCCCTATTCCCCTAACCCCTAAACCCTTATTAATCCCTAATCCCTTAACCACTAAATCATTATGCCCCTAACCCTTATAACATTCCTTAAAACCTGTTGGGATTAGCCATTCCAAATGAGAGAAGGTCTATTTGGGACCTACGATTGGGTTAATTCCCCCTTGTTGGCAAGGTGTAATGACTAACTACAGCTATCAATTAATGACTATAACCCTACTTTGTCTTCTAACTTCCTCTAATTTTTGCTATTTGCAATATTTTCATAGTTTTTCCTAATACCAAAGATTAGGTGTCAACATTTCCCCCCTTTAATATGAAGGGATGTTGGGGAGTCCAAGCATCATTTTGAATCTTTCAAACTTTTCCCTTCCAATTTCTTTGGTGAAAATGTCTGCAATCTGCTCATTTGTGGAACAATGTCTTAGGTGGACTGTTTTAGCCTCAACATGATGTTGAATTATATGATATTTTGTATTGATGTGTTTCATTTGATCATGGAACTTTGGGATATTGGCCAAATTTATTGCATAAGTGTTGTCAATCAAAAGAGGATTTGAATGTACTTGTTTCTCCTACAAATCTTCCAGAATTTTCCTAAGAAACAAAATTTCCTTTGTTGCTTCAACTGCTGCGATATATTCTTCCTCATTTTTGGAATCTACTGGAACTAACTGTTTGTGTGACATCCAGGAGAAAATTCTTGATCCAAGCCTCATAACATAACCTAAAGTACATACTCCAGTTTCTAGATCTCCATCAAAGGCTAAAATAGAGTATCCAATCAAGTTGAAGTCACCCACGTGTCTATACTTGAGTCCAAATTTTTGAGTTCCCTTCAAGTACTTTATAACTTTTTTTGTAGCAAACTAATGACCCTCACAAGATTTTTCATAAACCTGGAGATTATTCCAACAACAAGCATATATTTATGCTTGTCAAGTGAGAAATCTGCTTTATACTTGTTCGTTAAGACCCACTTGAAACCTATTGATTTGGTTCCCAATGGAGGATCAACCATCTTTTATGTGCCATTATTTATCAAAGCATCATATTCTTTCCGCATCACTTCTTTCCATTGATTATGAGAAGTGACTTATTTGAAGGAATTTGGTTCAAAATATGTAGAAAAAATTAGTTCACAATCATAAGAAACATCCATATCAATAGATGAATTAGGATCGTCTACATCACAGTCTGATTCACCTCCATTCTATCTAGTTGATCTTATTATTCTTTTCTTTCCATCCTCATTAGGACAAACACTAACAAGTGTCTTTGTCAACCATTTTGGAGGACCTTTTTGAGATGACACAAGTTGCTCAGTTGATTGAGATGGGGCCAAATCAAGATTTGACCTCCTAATTTTGTTAATCACATCACTGAAAGTGCCATATTGATCAGTCGTTGGAGCTTCATGTGGGGGAGAGATTTATTTAGAAGGAGATTCCACATATTGATCCGATATAGAGACTATGGAACAATAAGAAGGGTTCTCACTTGAAAAGAGAACATGAAAATCACTCCCAACACTTTATATCTATGGAAAAAAATACTACGATGGAGCTTTGTGATTTATTATTCTAAAATGTGGAATATTTAATATACAACTATAGAGGTGAGAAAACCTATTTAGAAGGATTGGATATATTATATGTCAAACGCTTCTTTTCTATGTAACCAACAAACTACATTAAGGGATATGAGCTACCTCTCACATAGCTGGAAGGCTTAGCCAAAATAAGAAAATTTAGTATATGGATGATAGATGGATAGAACAATGTCAAACCATATTGAAGTCAGAATATATTTCAAGTCCCGAGTTTTAGGTTAGTTCGTAATCAATCAATCCCTTTTTGTTAATGTAATTCATAAAATATTAAAATAGGGTTAACGAGGGGTTTCATTACATTTCAAACAAAGGAAATAGTGAAAAATGTATTTTACAGTTTAGATTTCGTTGAGTGTTGTAGGCATAGACCACTTTAGAATAAGAAAACTTCATGCTTGGCCAGCTCAGCTAGAGCACAACAATTCTAAGGGTTTTCTTATAGTTTAAACAAATGAAACAATCAAACATGTATTTTATAGTTATATAGTTTTTGAGTGCTATACGTATGGACCACTTTAGAATAAGAAAACTTCATGGTTGGTCAGCTCAGCTAGAACGCAACAATTTCAGGAGATTGATGGATTTTCAAACAACATGGAAAGCAAATATAAAGTACTATTTTTCTCATCGGTGTCACTTTTCTATGGAGAAGGTAAAGCATGGAAGAATTTAATGTTGCATCAGCCAACCTTTGACCTGTAGAGTTGGCAGAGTCTAAAGTTGATATAGCTGCAAACATTGCAACCAAAATGAGTTTGTATAGAAATAAAATGGATTCTATGGAGTTTGGTACCAAGATGGATATGTTGGCTAGCTTACCTATCTTGGGGGAGAGAGAAAACTGCAATATCCCCTTCATAATTAACGATTTCATTAGTGTGATTATAGTTTTCATTATTACAAGAAAGGGTTTACAATTATCATAATTATCAGAGTTGATCAATTTAGTTTGAACCCACTAGTTCAAAAAAATTCCATTTTGATAAAAAAAATGTCCTGAACCAGCTTTGTAAACCCATTGGTTATATACAACCTTTGACTTGTGTGCCAATTTTTCCACCAAGAATGGGTCTAGACCCTAAACCCTAGCCGTAATCTATATAAAGGCACCTTCCATTCCTCCTCCTGATCTGCCTCTCTTTTATAATTGATTTGAAATTGATTTTTAGTTATTGTCGTGTTAATATTAGTTTCAGATTTATTATTGAAAGTGCTTATGTTTGCTTCTTGTACAGGGGTTTACAGATGTACTTATCATTGATAAACAAACAAACTTGATGAGATTAAGTGGATCTCATGAACATAAAACCATGGAAAATAAATTCTAAACAACAACATATAAACACAACAAACACAAACAACTGAGTCAATTACACATGGTTTTGATGAAGGAGTTCACCCCTCCTTGGCTACATCTCCTTGGTCTAACTTCCATGGCATGGGCCTTTGTATTAGCTTCAATTGTGAAAAAATGTTGTTTATAGTCTCCTGTTGCCTTTGCAACCTACTCCAATGGCTCAAAAACAAAATCTACCAAGAATGACTCTTCCTGAGTGAAATTGGTCGAAAATTGCATTAGTTATGGCAAAACCAAATTTTCCTACAATCTCTCCACTAATTCTAGAAACTAGCCATCTAACTCCACAAAATTTGGAGTTCCGCCCTAAAATAGTGCTCCACCAAAATTACTGCTAAGTTAATCTTATGGATTAACATGTAGTTAATGACGGCTTAGTGGATAAGCGCAACATTAAACTGTGTGTTATCCATAATCTTGAGTGGTAGATTAATTAACACAAAGCGTGGGTATGGTGGCTTAATCTTCAAATTACTGGTAGTAATCATGTTTAACAAATTTTGATTTTTTGCTGGTGATAAGCGTTCATGCTTTGTCTCCTCTTACGAGCATACAGGAGGGGTTTGGCTCGCAGGGCTCGCCCCCTCCGGACCCCCAACTCTGGAATGAAACAAATTTAAATATACGTGAAGATATTATGGGTTAAGACCCACAGAGTAGATGATAAAGAGGCACATTGGAATGGCACGGGGGTGGTCGTGGGTTCGACCCCGATCCCCGCACAAATTTTTTTTCAAATCCACAATGAAACATATCTAAAATTTAAACTTTGGAATATAAATATATGTCTATGCCCTCCACTTGTCCACGAAGTTTGGTTTCGGTTCGCCAGATTCATCGCCTCCGCTAGGTTAGCGCCACCGCTACATATAGATAATTCATCTGCTAGTTTAAAATATCCTTGTCCACCAGTTGTAGAGTAGTCTGCCATATAGTTATCTCCTTTGCTATATCCATAAGTCCTCCACTTAGGCTAAGGCCTAAACCTTAGAATTTAGATAATATATGCACCATGTATATAATATATTTGGAACTTTGATAACATAAGAAATTTGAATTTCAATCCAAGGCTGGAGGGGTCCACACCATAGGGGACACTTGGTGGCCTCTAGTTGCACCATGTGTCCAGATTTTGTTGGACTACTCCAACCTAAAAAAAATTCTCATTCAACCTTAGAATAGGAGGAATAATTTCAATTACCAAGAAAAATTGGCGAATCTTATTGTGACACTTGTCACAGTGTCATTGGCTGAAAATTGGAGAATATTCCCTGGATATTCCTTAGATGCTGACTAGACTTCCAAGTCATCAGTCTGTCACTGTTTTGCACATTTTTTTTACATGTTTGGTAAAATGGATAGAAGGTCATAACTTCCTCATACAAACTTGGATTTTGACAAAACGAATTATGTTGGAATGCTGGCGACGAGCTCTATCCGGTCATTCTAGTTTGGAGCATTTTTTTACCACTTTCATTTTTGAGCTAAATACTAAGCCTCTGACCCTTCCTCCCCATTAGAAGCCTTTTGGACCCCAAAAGATACTACCAATTTTTCAGCATGTGAGGTTACATCTCCCTCACCCTTTCAATCTCCATCCATTTGGCCTTGGAAGGATTTTGTCCCTTGAGTCCCACTCTAAGGTATAAAACATTCCCTCTCCTTGGAGTTCTAGTTCTTCTGTCAAGTATGAGATATTGCTGAAGTTCATCAAGATATTCTGGAAAGAAATCATCTATTGATGGCAGCTAAACATGATCTCCTTTATCATCAATCAAAGGAGGCTCAAACAATCTCAAATTCTCAACATTAATGACAAAATATATTTGCATATAAGGAGGCAAATCTAGCTTAAATGCATTGCTAATAATATTTTCCATAATTTTAAATGGACCATAATGGATTGTCTTGAGCTTTTTACCTTCCCATTGCAATTTTTCTTTCTTGATATATAACCAAAATTCATCTCCAATCTAGAATTTGTGATCAACATGGTGTTTATCATGCCTTTCCTTGTAGCTACTTTGACTCTTTTCAAGTTGTTCTTACACTGTGTGATGTACCAACTAAATTTTCTCAATGAAATTCCTTGCCTTATCTATGTCACTATGACCATCTATAGCGGCATATTTCTCAAATATGAAGTCCAAAGGCGGCCTTGGAAAGTACCGAAGACATGCCTCAAATGGTGATGTGTTTGTGGAAGAATTCATTTCCTTGTTGTATGCATGCTGAATGTAATGCAATTGTTCATCCCACAACTTGGGATGTTTGCTGCAATAACCTCTAAGAAGATTAATGGCTGTCCTGTTAAACAGCTCGGTCTGACCATCTGTTTGCGGATGAAATGTTATACTCTTCTTCAACTTTGTGTCAATCATGTCCCATAATTTTGATCCAAAATTCCCAACAAACCAGGAATCTCGATCACTTACAATAGAAGTAGGAAGACAAAAATGAACCAATACATTTTGAAAGAAAATATTAGTTGTTTTTTCAACTGTAATTGCTTTTTTACATGGCATCAAAAGACACATTTCGCTGAACCTATCTACAACAACATACAAGTAATCATGACCTTTCCTTGACATTGGAAGAACACCTACAAAATCCATTGAGATACTCTCCCAAGGATGTGAAGGAATCGAAAGTGGAGTGTACAATCCAATTTTCCTATTACTCGGATTACTTATTTCACATAAAGAACATCCTCTAATAAAATGATATACACTATCAATCATGCATCGCCAATAACAATACCTTTGGAGATTCGCTATCGTCTTTCCTACATTGAAATGTCCAACAATGAATGAAGTGTGTGCCTCCCGTATGGTATTGTTTCTTTCTCCCTGTGGTATACATAACTTGTCCAAGTGATACAACAAACTATTATGCACATGATTATCTAAATCTTCATTTTGGTTTCCTTGACTCAAGCTTTCATACACCTCTTGAAAATCACTATCATATGCATATTGGTCAATGTAACTTTCATGCATAACTGAATTGTGCTTGAGTATAATAGATGAATTTACAATAGGCCTAGAGATAATATCAACTACCTTATTATAGATTCCCTTTTTAGACCCGATAACCAAATGAATTTTTTATAGAAATCCCATCCATCTGAAATGTCTTGATTGCTGCAACTTTGACTGTGATTGTAAGTATTGCAATGGTTGATGGTAGGTATGGATAATGGTCTCTTTTCCCATAAATTAGTGCTTCCATTTATTTACACTTTGTACCAATTAATATAACTATTTGTCATAGGTGCGATAGTTAGTCACATTTCCATTAAATTTTTCAGAATGAAACGAAATAGGCTTACCATGCTGCATGAGAACTTCTCCCATGGCATAATCACTTGCATATGTTTGGATCTAAAATGGTTGTCTAAGATCTGGAAGAGCCAACATCAGTGATGGACTGATATTTTGATTTAAAGCATCAAATTATTTTTTCTTCATATCTCCCTGATGGAAGACTTTCTTGACACTTTTCAATGCATGTAATAGAGCTCTAACGGAAGAAAAATTAGCAATGAATTTCCTCCAATATTGTGCTCCCCCAAGAAATCTTCTTACCTCTATAACTGTATTGGGCTTTGGCCAATTCATAATGACCTCTAATTTGAAGGGTCTAACTTAAACTCACCTCCTCCAACAATGTGTCCCAAATACGCTAAATAAATCTTGCCAGACTCACACTTTGACATCTTTAAGAACAATTGCTCTTTTTTCAAGACATCAAGTACCTTGATTACATGCATGACATGTTCATCTCTTGATTTGATGAATATTAAAATACCATCTAAGTAAAAAATGACAAATTCATCTAGAAATTGTCTTAGTACATCATTCATAACTCTCATGAATGTAGCTAGAGCATTTTTTATACCAAATAGCACAACTAGCCACTCAAACAATCCTTGTCTAGTTTTAAATGTAGTTTTCCAAATGTCCTCCTCAACTATTCTAACTTGATGATAACCACTTCGTAAGTATAACTTAGTGAAATATTTTTCATACTTTAACTGGTGAAGCAAATCATCAATGCATGGGAGTGGATAGCGATTCTTTACCGTGATTTTATTCAGTGCATGGAAATCTATGCACATGCGCCAAGTCTCGTCCTTCTTTGGTGCCAAAACAATTGGTGAACCACATGGTGAAGTAGATGGGCATATGATACCTTTGTTCAAAAATTCTTGAATCTGATTCTTGATTTTGAAACTCTCCATAATTGACATGTGATACATACCAATGTTTGGAAGTGGAACATCCTGCTGCAGTTGAATCTCATGCTGAATTCCCCTCTTGGGAGGTAACCCACTTGGTTCTTGAAACATCTTGCCATGCTGAATTACCACATCAAACAAATTATATTTTAATTTTTCATCACATCCTTCAAAAGATTCATATTCAACATCATCCTTTTTCTTGATCATGAGAAGCAAAAAATTTCTACTTGCATTAACTAGCCTCTTCATTTTCCCTGTATTAACTAAAGAAATATTCAGATTTTCGTGATGAGCTCTCAAAATATACTCCACCCCATCCTTAAGAAAATGATATTTGTTCTCATGATGATAAAACACCACTTTCCGGACATACAAATATGGAATTCCCAAGATAATCTCGAAAATTTCAAGTGGAACCACATCTAACTCGACTTCATCAACAAAATTTGCAGTAATAGAAATCGAAATATGCATTTTCTTGTAACCTGTAAATTGACATTCTTAACTATCCAACCCAAATGGTATGGTTTCTAGGTTAAGATTTTTGACCAAGTGTTTTGAAATCAGGTTTTCTTGTGACCCACTATCAAACAATGCATCAATATTTGTATGATTTGAAATCATTCTCACATGGAACAACTCTATCCTTATGTCTTCATTTGGAGTGTTGTTGTGACTATTTGAGGAACTAGTACTTGCTATGGCTTCCTTTCCCTTATTTACCATGGCTATGATCTTGGTCTCATCTCCGGAATCGGATCCAAGATCATGTTGTGTGGTGGCAGTCATCTTTTGGTTCCCCTTGTTGTTTGGTTTCTTAGACCTTAGTTCAGAATTTAGTTTTCAACAGTGGGCTTTATCGTGCCCCTCTTTGGAACAATGTTTGCATGTAGTTTTCCCCCCTTCTTTCTTGATGCTTGCATTCTTCTTTCCCTTCTATTTTCCTCCCTTCTCTTTTCCCTTACCCTTGAATGACTTATTCTTACTACCCTCTTCCTGAATGTTCTTTCCCCTTGCTTCAAGATGTCTGGCCTGCACACATACTTCATCTAATTTTCTTGGGTTAAACATAAGGATATTATGTTTCAAATAGGAATGTAAACCCCCAATGTATTTCAAGAGTGTGTCTTGGGAATTCAAGTTTACTCCTAACAACAAAGCCCTCTTTCTAAAATCCTAGGTGTACTCTTGAATTGTTTGGCCCTTGAGTTTCCTAAAGTTTTTCCAACTCATAATTTTTTTTTCTTATAGGCTAATGGATAAAATTGTCTTTTAATTGAAGAAATAAATTCAACCCAAGAAATGGATATATTACCATGGATTCACATTTATTCTTGAGTCTTTTCCTCCCACCAGACTAGTGCTGCTCCTTCTACCCCAATGAAGTGAACTGGATCTTTATGTCATCTTCTTGTAGATTTTGAATTTTGCACTATACTTCCAATTGACAGATCCAATTGTCCAACTTCTCTGCATTTACTTCACCATTGTACATGGGAAGTTCAAACTTGATGTCCAACTTGAGTAATGGATTTTTTCCCTTTAGGGTTTTTGAATGAATGTGGGTGGTTTTTGTGGTGGAAGTGGAATATGATGAGTATGAGGATAGTGGAGATGGAGGTTGCTTTCCTCCACTACCATTCTAACTCTTCTCTTCATCCTTGTTATCATCTGAAGTTCCTTCTCCATGTGGAGGCTTAGAACCTTCTCCTTCCCTTTCTATAGTCCATGTATCAAACACGATTTTAACCATTCTCTTAATGTCATTGAAGTCTCTCTTGACATCTTCCTCTTCTTAATTTTCTTGAGTCTCTCCAACACCTGACAGAATGGCTAAGGAATCAATCTCAACTTCTAATTCTTGTACCTTTTCAATCACCTCATCTTCTTGTGCTATTTGTACCTCTTCAATATCGTTCTGGAGATAGAAATTGAGGTGGTTCAAGTGCAGATATGAGTGGAAATTTGGGTGAAGATGATGCTCTCTCAAATGTATTTCTTTTGGTCCTAACCTCAAGACTAGCAACTAAATCTTCCGTTCTCCTCTCTGCAACTTCAACCTTGTAAACATCACAAAACTATAACTATTAAAAAATTTCTTGCACAATCTCAAGCAAACAAAACAAATAACCTTTTCTCTGATATCAACTTGATCTGAAGTTGATTGTTATTTATTGTTGTGCTAATATCATTTTCAGATTTATAATGAAAGTGCTTATGTTTGCTACTTGTACAAGGGTTTATAAATGTACTTATGATTGACAAAGAAAAAAACTTGATGAGATTTAGTGGGTTTCATAAACATAAAAGCATGAAAACTAAATTCTAAAAAACAATATATAAACACACAACAAAAACATACATATAAGTCAAATAAACATGGTTTTGATGAAGGATTTCACCCCTCCTAGGCTACATCTCATTTGTCCAGCTTCCTCTGTATGGGCCTTTGTATTAGCTTCAATTTTGCAAAAAAATTGTTTATATTCTCCTGTTGCCTCTAAAACCTACTCTAATGGCTTCAAAACATTAAAATCTACCAAGAATGACTCTTCCTGAGGCAAAATTGGTCGAAAATTGCCTCAGTTATGGAAAAACCATTTTTTCCTACAATTTCTCCACTAATTCTTGAAACTGGGTAGCTAACTCCACTAAATTTGGAGTTTCACCCTAAAATAACGCTCTGCCAAAATTATTGCTAAGTTAATCTGTGGACTAACACGCAGTTAATGATGGATTACTGGATACACGCATCATTAAACTGCACATTATCCATAAGCTTAAGTGGCGGTTTAATTAACACAAAGCGCGGTTATGGTGGCTTAATGTTTGGATTAGTGGTATTAATCATGTTTAACAGATTTGAATTTATTGACATTGATAAGTGCTCACCCTTGGTATCTTCTTACGACCATATGTGAGGTGGTTGGCACCCTCCAGACCCCCAACTTTGGCATGAACAAAATTTAAATATATGTGAAGATCTTATGGGTTAAGACCCCTGGAGTAGAGGAGACAAAGGCACATTGGAGAGACACGAGGGTGGTCGTGGCTTCGGCCATGACCCCCACACAAAATTTTGTTCCAATACAAAATGAAACATATCCAAAGTTTAAACTTTAGAATATATATATATATATATATATATATATATATATATATATATGTCCTCAACCTGTCTGCCAAGTTTAGTGTTGGTCCGCCAGATTCATCGCCTTCGCTAGGTTAGGGCCTCCGCTACATATATATAGTGCATCCTCTAGTTTAGGATATCCCTTTTCGCCAGTTGTCGAGTAGTCCACCATATAGTTATCTCCTCCACTATATCCATAATTCTTTACTTAGGCTAAGGCCTAAACCTTAGGATTTAGATAATATATGCACCATGTATATAATATATTTGGAACTTTTTTTTTTTCTAAGTTAGAGTAATCTATTAATCAGTGGAAAATATAGTACAACTGGCCAAGGCCATAACAGCGCCTACTGGGAGGCAATTTTAACTGACAGAGACTAGTTTCTGGTTGCCCAACTGGAGGGAAACCAGCCTGAGGAACAATCAGCTAAAAAAATCCCATGCAGGGGATCGAACTGGAATGTCTTTGACTTGACACTAGAAGCATAGAATTTTCGTAGTTGTTGCACTGGACTCTAACAGTACTGGACCGCTGTAAAGACTGAGACTGGACAATGACAAAAAAAGGTCCAGAGATGAAGGAAACATTAAAACAACCACACATTCCCTCAGAGAGGGCAGAGAAAAAACAAAAAATACAAGAGAAGAGGGCCGAGTTACTCATCCGGCGCAACTTCCTCAATCCTGCAACCGTATTCTTCTGGATCGCCTTGAGCATGGGAGAGGGCGGCGGTGTTGTGGACAACTGGAGGAGTTGCTTCGACATGTGCCTGAACGCACCCAGCGTCAACCTGCAAAGACACCCTGTTCTCAGAAGGCTGACCCCTCAAATCCTGCTGCTCCGCTTGCAAATGTGTGCTGTCGTCCGGAGCATGCTCGTCTGGTGGAATCTCAGGCAGGGGCTCCTCCAGGAAGACAACAGAGATGGACACGGTTACGCGTGGTCTGTTGAGAGCACAGTCGAATGAGAAGAGGGCCGTGTGGGACTGAGCCGGCAAAGCATCACCAGAAGGCGAGTCAAGCCGTCGACCAGAACGAAGCAAGCGCCCACGAAAGAGACGAGGGAGGCTGCCAGAGGGCGCAGAAGAATCTGACGGAGAGGAGGAAATGGATGGCGAATGCCTTCTGGCCGAACGAGAGGACCCTCTCCGGCACCGCATCCTCTGCCTAAGCCTTGGCATATTTGCAACTGTACAGGAGCTGGAGTGCTGAAGTGACTGAGTGTTGACGGGATTCCGCTCAGGAGGAGTGCCCAGAACCACTGTTGCAGACAAGCAAGAACCTGCAATTGAAATGTGAAAACTATCAGTGGGCACCAAACAACAGGTATGGCGACTGCGCTTCCCTGTGGTGGTGCGAAATCTGGCTCTGTCCTAAGCAGGATTACACCATGAATGCATTGGCGTAGGGGCGGGCGGCTCCATGGCATATAACAATCTGTTCCTGCAACCATCCAACCTCCGCATTGAATGACCAAGCCTGAAAATCTTAAGTGAAATGCGGTTGCAACAGTCGAGGCTGCCTCGAATACCAGTTTGTATGATGAGGATCGACTCCATATCAATGTTATTAAGTTCAAGCGCGGGCATTAACTATGATCAGGTGGGCGCCAAGGTTCCGTGAGGGATGGCATGTGGCCTCCCATCTGAATGCCTTGCGTCCCATCGCTCCCACTATCGACACTTGCACCCGCATCCGGGGGATTCACCTCATCCTGAATTAGATTGTGGCAATTCCTTTTGTGATCCTCATTCTGGATTATGTCCAGCGTCCCTGTTCTGAGATTGCTTTCACAGTCTACCCCCAGATTAGCAAGCAAGTCCGCTACCTTGTTGCCATCTCTACGGGTATGCTTGAACAAGAGAGCCCGATTTCCCTGTAGCCATCTTGCCATAGTTTCCAATCGCGCCTCCAGACGCCAACTGCTGGAGATTTTGCGCGCCTGGGCTCCATTAAGAAGTTGAGCAGCTATATTGATGAGAATCTGTGAATCTCCTTCAATCTCAATAGGATGCAACCCCGCCTGCTGAGATAGAAGAAGGCCTTGCCATAATCCTTCCAGCTCTGCCGAATTGTTTGTGTCCCAGCCAATACTTCCCATGTAGACAATCAGAGGTGTGCCAGCATGATTCCTTATGATGCCCCCAAAGCTAGCTTTGCCTGGATTGCCTTTTGAGGCACCATCAAATTTAAGCTTATAGGTGTTCCGAGGGGGGGGAGTCCATGTGTGATTGACTCTGTCAGTGTTGGGATTAGTATGCTTCTGAGTGTTGGGCTGAATTTTGAGACCCCAGTTCTCCCATATGGTCTTTTCCTTGGCTTGAGTGGGAAAATCCTTGATGCTCCAGGACTGCAAGTCTAGAGTTTCCTTGAGATTGAGACAGTAATTACTCCATATGGTATCTGTCAGGGTCCTTTGATCCTTAAAAATTCGTTTGTTTCTCTCTTTCCAGATGGTCCATAGGAGAAGGCCTGGGATGATTCTCCAGAGATGATTGAGTATTTCGCTTTTGAAGGGATGATGATGCCAATCACGGAGGGCTCCTCTAATGTTTGTATCGGGCTTGCAGTTTCTTTGGCTTCTGAAACTTACTTTCTCCCATAGCAGAGAGGCCAGGGGGCAAGCATAAAGAAGATGCTGCTGAGTTTCTTCATTTTCCCCACAATTAGGACAAATAGAGGGACCATGGAAGTGTCTCTTGCGGAGATTGTCCCATGTGAGAATTCTTTGGTGGCCAAGGAGCCAGAGGAATAAGGCGACTTTGGGCCAGACTCCTAGATTCCAGATTTTTCCCCAAAGCGGATCCTTGGGCATGGAATCCATACTGAGGATCCTGTAGGCCTCCCGAGTGGTGTAAGTGCCTTTAGGCGTGTGGCCCCATCTTAAAATGTCCTTGTCTTGCGAAACTCTGATGCATCGAGCTCTGAGATCATCTGTGATGGCTTTACTTTCTTGCTCAGTGGCATTCCTGGTTATTCTGGCTGTCTGTCTCCATTGCCGATAACCCTGCTTTTCGGTGTCCTCCCGGTAATGTTTAACTGTCTCAAGATGTCGCATAGGCCAGTCAGGTTCCATGGAAGGATTGAAAGTGTTGGTGAGATTTGGTAATTGTTCCCAAGAGTCTGTCCAGAACCTTGCAGAGGTGCCATCCCTTATCTCCCAGAAACTGTGCTGTTGAATGAGAAGGTGGTGAGTCTTGGCTGAGTTCCATATTATTGAACCATTCTCCTCCGGAGTCATTCTGACAAGTTCTTCCTGGGGACGATTTTGAGCATATTTGGCTTTCCATAGAATGACCCAGGGCTTTTCAGGTGCAGTGAGCCAATTCCACCAGATTTTCGCATTCATGATGGCGTTGCTTAGAAGAGGATCACGAAGGCCAATTCCCCCTTGCTCTTTGGGTTTACATACAGTGGACCATTGAACAAGGGCCAATTTTCGATTGGTTCCTTTTGATCCCCATAGGAAGTTCCTTTGGAGGGCTTTGATCTTATTGAGGACCCATTTCAGAGCCGCCAAAATGGAAAAGAGGTAAAGAGGCATGGCCTGGAGAACAGATTTAATGAGAACCAATCTGCCTGCTATGTTAAGGGTTCGGAATGTCCAGGAGGAGAGACGGGCTTCCAGCTTATCTAGGAGCTTGCGCCAGGAAGCATGCTTAAGCGGGGAGGCAATGAGTGGAGCGCCCAGGTAGGTGGAGGGGAGGGAGGCTACGGAGAAGCCGAGGATGCGGGCGATGGCAGTTTGCGTGAGGGGGGGTGTGAAAGAAGAAGATCTGGGATTTAGAATTGTTTAAGCTGGCTCCTGACGCGTCAGAAAAGTCCTGCAGCAGGGATTTTAACTTGGAGGCTTCTTGAACCGAGGGATAGCCAAATACCATATTGTCATCCACGAATTGTTGGTGGGTGACAGCTGGTGCATTGTGGACAGAGATGCCTTGAATATGCTGTGAGCTTTGAGCAGAGGAGAGGAGGCGACCTAAACCTTCCACCATCAGAACAAACAGGAAAGGGGATAGGGGGTCTCCTTGACGGGTGCCTCTGGTAGGGGTGAATGTGCGGGAGGGAGTCCCATTAATGAGGATGGAGAAGAACGAGGAGGAGATGAGGCTGTGGATCCAACGAACCCAGGTGGGAGAGAAGCCGAAGGCCAGAAGCATTTTTTGAATATAGGTCCAGCTTAATTTATCAAATGCTTTGGAAAGATCGATTTTAAGAATCATACCTGCCTGTTTGATCTGCTTTAGCGAGTGGATGATCTCATGAGTGTGAATGATGCCATCCAAGATCTACCTGCCTTCAACATATCCAGACTGCTCTGGTGAGATAAGAAGAGGCAGGAGCGGTTTTAGACGGTTGGCAATGACCTTGGAGATGACTTTATAGATCACATTGCATAAAGCAATGGGTCTATATTTGTCCGGCGTGCTGGCCTCTTCTTCTTTTGGAATGAGAGCAATGAATGTTGCATTTAAAGAAGGGAGAAGCCAATGCATTGCACGCAATTCTTCAACCACCATCCAAACTTCCTCACCAATGAGGTCCCAAAACTGATGGTAGAAAGTGGTGCTGAACCCATCCGGCCCCGGAGCTTTTCCATCTCTGAGTTGCTTCATGGCTACATCTACTTCCTGCCTGGAGACTGGGCGCAAGAGCAGCTAATTGTGTTCATCAGTGATAATTTTTGGAATGTTTTGAATGATTTTATTGATTGCAGTACTTCTGTCCCCGGGAGGTTCTTTATGCACTTTCTAGAAGTGATCAAGGAACACCCGCTCTATCTCTGCCTGTGCTTCTACTTTCTCCCCTGCCTGATTCTTGATGGCTGTGATTGAGTTGTGCATGCGTCTTTGTATTGTGGTTCGGTGAAATAATTTTGTATTTCTTTCACCTTCTTTCAGCCATCTAACCCTTGATTTTTTCCGCCAAAGTATTTCCTCTTGCTTTGATTGATCTTCCAATTGGGTTTTGAGCTTCATCTCCCGTGCCATTAGTTCTTCCGTGTAACCATTCGTAATAATCTGCTGCTGGAGGGTCCTCATTTCTGTATTTAGAGCCTGTTGCGCCTGGAAGATATTGCCAAAAGTATTGTGATTCCATTGCTTGATGTGGTGTTTGAGGCTCTTGAGCTTATACTGGAATTGATACATCTTTGACCCCTCAGGCGGTATTGAGTTCCTCCACCAAGCACTGATGAGATCCTTGAAGGTGGGGTGGGTCAACCAGAATGCCTCAAAGCGAAAGGGGGGCTTCCTGGAATCCCCCAATCGCTGCCATTGTAAGGAGATGGGCCAACGGTCCGATCCACTGCTTGGCAGTATAGAGGCAGAGATATCACCCCCTAAATGCACAGCATTATCAGAAATTAGAAAACGGTCCAGCTTGGAGGTTATGTGTTGGCGTCCCATTCTGCAATTATTCCAGGTGTGAATGTCATTGCTGTACTGCAGATCTATTAGCATATTGTGTTGAATGAAGTCCTTGAAGTGGCCACTTTCTGGTTCTAGCTTAGCCCTACCTCCCATTTTCTCCCCCAGGCTTGTGATCATATTGAAATCACCACCAAGAATCCAAAGAGGGTGGGTTCTGGCATTATTTAACACTTCCAATGTGTCCAGTAGTGCTATTTTCCTACCCGCTTCTTGAGGGAAGTAGACATTAGAGAGATGTCCATGAACATTGGTGCCGATGATGTGAAAGGTAGCTTGAATGAGGTGATGGGCAGCATGGAAATCATAAAGCGTGATGGCCTGGGTATTCCAGACAATGGCGAGCCCTCCAGAAGCTCCCGATGCGTCAACTGCCACGGAGTGACAATCAGGCCAAGCGCTGGAGAGGATTTTGCCTAGAGTGCTACTATTACATTTGGTTTCCTGTAAAAAGAGGATTTGTGGCTTTTCCAACTTTATCATATTTTTTATCATTCTTAGTTTCCCAGGACTGTTGAGTCCCCTAACATTCCATGAGGTGAGCTTCATAGATCACTGTGGGGGAGGAGCTTGTAATACTTTGTCAACTTGGCATATCTTCCTGATTCAACCAGGAGTTTCCCGACTGTGATAGTTCGCTCCAAATCAGTTTTCCGGCCTCGTTTCTTGGAGTCCTTGATAGATTGATTACCATCCCATCTGCTTCCTGGTTGTATTCCTAGCTCTTTTTGTCGAAAAGCTCTGGAGATGATGACTTCCAGCCTATCTAACTGTTGGTCTGGAATCTTGTCAAATTCCTTTCTTTTGCAGGCTAGTTCAAGTTCCAGAATA
Source organism: Pinus albicaulis (assembly GCA_034641835.2). NCBI lineage: Eukaryota > Viridiplantae > Streptophyta > Pinopsida > Pinales > Pinaceae > Pinus > Pinus albicaulis. Next base: position 689,631,616 of record CM076572.1, on the reverse strand, counting down.
TCCAGCCCAGTGAGGTCTATACTCTCTGGTTCAACCTCCATATTTTGAGCTTGGATACTGCCTTCTGAGTTCAGAGTTGGGATGCAATCCACATCCATTCCGTTCGGCTTCCAATCTGGATCAACGGGGGATCCTTCCGTGGAGAGACCTTGGTCCATCGAAGCCCTAGAAGAGGGCTTGGAGCTGGGCGGTGGGGAGGTAGGAATGTTTTTGGTCGGGTGGGTAGCAGATTGATCGGCTGGAGGAAGGTTCTCTGGATTAGAGGCAAGAGCTTCAAAGCTATTACTGGTGGAGGGAGTAGAAGAGGTCTGAACCAAGGGTTTTTTGCCATTGGAGGGTTTCTTCTGGGATCTTCGACGGTTGGTGACCTTTATGAAACCTTCCAGATCTGAGTTATCAGGGGGATTGGGGACTTGAGGCTTGGCATTGAGCGGGAAATCTCGGAATAGGTGTCCATGAACATGACATTTGCGGCATCGGAAGGGAACGTGTTCAAAATCCAGAGGTTGAATCCATTAAAAGTCATCGTGAAAGAGACTTACCAAGTCAGGAAGGGCTTGGTCCAAGCGCATGAAGACACAGATGCGGGCATAAGAGGTATAACGGCGCAGCTTGGTTTCCTCCGCGATTTTGATGAAATCCCCTAAACCCTTAGCAATGTCTTTGAGGGATTCCTCATCCCAGTATTCCAGGGGAAGCGAATAAAGTCTAATCCAGACAGGGGCCCAGCTGAAGTCTTCCTTGTTAGGGTTGAATCTTTCTACCCAGTCTCTTAGGTAGAGGCCAACTGAGTTGAAGAAGTATGGTCCTTCATCCAGGAATCTATTTCTATCCTCAATGCAAATGAAGATAGCCGTAAAAAAACCCTTGGGGCCAAGTTGGAGGATAACCTGCCCTTTGGGCTTCCACTTGGCGGCTATCCAGCCTTGCAGAGATTTTTCCATAGGCCAGAAACCTATGAATTTGCCGATTAGGGCATGGTCCTTCATGTACTGGATCCTTCCATTGATTCGATGGCTGGGCAGCTCGATTTTGGGCCTTTCTGCTGCGATCGGTTTGCAGGTGGTCGATTTTGCCTGGGGCGTTTCCTTTTTTCCCGAATCTTCTTCCTGTACCTCTTTCTTCTTGTCAGACTCATCAACCTTACCTTCAGGACGACGTTTATCTTCCGTTTCCAGATTGTTTGTGTTTGTGGTCGTTTGGCTTGTGTTGACCCCGACAGCAGGTTTGTCGTTTTGTAAGGGGGAAGAACCTCCACTTCCCCCCGTCGGGCCTGCCATGGCAGGCGAACTAGCTCCCGTCCTCAGCAGAGCAACATGAGCGTACCAGGGTAAGGCTGCGGGATTTGCAGGTGTCGGCGCTGAAGCAGGGGCTGCGTTGGAACCCTAGCGCGCATCAGAAGCTCCTGACCGAAGAGAATAATAACAAAATATTATTATCTGGAACTTTGATAACATAAGAAATTCTATTTTCAATCCAAGGTTGGAGGGGTCCACACTAGAGGGGACACATGGTAGCCTCTGGCTACACCATGTGTCCAGCTCTGGTTGGACTAGTCCAGCCTAGAAAAAATTCTCATTCAACTTTACAATAGGAGGAATAATTTCAATTCCAAAGCAACATTGGTGAATCTGACTGTGACACTTGTCACATTGTCATTGGCTGAAAATTGGAGAATATTCCTTGGATATTCCTGACATGCTGACTGGACTTCCATGTCATTAGTCTGTCACTGTTCTACACATTTTTTTACATGTTTGGGAAAACTGACAATAGATCATAAGTTACTCATATGAACTCGGATTTTGACAAACTGAATTGCATCGGGATCCTAGTAATGAGACCTATCTAGTTGTTCTGGTTGGAGAATTTCTAAGCACTTTAATTTTTGAGCTAAATACCGAGCCTCTAATCAATAATTAATCATTTATTAACATATGAATAATTTGGAGTTGTAGCAAAGAACACCGATTTTGAGCAATGTTGGCCCTGATTAGTGTTGATTTTGGTGGAGAAATTTATCTTCTTAAAAAATCTACAATTTTTCTACAATCTTGGAGGAGATTTGAAAATGGATTCTTGTGCCCATTTAAAGTTATCTAAAATTTTTTATATCCCTCATCTCTTAGACTATATATTTTTAAGGTTCTTTGTAACCACCCATGGCATCTCACAACATATGTAGATATTTTGGTAATCACAGTCGTCGAGAAATAATATGGATATTGACATAGTAAGGGTATAATCATATATATAATGTAAATAAAAACTAAGTTATAGTATGTGGTCAATGCAAATATTTATTTCAGTTTTTTGATGCATGTTGATATATGTACCTTAGGAATTACATATTAATGGCAGACATATGTAATTGCAATAATGGAAATTCATCATTCTCTCTCAATTGATAGAACGTGTAAATTCCGTGACAACAACACATATATATGCACCTTTCGAAATGTATTATGGTACCTTGAAGTTCATTTCATTTATGGTTACAAACTATGAAAAAACCACCCTCATCATCACAGTTTATCATTCATCACTTCAACAAAAATAATTATTTTTCCTGGGTCCAATGTCAAAATTAAATATCACTTCAATCATTCTCCATAACATAGCATCAACTTTCCTTTGTTCTTCAAATCACTCTCTCATAATGAAAAGTATGGGAAATCATAATGAAATCGATGATAATCTAGGTGATTATGTTTTTGGTTGGATTCCCATCATCTTACGCGAAGATCACTACCCACTATCCCTTTGAACAAGAGGGGGAGAAGGCATTCGAGGGGAGGGGGACTTGGAACGGAGATGATAGGTCATGTCACTTTGAACAAGAGGGGCAGAAGGCATTTGAGGGGAGGGGGCCTTAGAACTTAGACGACGGGGTAGTCGGCTGGAAAATCTGAAACAGGGAGGACCTGGAGTGAGACTTCGAGAGAGGGATACTTTGTAGAATTAGAGCACACAAGAGAAGGGCCACACCTGGAATTTTTGAGGAGACTATAAATGTGGTAGATTGAAAGCAACCGCCAAGGATGGAGAAGGGCCAGATCGCAGAAAAATTGAGGAGATGGGTAAAGGGCCTTACTAACTAGAGGTGAAGGGAGACAGTGGAAAAGGGAAGTAGGTGAGGAAGAGGGGGACAGGGAAGAGAAGGAAGCAACAGGAGGAGCACGATTAGGAATACAGAGAGGGTTTGAATAGATTTTAGAAACTGAGGTACAGATCCAGAAGACGAGTCGCGCAAGAATAGGTTCTGACTTGGCTGAAAAGGCATCGATAACGATATAACTGAATCAATAGCATCACAATTTAGTACCATAAAACTATAGATGATTCGTTTTTCCTCAATAAACCCTTACATTCTTCGTTGTTTTGTTTGATACTGAAAGGAAGGATTTAGCATCGCTGTGTATTTTTGTTGTGAGAAATTTTTGCTGACTATGTGTCTACAGTCGTTGCAGGTGCCTACAATTACTGTCTGTGTTTGCATTTATAATTTTTAATATGAATTCTCAAAGATGGCCAGTCCATAATACCCCTTCCTTTTGCAACTGCATTAGCATTTCAAATCTAGGATCACATCTGTAATTTTAAGTTAGAGGAAATAATCGAGATAGACACATTTTGGTCCAAGTTCACTAACCCTTTTGTTAACTTCATCACTACGTCTCCAGGAATCCTCCTTGATAAGTCTGTAAGAACTGTGTGATGAAATCACTTTATAGTGATCAGTTGGAAGAAGTTAATGAAGTAACCTCAGGGTGGGGACCAGTTTCTAGAATCCCAGAACAAAGTTAGGGTGGGGAGGCATGTCTTTGGAATCCCAGATGCCTAAAGGCTGGAGGAATTGATCTCTGGAGCCCCTTTCTAATCAAAGGGTGGATACATTGACCTTTGGAGTCCCTAGTGTTACATTGGGTGGAGATATACATCCCTAGAATCCCTTATACAAAAAAGGAGCTATTGTGCACAAACATATAATAACTAAACTATCATTAGTCTCAGTAGCTTCATCTGTGACATAATTCCTAAGATACTGTTAAGGATCCTAGGATTCTTAAAAAACTCTTAGCATATCATATGTTGTGTGCTTTTTTGGAATCTAATCATTGAAACAATTGTCTATAAGTCCATCCATAGATATATTTCAAAAATCATAGGTTTGACATTCTTTAGGAACACATTCCAACATTTAGTAAAAACAACGTTTCACCTTCTCAATGGAATAAGAAAATTACAACTCTAGTAAGATAACGACCTTCCACATTGTAGTCCAGCTGGGGATTAACAACTATTAGTTTCATAGAGAGTAACTGCACTATAACACAATAGAAAAAAATGAAAAATGAATGTAAAAATAAACATACTCTAGAGTCTACAGTGTATGCTAGCCATTTGTTAATTACACTACATTTTTATACCTCCACTTGACATTGTAGTTATTGCACATAATTAATTATCTCATCTAGCATAACCTCTTTCCCAGTTACCTGCAAGAATAATAATTTCTCATGATTAGTTTGTTGAGGCACAACATACCTTATTTCATTCTCTAGTCTCTGCCAAGTAGAAGTACCTTAGTACAACCATGGACAAGGTCTTGCAAAAGTTTCATCCGTTCATTGATATTTTCACATCTAACCTGTCATTCAAGAAACTGAATTTTCTATTTTATTTCAAATCATTCAAATGATATCTTGATTGAAAAGTTTAATCTTTGATAGACAAAATTCATATCAAATATTCCATTAAAAATATGGAACCATACCCTCTCTACCAGGCTATGCCTATCAGTCGCTTGAATTCTTCTTGCTCTCACATGAGTGTAGTCGTGCTTGACTGGTAGAGAAGAAGGTTTCACATGATCAATTTTTTGTTTGGGACAGCTTTCAGTTGTTTCACAATTGTTACATTCTTCAAGCTTATCCTTTAAATCATCCTAGTCTTTTGTACTCTCTCCAACTTTGTAGTGCTTTCCATTCCTCTCAGTCTCATTTTTTTCCTTTGTCTATTAAGGGACAAGGTCAACAACATTAGGATGTTTTTTCAATAAACATGGGTATTTCTAGGACACAGTCAGGTGGATCAAGAGTAAAAGCGCAAACTTTCTTATGAATGTGGGAAACTCTAACTTAAGATTGTTAGGTCCCTATATCACTAGTATAGCCCCTTATTATTGTTAGTGTAAACCCCTTATTGTTATTATTGTACCCTTGTAACCCCCATTTTGTTATTATTGTGCCCTTAAATTATTATTGTTAGGTCGGCTAGGATTACATTGTGGCCCACTAGGATTACATTATGGTCCCATGGACTCCTATATATAGAAAGGAGGTTTTGTGAATTGTATCATCCAAGAATTGTTCATTTATGTAATGTATTGGAGGTTGCCCCCTCGAAGTGGCTTATTTCTAAGGCGTGGATATCTCTTTTCTTCTATTTTTGGAGCTGGTTACACAACATTTGGTATTAGAGCTTTGGATTCTAGGGTTTCGCTGCTCCAAACAGGTCATCGTGGCATTTTCGCTATAACTTTTGTTCTACGAAGTTTCAGAAGCGGAAATTTTTAGGGTGCGAAGAAAAAATCCTGAGGAAGCTTGTATAACAATTTCAGAGTTTGTTTCGCAATAATTTCGGAGATATGATCTGTGGAAGTCAGGTATTTTTTCAGGCTCCTAAACAGGTCATCGTGGAATTTGCGATATAAATTTTTTTCTACGAAGGTTCAGAATCTGAAATTCATATTGTGCGAAGCTGAAATCCTAAGGAAATTCATCAAAAAATTTCAGAGCTTGGTTCGCAAAATTTTTGGAGATATGATCTGTGGAATGTAGTGCTTTTTCAGGCTCCTGAATTTCATCTCAAAGAGGTGATCGTGGGAAAAGTTCAATAACTCTCTCTCTGAAGATTGGATTGGAGTGCCGTCAAAATCAGTCACAATTATACGGCCTGTAGTTTCTTTTTTATCAATTTCAGAAACAAAGGACAAAACAGTGACACGTGGCAAGTCGTACAAGTTCGCTCTACTGAACCAGTCCAGAATTAGGTCATTGTGGGAGATTGGACACAACTTTGTCTTGGAAAATCAAAATCAGGTCAGACCTGTGGCATTTGAAAGAAGCTTCAGAGGGCTACTATAGGGCTGAATTTCAGATATCGAAGATTTTCAATTACAGAGATAATTCAATTTCAATATCGATCTCCTAAAAGCTAGTAAAAGGTGTGTATTTTTTTCCCGAATTGCATAAGTCTTGTTTGAAGAATCAAGTTGAATTGATTCCAAGGGCATAGTGTAGAATATATATCAGTATTGTATTCTAAAATGGCCCCTAAAAAGAATTCAACACCCATTAAGCCTTCAGAAGGCTCTACTATGACTCATGAAGATGAAGAATGGAAACATGACATATCAAAATTACAAGAGCAAATTTCGCTCTCGCAAAGAACAACAAAAAATGAAATGGAAGTTTTGAAGAAAGGTGTGGAAACTAAGATGGATGGTTTGAAGAAAGGCGTGGAAGCTAAGATGGTTGGTTTGGAAGCTAAGATGGATGGCATGGAAGTGGGCATGGAAGCTAAGATTGATGACATGGAAGCTAAGATCGATGAGAAAATGGAAAACATGAAGAATTTTCTAAAAGCAGATATGGAAGGTTTGACAAAGTTTATACAAGAAAGGTTTCCTAATGGTAAAAAGATAGTAGAAGAACCTCATGATGAGAACAAAATAAATGTTAATTGTGATTTCATAAACTCTAATGTTGGCGGGAAGAACCACCATATTCCAAAGATGGATATGAGGAAGTTTGATGGAAAGGATCCTGTAACATGGATACTACGGATGGAGCAATATTTTGATCTCCATAACGTACAAAACACACAAAAGGTACGCATTGCAACTTTACATTTAGAACAAAATACATTTGTATGGTATCAATGGCTTTTATCCCGTAAAAAATTGTCACTTGGTCAATTTTTATGGAGGAAATGATAGCACATTATGAGGATACAAAGAGCAACACCTTCTTTAGCCAATTGATAAATCTCAAACAAAAGGGTTTAGTGGGGCGGCACATTGAGGACTTCCAAAAATTGAATATAAGGGTAACTGATATTCCAGAGGAACACAGGATTGATCTCTTCATAGGCACTTTAAAGGATAACATCCAACATGAAGTTCGCGTTTTGGAACCTGATTCATTGGAGAAGGCATTCGGGTTGGCAAGAAAAATTGAATGTAAAATTATGGCGACAAGGAAGCCTACCACTCACTTCTATAAAGAGGGAAGTGTTGCTACTCCTAGATTTCAACAACCTACAAGGTTGACACCACAACAATTGGAAGAAAAAAGAGCAAAAGGGCTTTGCTACGGTTGTGATAGCAAATACACTAAAGGTCATAAGTGTGCTGAGAAGAAATTATTTTACATAGATTGTGAAGAAGAAGAAGAAAATGAACAAGAAGAGGATATACACCGGGAACCACCCCTAGAAGAGGAAGAAATGAATCCGACCATATCGTGTAATGCACTGGCAGGAATTACCACTCCTCAAACTCTCAAGATAGAAGGACATATAAAAAAGAAAAGGGTAATAGTGTTGATTGATTCGGGTAGCACCCATAATTTTATTCATTATAAGGTAGCCAAGGAATTAAATTGTTTCCTATACCCAGCACCAGAATGTCAAGTGATGGTTGCAAATGGAGGAACTATAAATTTCTCTGGAAAATGCCATAATATCAAGCTAACCATGGGGAATATGTATTGACTAGTCCAATGCTTTCCATTCCTATGGGAGGTGCTGATGTTGTACTAGGAGTACAATGGTTACAATCTTTGGGGACGGTAGCTTTTTATTTTCAAGAACTTTTCTTGAAATTTTTTTCAGAAGGAAAGGAAGTCGAATTACGGGGTATTGAAGGGAAGCCAGGAAGGATAATAAGCTCTAATGTCACGACAAAGCTTCTAAAGAAAGAACAACGAGGCGTAATTGCACAATTATGCTCACTAGAAGTTCCGACATCAAAATCATCTATTTCTGCAGATCTCCAACAAGTCTTGGACAATCATTCCAAGGTGTTTGAAACTCCCAAGGACTCCCACCTATTCATGATCATGATCATGCTATTCATTTGATTCCAGGAAGTGTTCCTCCAAACATCAGGCCTTATAGATATCCTTACTTCCAAAAGAGCGAAATTGAACGTATGATTGCAGAAATGTTAGAGGCGGGTATAATTCAACCCGGTCAAAGTTCTTTCTCTTCCAAGGTGTTTGAAACTCACAAAGGACTCCCACCTATTCATGATCATGATCATGCTATTCATTTGATTCCAGGAAGTGTTCCTCCAAACATCAGGCCTTATAGATATCCTTACTTCCAAAAGAGCGAAATTGAACGTATGATTGCAGAAATGTTAGAGGCGGGTATAATTCAACCCGGTCAAAGTTCTTTCTCTGCTCCTGTAGTATTGGTACACAAGAAGGATGGATCATGGCGAATGTGTCCGGATTATAGGGAGCTCAATAAGCTCACCATTAAAGACAAATTTCCCATTCCTGTGATTGATGAATTATTGGATGAATTACATGGAGCAATTTATTTTACCAAGTTGGATCTTCGTTCGGGATATCATCAAATTAGAATGAAGACTGAAGATATTCCAAAAACAGCATTTCGAACTCATGAGGGTCATTATAAATTTTTGGTCATGCCATTTGGCCTTACCAATGCACCTTCTACATTTCAAGGGTTGATGAATTCCATTTTCAAACCCTTCCTTAGAAAATTTGTGCTAGTATTTTTTGATGATATACTAATCTACAGCAGGTCTTGGAAGGATCATGTTGAACATGTTGACGAGGTGCTCAAAATATTGAAGGAGAAACAATTATATGCAAAAAAATCCAAATTTTTCTTTGGAGTACAAGAGGTGGAATATCTGGGTCATATTGTATCTCACGAGGGTGTTAAAGTAGACCCTAACAAAATTAAAGCCATTAAGGAATGGAAAGTCCCCACAACCATGAAGAAGTTGCGAGGATTTCTCGGGTTAACGGGGTATTATCGCAAGTTTGTTAAGAATTATGGGAGAATAGCAGCACCTCTAACAACATTATTGAAGAAAGATGCATTTTCATGGACTCCTGAAGCAACTAAGGCCTTTGAACATCTTAAAGAGGCAATGTGCCTAGCACCAATCTTAGCTACGCCAGACTTCACAAAAGCCTTTATTGTGGAATGTGATGCCTCAGGAAATGGAATTGGTGCAGTTTTAATGCAGGAAGGAAGACCCATTGCTTTTGAAAGTCGTCCAATCAAAGGAAAGTATTTACAAAAACCTATTTATGAGAAGGAAATGTTAGCAATACTGCATGCACTAAAGAAATGCCGAACTTACCTAATGGGAAGACACTTCAAGGTAAAAACTGATCATGATAGTCTTAAACACTTTTTGGAACAAAGACTATCTTCAGAAGAGCAGCAAAAATCGGTCACAAAGATGTTGGGTTATGACTTTGAAATAATCTACAAAAAAGGAAAGCTTAATGTTGTTGCAGATGCACTCTCAAGAAAGAATGAAGAGGTGGAAGCATTGCTTTGTGCCATTTCTATTATCCAACCAGATTGGATAACTGAAGCAAGAGATGAATGGAAGAAGGACAAAGATGTATGGACACTCATTCAAAATTTGCAGCAAGATCCTAGTACATCTGATACATTTAGTTGGAAAAATGATTCCTTATGGTACAAAGATCGCTTATATCTTTGTAAGAATTCCCAACTAAAACAAAAGATTCTTTCGGAATTGCACACTTCTCCTTAGGAGGACACTCAGGATTTTTAAAAACTTACCACAGGGTGAAGAAAGAATTTTTTTGGGATGGCCTTAAATATGATATTCGAAAGTTTGTGGCGGAATGTTTGGTTTGCCAACAGAATAAAGTGGAAACAATTAAGACCCCAGGACTTCTACAACCTTTATCCATTCCAGGTCAACGTTGGGAGGAGATTTCAATGGATTTTATCACGGGTTTACCTAAGTCCGAAGGAAAGAGTGTCATCATGGTGGTAGTTGATAGACTTACCAAGTATGCACACTTTTGTGCATTATCTCATCCATTTAAAGCAAGTACGATTGCTACTACATTTATGGACAGAATTCAAAAGCTACATGGAAGCCCAAGGGTTATTGTGAGCGACAGAGATCCCATTTTTACTGGAAATTTTTGGACGGAGTTATTTTCTTGTTTGGGTACTCAATTGGCTCATAGCTCATCTTATCATCCTCAATCTGATGGTCAAACTGAGATAGTAAATAAATGTTTGGAAGGATATCTTCGTTGTTTTGTATCTGATAAACAAACACAATGGGTCAAGTGGTTACCTCTCGCTGAATGGTGGTATAACACTTCCTTCCATATTGCGGCAAAAATGACCCCATTTATGGCACTTTATGGATATCATCCACCATCCATCACATCATCTTTAAGGGAAAATTCGAAGGTTCAAGCAGTGGAAGATCACATCGAGCATCGGCAAGAAGTTCTCCAACTCTTAAAGGATAACCTGAATTTGGCACAAAATTGAATGAAACAACAGGCAGATCAACATCACAGTGAGAGAAGCTTTGATGTAGGAGACTGGGTATTTTTATGGCTACAACCATACAAACACATGTCCCTCGAGCAAGCTAAGAAGGATAATAAATTATCGCCAAAGTACTATGGTCCTTACAAGGTGTTGCAAAAGATTGGTACTATGGCATACAAATTGGAGCTTCCTGCTTCTTCGCGAGTACATCCAGTTTTCCATGTTTCATGCTTAAAGAAGGTTATAGGTAAAAATCTTCCAGTTCAAACAGTATTGCCAGAACTTGATGGGGAAGGGAAAATCATATTGGAACCTGAAGCAGTCATGGAAAAAACAACTCGACAACTACGGAATCGATCAATTTCAGAGTATCTCATCAAGTGGAAGAACTTACCCACTGAAGATTCTACATGGGAGGATGAGAATTTTATACAGAAGCACCCGGAGCTACTCAAGTGTTGTCGAGCATTGGCACTATCTAGATAGTTTAACCTTCTTAGATAGTTTAACTTTACATTAATAAACATAGAACTTGCATGTCAATAAAATGGAAGTCACATGCAACCTTGGACACACAAGAGTCTTGTTAAGTTGAGCAACCAAAATTTGTTTTGTGAGTACAATAGTAAATTTCATTGCATTTTGGAGATCAATGAGGAGCATCGATAATCATTCTGTTGATTAAAATGTATTATTAGGTGAATTTCATTGTGCGAACAATGTGGGATAGTCTGGTATGGATCACTCCTAATTCAAGTCCCTTCGTGTAAATTGGTAATGGGAAATCATTAGATTGAAGTTGGAATACATAACTTGGGTGATGGAGAGATAGAAATTTTATGCTTTCAATCATCTCCTACTCTTGCTCATCACTCATCTGGAATCTAAAAACACTTAGGGAGGAAATTGGTTCAGGGGATATATCCATTCCTTTTCTTTGGCATTGCTTGTAGAATTATCTTGGGTCAAATAGGGGCATCAATGTACCTAGCATTGATAAGAATAGAAGTGTGCAATGTCATTTGGCCAATAGTTAAAAATTTAGTGGAAATTAAGATCTTTAGGTAGAATGGAGGATAAAATGGCCAAGAAGTGTGAAGCAAGTAGGGACGATAAGGAATTTGACAAGGAAATCATAATGGAAATAGTGTTAATGAGTAAAGGAGTTGACCTTCTCTCAATCCAGGTGGAAACAATGGCCAACATTTTTCTACACACTAGCAACAGATTCAAAATTTGAGCATGTACATACAACACCTTCAATCCCAGGTGCAATAGATATAAGATTTGCAGTAAAGATAAACTATGGGAAATACGCACGATGTATTTTAAGCAAATCAACCCAGTTTGTTCCAATCAGATTGTCGAACCTCAACCAGTCAGCCTCTACTGAAAATTTGATCATTGTAGATGATTAGGAGCTCTCTCTAGCTTAATTTTTCTTAAATGTCGACTAAATACTATAATATTCTTGGAATTTTCTATAGGTTGTAACCTTATGGATTTTTTTAAAGTATAGTAGTAGTATAAAGCCACTGTGAGCATATACAAAGTGGTTTATTTTAAAACCTTATGCTATATTTTTTCTAAGAAGACTATGGCTGTATCTTTTCTATGCTTTGGCACAATTTTTCTAATATACTTTAACCTGATATTGTCAAAAAAATACATATCGGATACTATAATGATTTGCATTATTCCATGACCAATAGAGATAGATATTAATGTCTTTGACATAAGTATTACTATCTCTAATATGGCCTTGTATTTTTCAATATTTTATTTAATTCCAAATAAGTAAACTCTCCTAAAATTCACCATTGTTGAATAAATGCTTCTTTATCTCTATGCCATGTATTGGTGATGGCGATGGAAATTGAGTTTAAGTGAAAATATTTGTATCATATTATATTCTTCAACTTCTTGTTGATATCTTCTTCGAGCATTGGCACTATCTAAGAAGGTTAAACTATCTTCTTGGATACATGTTTTCAAGTAAACATCTTTTAAGTTGAAAGGGCAACTATATTGATTTTTCAACTTGTTTTGATGTCTTTGTTTAAGCATGGCTCCTACTTTGGAAGGCTAAATTGTTTTCTTGGAGAGGTTGCATACAAATTGGAAAGTACTAAATGATAAGGTTTGTCATAACCCTCTTTCTTGTGGATAGACCCTAAATTGCTTTGTCTTACATGAATGTCGATAAACATCCACAAGTGTAGGAATAAGATTGTTGGATATTAAAAGCTTTCAAATATTGGTTCTATGAACTCTTACATGTATGGAATTTGTCATAACCTAGTCAATCATTCCCTATAAGAGGACATAAAACATGCATGGAAAGCTTAGGACATGTAAATTTCACCTCTTCAATTATGGGTTTAGAAACACTATACTTATAAGAAAGTACTCATCCAAACTAAGAATTTCATTCTATTTTCTAAATCACCATGTACATGTACTTCTTTTAATGGAGAAATTATCAATCTATGCATTTTACCTCTTGCTTTTCTTCATTCGCTCTACTAATTTATAATTGAAATTCTAATAATGGTTAAAAAATACTAAAAATAAACAACAATGTGTTGCTCAAGCGAGAGGAACTACTTGTTTAGAAACATGAGCACTAACATGCACAATTCAATTATGTGCGACTATAATGTAATAATGTAGGTTAGTGAATAATTATTTTGATGTAAAAATTTTCTTTTTACATTATTGTGTTGAGAAGTGCTCTACAACCCAATATGAGAAAGATATGTATGCTTTAAAAAAATTATATGTAACATTTTTTTAATGTCGATGCTATTATAACTAACTAAAAAACAACACAATTTAATGTAAAGTTTATCATCAAAATAAATATAAACCAATCACTCAATGATTCAATTTTTCCATGGACACAAATGACAAAAATAAGTGGTAGCACGAAGAGGTGAAAAGCAATTGTAAGACCCCACACGCAAACAAACTGAAGTATTCGTTTTAGATTATCTTATTTCAAACCCTGCATTTAATTTTTATTTCAAACCCTAATAAAGATTTCCGTAATACATTGTAAAGATCATTAAATTGCGAAATAAACCCATAGAGACACGGTTTTGCATCGTATATCATATCAATAGAATCTTCCTGCTTTTAGGTATATTAACATTTCGGAGAATATATTTACATCCAATTTGCTACATTTGAATGTTCTAGCAACTATTAACATCAAATTTGCTAAATTTTAATGCAGGATGCCGAAGTTGAATGCGGAATTACAAAATTTAAACACGCTTAAGAAAATGTACATATCATAAAGATATTGTCAGATGATGGCGTCGTAGTATTACATTTGTATTGCTGATAAAAGTGGGTTATGGTTGGTTTGTCTGCGAGTTTTTGTTTCTCCTCGCTCCATGAATGGTGACTGCGTAAAAAATTTCGTTCTGAGAGGGTCTTGAATATTGGCATTGGGTGGTATTTTATGGCGAGCCTTATTTCCACTGCCATAGGGCCATAAATGCGCCCAGGCAGGAAATGCCCGCCATCAGATCAAAACTGTACATCATCGTGCGGTGAGCATTCCCTGCCTGTGCGCATTTATGGGCCTATGGCAGTGGAAATAAGGCTCGCCAATACATGTGAGCCTTATTTCCACTGCCATAGGCCCATAAATGCGCCCATGCAAGAAATGCCAGCCATCAGATCAAAACTATACATCATCGTGCGGTGAGCATTCCCTGCCTATGCGCATTTATGGGCCTATGGCAGTGGAAATAAGGCTCGCATGTATTTGTTTATGAGAAAAGGACGATTTCGGGGATTGAAGAAATTTGGTCTGATGACAGTATTCTATGACTGTTATTTCTCTGTTTGCAAAGTATAAATGTTTTGGTCTGGATGTATGCCATTTTATGGTTGGATGGTTATGAGATCTGCTTGCCTTACTGTTCTTGACGAGGCCATCAGATGTGGCTGAAGTGCTTATGATCTTGGTTTTAATTTGCATTGTTGTTAAGGTATTATTGGAAATATACAATACTCGCTGCAAGACTAATTCTCGGCCAAGGAGATAGTGGACTCTCACAAGAACCATCGTATGATTCGGAGTTACATACTGGAATATGGCCGTCTAAATGCTATCATCTGTGGCGTAAGTGGGTGGATTCTTTTATTGTTTCCAGACCCTGTAAAAATTTTGGCTTTCGAATCTATTCAAGGTGGTGGAAGTGCCCGCGATGCGTTTGTTGTTGTTGTTGCCAATATCTGATTATCTTTGGCTGGTCTGGTTTGTTGTTACTGTTGCCATATTTGCATATCTTTTGGCTGGTCTGGTTTTTTCGGGGTGATATTCTCGCCACCTTTTTTCCTCCGGCATCCTTCCGCTTGAAAATTTGAATCCGAAGTGATAATACCGAGATTATAGCGGGAGTACTATTTTGCTGGATTGTGTCAGGATCGGGGATCTCATCACTATCAATTGATGTATTTTTTTTCTGCCTTGGGTCTGACTGTTTGTGTCCTCCAAGGTAGCTCTTTCTGGCAGTAGGTTCTATCCCGGTGGTGATATATCCAAGGGACGGTTGCCATTTATGGAGGGACTAAGGACGGGTGAGACCTGGGATTTTATATTTTATAGGGTTTTGTCATAGCACAAAGTGCCAGAGAATGCTTTGACATTCTTGACTTCATTGGATGGAAGTGGTTGGAGTTTTTAATGTCGATGGTGAACATTCTTTAATTTTGTTCCTATGCCTTATCTCCCACGTCATCTAAGTGGCTTGAGACGCTAAATCCTCAGTGTGATTTGTCCTTTTCCCAATCTGACTATTGATTGTCTGATTGACGTCGCCCGCAACTGCGGTTTTCATAAATATGGCTGATGGTCAGGATATACTATCCTCGAACACATCAGCTCAAGAAGTCATGATTGCTGCTGTTGTGGCTGTGGAATATCGTTGGCAAAAGGAATTTGAACTGGAGGCCAGCTTGATCACGCGGTCCACTTTCGCTTCCCTAGGTTTCAGTGATAGAAGAAATCTCCTTACTGATGTTAAACAAAAAGGTGTTGCTCATCGAAGAGGGCACAAACAGAAGCAATCACAGTTGGCTTGCTATAAGCCTGCTATGGATGTAAAAGAGGTGGTTTGGGAATACGACGACCTCTGGGGTAGGGTCACTAGCCTTCGAATACGCGCTCTCATTGGCCGCTGGATGTTTGCCGAGGGTAGCGAGGTAGATATGATGGATTGGGCTAAGAAATTATGGTGCCCTATCGTGGGATATACACTGAAGGTGAGCTTACTTCTAAACAAATGGTTCAACGTACATTTTATACATGAGAATGATATTGCCTTGATTGTTAACAAGACATGGGTTAGAGAGAAGAGCTTCTTGCAACTTTTGCCCTGGTACCTCAGTTTTAATCCAATTATGGAGGGGCCCAAGAATAAGATAGTGTGGGTTAAGCTCTCGGGCCTCCCTCTGGAATTCTGGATGCTTAAGGCGTTAAGAGCTATTGGTAATTCCATCGGGTGCATGAAGTATATTGATCCTAGCATTCTGGGGGCTAGTGACAAGCGCATTGCATGGATTCTAGTAGAGGTTTGCTTTTCGGGTGGTCTGCCAGGGGACGTTGATCTGGTGTGGGGACTTCGAAGACATCGGTAGCGGGTTGATTATTGGGGAGTCCCCTTCCGTTGTATGATATGCCATTGCACTGGACATTTAAAAGCTAGATGCCCGATGCAACTCAGAAGCAGTCGTATGGAGAATCAGGTTTCTGATGGCGGAAGGAAAAATAATTTTACAAATGGCCGAATGGAGGTCCCTCTATCAGGTAATTCTAATCTTTCGGCTTCTAATGATGACTTATATGTTTCTGCTTGTGCACAAAGTGAAAAATACATCCCCGCTGGTAATAAGTATGTGCCTCTCCCTGTGACGGATCCTCCGGTGGATGAGAATGTTGCTTTGGTCGATAATATTTCCTTGTCTAATCATGGACTAGTTGTACATGTGGTGGGGTCTGCTCATAGTGATGTGGGATTGCCTCAAGAGGAGGTGAGGCCTTCATCATTTAATAATGGATCCTTGAATAATGTTGATTTGGCCGCTCATGGGATTGGGGCCACCCCAAAAATTTCCTTTCTGTCTGTGTCTTCCAACAATCCTCCCCCATCACGCTCGTCTCGGTCTATAGGCCCCAATGAACCACCCCCATCCTGATCCCCGGTTGAACCTTTGTATACGTCCCCATCCATGCCTCCCGTGGAAATGGCACCCCCCCCCCCCCCCCTGACCTCCCCCCCCTCCTCGAATATGGTGGATAATTTGGACATCCTCGACTCCCCTAAAAACACTGTTGGAAGTGAAATTGACTCCCTCCTTGGCAATCCCATCCTTGATTTGGCTGCTCTAACTGTCTTTGATAATATCCCTAATGATGTGGATGTTGTCATTTCGCTTACATCGGGGAATAATATCACAATGAGGAAAAAATCTAAGTCTGGTTCTAGACACTTCAGAGGTAGGATGAAGACAAAATCTCTTTTTCGTGATGAACTGCTAGACCTTACCGATGTGCTAATATCAACTACAGAGGACCTCCGGGCGCTTAGAGCAAGCAACCCTTCTGGGGTTTCAAAATGACTCACATCATATCCTTGAACATGAGGGGTATAAGCGATCCCTCTAAACATCTGCGCCTAAGAGAAATGTTTCGAGAATTGAAATTGGATATTGTACTCTTACAGGAAACTTTGTGTTACAGGTATAAGGCTATCAATACTGTATTGACGATATGCCCCGGATGGAATGTGGCTATTGTCCATGCGGATGGACATGTCGGTGGTTTGTTGGCAATATGGAACCCATCCTTTGCCAAATTCTATGCATACAGCTTCTTCGGGGGTATCCTCTTGTCCGGAAGTATAAGGGGGCTACAGGGAATATTCAACATTATAAATCTTTATGCCTCGTGCCATGGTGGAACGATTTTCTGGGATCGTATAAGCAGATTGGGCATTCTAAATTTGGACAATCTCATGGTCATAGGTGACTTTAATGTCACTCTATTCTCGGATGAATCATGGGGTGTAAAAGCAAGGAGGGATCCATTAGCGAGCCACATCGGATCGATACTGGAAACGGCTATGCTCACGGATATCAGACCCTCACCTGTCACTCCAACATGGACTAACCACCAGGAAGATGGGGAGTGCATTGGTAAAAGACTTGATAGAGCTATGGTGAGCGACTCTATTTTTTCTCTGTTGGGTCAGGTTAGATCAGGAATACTGATCTCGGAAATATCTGACCATATGCTCATATACATTACTTGGCGGGAGGTATTGCTGAGTAGGGCGATTCCTTTTAAATTTAATCGTGCCTAGTTCACTGATCCTGAATATGATCTGCTTGTCCGGAAATGTTGGGCTGAAAACTCTCCTTCTGTGGACTCATTTGGATGGGAGTGTTTCCATCAACAGCTACAAAAAATCAAGGGGATGACAAAAGATTGGGAGATCAAAAAGGAGGGTCTATGCTCAGAATCAAAGAGCATAAATGTGAAACTTGGCTATCTACAAGCAGAATTGGCTACAAAAGCACCTGATCATCAGACTTACAAGTTAATTGGAGATCTACAAAACAGAAAATTAAAGATCTTGAGGATTGAAGTATTAACCTGGAAATTGAAAAGCAAGAACAAATGGATTAAGGAAGGTGATTTTAATACTAAATTTTTCCACAAGTGTGCAAATGAGAGAAGAAATAAAAATACTATATGGCATATTTGGAGAGAGGATGGGAGTGTCGCATCTTCCACACAGGAGATTATGGTGGAGGCTTTCAATCACTTTTCATCGTTCTATAAAGCTGATAGGGGAATTGTCCCAGATAGCCAGCAGTGGGTTCTTCAACATACTCCCATTATGTTTGATGATGAGGCCAATAGTGTATTATGGGCTACGGTCACTAACGGGGAAGTGATTTCGACATTGAAATCTTTTGCCAAGGATAAGTGCCCAGGGCCTGATGGGTGGCCGGTGGAGTTCTTTATCCATTTCAGTGATATTATGGTTGATGAAATTACAACTATTGTTGAACAAGGAAGGATCCTTGGACACATTCCATCAAATATGAACTCCACTTTTTTGGCGTTGATCCCCAAAACATTTGATCCTGTGACTTTCAAGGATTTTAGACCGATTGCCCTGTGCAATATTATCTATAAAATTTCATCTAAAATCATTACCAACTGAATCAAACTGACATTGTCAAAGACTATATCTCAAGAACAATATGGCTTTCTAAAGGGTCGCTCTATTCATGACGTCATTGCTATTGCACAGGAGGTGATGCATTCCATGCACGTAGATAAAAGGGAGGCACTCATCTTAAAGATCGATCTCCTAAAGGCTTACGGCAGAGCTGATTGGTATTATATTCGCCTAATGTTGCTGAAGATTGGTATTCCATCGGGCCAATTAGATGGATTATGGGTTGTATTTCTTTGGTTAGATATGCTATTATTATTCATGGTATGACATCCTCATTCTTTGGCGCTGAAAGAGGTCTTCGACAAGGATGCGCATTGTCGCCCCTGATCTTTATTCTGATCATGGATGGTTTTAGTTGCCTTATGAAGATGGCTTCCCGAGCGGGCTTCATTGTTGGGTTTTCCTTTTCAAATTCTATAAGTGTATCTCATTCCTTATTTGTTGATGATTTGCTTAACTTTGGGAGTCTCATTTGGAATCATTGGTTCTATATCCACTATATTCTCATCCGATTTGCCAATGCAACTGGATTATGCATTAATAAGGCTAAGTCTTTTCTTATATCTGAGTATGGGGATGGGGGGGGAATCTCTTTTATTGCTGGATTTCTAGGTGTAAAAATTAGATCGGCTGCAGATGGTTTTATTTATCTCGGATACAGGATTAAGCCTTGTGGTTATAAGGTGAAAGAATGGGTATGGTTGGTTGAAAAATTCAAATATAAAATTACAAAGTGGACACATAAGTGGTTTTCTATAGGGGGTCGACTTATTATGATACAGGTGGTACTGGCCCAGCTCATTGTATTTTGGGGTCATCTTTTCTTCCTGCCGGACAACATCATCGCATAGATCAACTCCATCATTGCACAGTTCCTATGGGGCGGGCCAAAATTGGTAAAGAAACATCACCTATGTAAACTTGAAATATTGTTTTGCCCGAAAAACATGGGTGGATGGGGTATATTAAACACCAGGGCCTTCAATTCGGCTCTGCTCACTAAATCCCTGTGGTGCGCTATAAATCATAAAGGTATATGGCCTGACATTATTGCATGCAAATATTTATCGGGTGATCCCATGCAGCTTATTTATTGTCATCAATTTATTTTCCCTCGAAACATGTTTGCCATTTGGCTCGGTTTTAAGAAGATCGTGCATATATTCGCTGATGGATTGGCCTGGCGATTTTGGAATGGGCACATGATCCTACTGAATGGGGATAAAATTTGCGGGATGCCTGAGGTTCACCTCTTTGGTATTCAAATGCTAGATCGATTAACTCAAAGAGGAATAATAAACCTTTCTCAGGTGATACACGGCTGGAATCACAGTGTGCCGATTATAAAATCGGCCTTGCAGATGGATCTCTCGAGACGGGATGCTATGGAATGGTCGGCATTCAGAGAGAAGATTCAAGCAGCAGGTCTAAGTCTTTGTAATGGAGGGGACACAATTGTATGGGTTGGAAAACTGAAGCGGGAGGATCCGATGGTGAAGAAAAATTATTTCAACATTAATATATCGACCATATTTGAGTACACTTCTTCCAGCTTTGAAACCTTTTGGTACAAGAATTTTCCTACAAAAATCCTTCTTTTTGGATGGCTGGTGTGGAAGAGGAAGATTATAATGTGGGAAGGCCTTGTCAGGGGGGGTCAAAATGGTCCTGGCAAGTGTGTCTTCCGTCTGCAAGATGATGAAACAACGAATCATTTATTTTTTACTTGCCCCAGGGTTATTAATATATGGAATCTTTTCGGCCCGTTTAATCTCAAATCACCATGGAGCCCAGTGGACTTTCTGGAGGCTGCTAACAGATGGGATCGTGTGAGTGGTAAGTTCCAATCTTTGTCTTTCTTCTTCATTTGGGAGGTATGGCATGCTAGAAATCTGGCAATATTTGAAGGTAAGCCTATTATCATCACACACATTTATAGGGATATTATGAGATGGGTAAACGATAGGGTGCCAGGCATGGACCTGGTAAGTGATGGTTCTAGAAGGATTCGTCCCCATCCCATTTCCCTCCCTGCAGTTTTCTTTGATGGTGCATGTTTAGATGGGGTGATGGGATGCGAGGCTTGGATAAAATTATCACAATCTGATAGAATTCATATTTGCTGGAATGGGGGCTTGGGTACTAACAGCTTGGCAGAACTAATGGCTCTTTGGTGCAGATTGTTGGCTGCAAGAAATTTGGGATTGGACCGGGTCCACATATATGGTGATTCTAAAATTATTATTGATGCCATTTTGGGGAATTATTCCCTCTCCTCTCTGAGATGTCAAGGGTGGCTCAAGAGAAAAAAGCATTTATGGACTTTGTTGAATTCTCCTCCTTTGTTACATATCTACAGGAAAAACAATACAAGGGTAGATGGTTTATCCAAAAAAGGTATTGGTATGACATTTGGTATTATGCAGGTTTTTCAGCTCAAGGAAGGCAAGATTATCTGGGCCAACAATATTCCCGTACCGTGACTCGGCTGTTTTTTGGTTCATTGTATATTCTATTTCAAGTGAGTCAAGTTTATTTTTTCTTTCTCCTTTCTACATGTGAGCCTATCAATGCTTCAAGCAAGCCTGTAAATGCCTCAAGCGAGCCTGTCAAATGCTTCAAGTGAGCCTGTTCCTTTAATGTCTTCTTCATTTTGCTTGCGACCTTGTCAATGCTTTTTCGACATTCCTGGTTTGCCTGTTCCATGCCTTTTTGGTTATACATGTCAATATCTTTGAAACAGATGGCCCTTCAGGTCTGATGGGGGCACTCTTGGATCCGCTTGATAAGCTCTTATCTTGCCTTGGGCTATGATGTATATTCTCACACTGCGTTGTGCCCCAACTCATGTTTTTTGCTCATGTTTATTTTCCTCTATTTGTTTTGGATTAGCATTTCATTTTTTATAAAGAACATGTAATGGCTTTTTGTCAATCCTGTTGGGATCATACTGTTTTAGTTTTAAACAGGCTCTACTCCCATTGATATTCCCTATAGGGAGTTGGTTCCACAGCTTTGATATATCTAGTATGATGTACTGTTTGTTATATATATATATATATAAAACAATGTTTTTTTCCTTCTGAAAAAGAAGAAGAAGATATTGTCAGATGAATTAATATATGTACACTGAAGCTGTTGGGAACTCTAAATTTTAAATTTAAATCAGAATTGCTATTTTCTAATTTTTTCTGCAGTGTAAGATATAATTTTAAATGTTAACATAGATCAGTAACAAACCTATTCTCTTATACTATTTCCTTCACGGGAATGAACTGCTCACCTTTGGTTTACAAGTCCGATGCTTTACCACTACACTTTATAATAAATACAGTTTAGAAGATTTCAAATTCTTCTAAATGGTGGTGTCCCTGGAGTGGTAATGGTAGTCTCAGTAAACGGAATGAAAAAATACAATTTCCTTATAGATATGCATGAATTGAATATACTTGTAGCTTCAATAATTTCGAGAATGATTAGCAATCTGTGATGAGGTTGAAGAAATCTATGTACGGTGTTTTGAAAAGTAATTATTTTTTATCCCTATATTCAATTTAATAATACCTTCCAACTTCACTATGACAAACACAATGGAGAGGGTTAAATTTGACATGTATTTGCTCTCAAATTTTAACCATTTAAAAATATATATTAATCTTAATCCAGGGTTAAGAGGATAAGAAAACTCTCCATAATATCAATTTATATTATCCTCTCAACTCCAGACATATCATAACGAATTGGTAGTTAAACATAATTTAATTAATTGTATATATTTAACCAAATGGTTATTAAATAAAAGTAATAAAGTCTCTACCTTTACTCTTAATTAATTGATTAAAAGTTGTGAAGTGTAAAGAAAACTTTGCACTATAAAACTCTCTCCATAAAATTTTCTCCAAGAAAAAGAAAAAAAACATTTCCAAAACTCTCTAAGGTATAGGCATATGGATATGTTACTAAAAATGCTAGTTGGGATGTGAGATCAAAATCAACTTCTAAAATGAATTTCGTCATCATCGTTTTTGTTGTCATTGTCATCGTCGTCGAAATTTCACGTATCGTTATTACTACAACCACTTTGTTTTACTGTGAGTAAAATTGTTTGATTTTATTTGCTCCACTATAGTTGGGATTTTAATCTCAGCCACTCTATATTGAAATGAAGACTCATATGATTTAGTTTCCGAAAATGTATTGTGTTGATTAAGACATTTATGCAACTATGTGTGTTGAAAAAGAAACCTATTGTGTGTTTAAATTTTTAACAAGATTTTCCAAATACAACATCATCGAATATGAATCCAACGTCAGACATATTTGATAGCGGAAGCAGGAAATTGGAGATAGCAAGCATACACTCACTCTAACCATGGTTGCAATCGCTAATATTATCTGCCATTTGGCCTAAACATTAGATCAGTGTTCCATACTGTTGATGGATTCATAGCTGCTCATTCGCCTGATATCAAACAATCGACCATATATTATCCAACTTCTAGCTGATTGGATCGAAGCTTAAGCTCACCCATCATGCATAAAGAAGTGGTTCACACACCAGCAAAGTTCTTATCCATACTGAGCAACTTGTACAAACTACCACTGACTTCAGTGAAGTGCAACACTTGCATGGTGCACCACACTTTTAATAAATTGAAAATTTTAATAAATGAAAAAATTTCAATAAAATATTAATATATTAATTTTGCGTTAGAGTGTGGCAGCATGAGTGGAATGCAAAGCTTGTTCCATGTGTGGAGGACCTTCGCACTCTGAACCTGGAACTTATTCATCACTCCGCATTTGGAACTTACTCGCACTTGAAAATCACTCTGCACTAGGAACCCTCACTAAATAACATTAAATACTTCCATAAGAGTAATATTGTGTACCTTATTTTGCATGTTGTTCGAGCAATGTGGAGGGGAAATTACGAATTCCATAGAGGTGCAGTGATTCCTTGAACACCCCCCTCAAATGCCTCCAACACCCCTCCCCCCTCCCTCAAATGCAGCTCGAGGGAATCAAACTTGGGTCCAGGCTCTGATACCATGAAGATGTTTTCCGTTACACCAAAACCCGCAAGAATTAGTAAACTTTCCAAATAGGTAACTAGGATCCCCAGGGTGGAAATTACGAATTCCATAGAGGTGTGATGATTCCTCCAACACCATCACTAGCCCTTATTTAAACATGCATTGAAAGCAATTCCATTAGTTTATGAAAATAAATATTTGAATTTAATGCAGTCTAAAGGATAGGAAGGAAAATCCTAGTCTGCAAGAGAAATTAGCATGGGATACACGCTTGCCAATTATTTCAGATCAGGAACATAATTCACATTAAAAATAATTTGATTAGTGGTGGCCCTTACAAAGCATATGAGGTTATGCCCTCCACATCAGCACTGTCATTTCAGAGCATGTTTTTCAATATGTTGATACTCCGCACATAGGTAGCTGTTTTTCGGCACAATTCCTCCGCACTGCACATGCTGTTGTGACTGTCAATGTTTTTTGTAGTGTTGAAGTTTGCAACAAGAAACAATGAAATTGACATCCGGAAACAACATCCTTGATCCTAGTGAAAATTAAGCACCTACACCAGGTGGGGCCCACACAGGCTATTTTTAGGTGTATGTGTATTTATATATGTATGGTGCATATCTATTTATATATTGCATGTCTGTTTATAGATGCATGTCGACTATTATTATCCCTTAATATTAGTTGGACAATAAACAATAATCTATTCTTAATGAACCCTTGGAAATAGTTAACTAAAGTGGCAAATCAGTTAGCTAAAAGAATTTCGAGTTAAGAGGTTGGTTGGTGGGACATGCAGGTTGACTTTAGTTGTAATAGAGTGATTCTAGTTGTAACAGAGTTGGAAGTGCAGTGGTACATGAGTTAATGCAAGTTGTAAATCAGTTTAACTCAGTTAAGTGAGTTAAAGTCAGTTGTGCTAGCTGTAACTGCAGATACACTAGTGAGAGTTCAAGTGAATTAAATATTAATTAATTCACATGCAATGATCTCACATGCAACTGATGTTTTTACTATTATTAACTGCATGCATGCCAGTTCCAATGGAACCCACTTGAGATCTAGGTGAAAGGGAAGTGTAACTATCAGTTGTGATATTAGCAGGCTACCAAGGTGTAGTTATAACACCGCAGGGTGCCCATGATACTAAACGCAGTTGAGAAATGCTGAAATTCTTTGTGATTAAGGATTGCATTCATCAGAGCAAGGCAGGTTGTTTGGAGACAGTAAATTGGCTAAGGGATTTGCCAACTTTTGTATAACAGTGTGAGACAATTATTTGATGTACTGAGAGCTCTTGTGATTAGAGTTTTGTATGTAATTGTTTCATTGTTCCTTGTGGAATATACAATATATGATAGAGGGATTTTTAGCTATAAGCTTTCCTCGAGAATATCTGGTGTTGTGGTTTTGATCTATTCTTCTTTGCTTCATGTGATTGGAAATTGTGTTGTTTTCATTGCGCAAAATATTTGTAGAAGCGATTCAGTATTTAACTTTAGTACATTGTTAGATTGAGCGAATTCAAAATATACATGCATGTTGTATAATTTTCTACATGTAGTAATCCGAAATATCATAACCCATTGCTATTAAAATTATTTGGAAGATATTCCTTGCTCAGTTTAAAATTGGTTGCAAATATGTAGATAGATGTTGAGAGAATATCTCAACCTCCTTATTCATATTTGAAATTGGTTGGATCTCACAAATACCATAAATATTTGATGTATCGGTGTAATTTATGAGTATAATAAAATTACTTCTTTGTGTATTTTTCTACTTGGTATTAGAGCGTCTATGGGCTTCACCCGTCAAGGAAGGAAGGGCCCAGGGAAATGGAAAATTTCCGAGCATTAAATCCATAATCTGTACATAGACTAGGTGTAGGTTAAATATTACTTGTTTTGAGTGCGTTATGTATTTGTCAAACGAGATCTGCGCTAGTCCATACAGGTGTCTACTATGCGCACACCAGTTTTACGGTCTGTACATGAGTGGAGTTGTCGTCCCTAATTCGTTGTTGTTTCGTTTTC
Organism: Pinus albicaulis; assembly: GCA_034641835.2. Lineage (NCBI taxonomy): Eukaryota > Viridiplantae > Streptophyta > Pinopsida > Pinales > Pinaceae > Pinus > Pinus albicaulis. Next base: position 689,605,663 of record CM076572.1, on the reverse strand, counting down.
AAGACCTACGTTGCCTACTGATATTCGAGCCCTTTTGGTTTGCTATACACAGATCTAAGCCCGACGACCAGATTATCTCGACTTGGGACATGACCTCTCCCATCACAAGGGATCCGATATCGGGCGAGTTGGCATTTGATACCTCTTCTGCCAACGATGCAGTCGATGTCAGCAAGGAGAATTGACACCTCCAGTCACCGAGGAGGTGAAATTTTTTGAACGTTTGAGAGTCACAGACCGAGAGTATTGCATAGTGCGTTCGATGATTACTATGGAATTATAAGTATTGGAAACAAAAACCTCTATCGTCCTCCATGCCATTTTTTATCAGCCTGTCGATGTTCAAAGTCTGTGTATTGTGCCGAAATCCTGCAGCGCTAGTTTAAATTCCCTTACTTGAAGCCTTGTCCCCACCCGGTTGGAATATGCATGGAGGAGGCACGTATAGATATTTTTATTTGATTAGAGGACTTCTTCAGTTGAAGCAGAGAGGCATTGATGGATTTCGTGTAATGCTTGTTGTAATATTGATGAATTCCATAATTAAAATGGAGAAATAAAACTTCCCCTCCACAACATAGAGAAATAAATTCAATCTCAGAAAACAAAGTTTTCAACTCTATAAAACAAAATTTTTATTCCATAAAAATCTGTTACAAGTTCTTCCTCTACACAGAGGGAATTACAAACTGCTGACTGCTCCTAACACAGTGCATACATAAGACCTCTGTCTCAACAAGAAATAAACTTCCTGTCTCTGTTTTGAAACAAAAAAAAACAACTCTCTGTTTTCAAAAAAAATATACACTGCTGTGTAATTTTTTTATTCACTGTCACTGTCTTTTTCAACAATTTCACTCTCTGTTGTTTTTTTTAACAAATCAACGCACTGTTGTGCATATTACATAAAAATAGAACTGCTCTATTCTATATATCAGCAACAACTAACTAAAATTACAATTCTGTTCTATTACATATAAACAAAATATCTAAATTCCATTTAATGTCATTCATTGACTTTACAATCACCGCTTTAAAAAAAAATTTATGGTGCCATAAATTCTGTCAGCACCGTTTCAAAAAATTTATGTCAAATTTTGAATTTGGTGGCAGCGGTGAATTTTCCGCGATGGTGGCGGACTAGTGACGCGTGAGTGGCTGGTGGGCGGAGCCACCACAAGCTGGTGGTTACGGGGGGGGTACATGTTTGCCCGTATAGTCCAAATGGGTGAGCCCCCATAATAAACCACAGCCACACATTTTGGGTCAACGCCCAATAGACAGGTCAAATGCGGGGGGTCGCCTTCCATTATCCTCCGCGCAAGTTTCGCTCCCGCACTCCGTTGATCGTTGTCGACGTGCTCGATGTTTATCTCCTGTGCCTGATCGACGTCCTGCTCCCGCCTGCAAATCATTCGGAGCATTTGAAATTACATTCCAACACTCCCCCTTAATTTCAACTGTTGGGTTTTCCTGCATTCCCAAGCATTTCCTGAAATGTTCAAAGCTTTTCTGCGCAAGTGGCTTTGTGAGGATATCAACAAATTGATCCTCCATTTTGCAATGTTGCAAAACTATCTCATCATTGTTAACCAATTCATGTATGAAGTGAAACTTGGTGTCAATGTGTTTAGTCCTCTTATGAAAAATAGAATTTTTAGACAATGCAATAGCTGAGCTATTGTCACAAAAGATCACTGTCCCTTTTACTTGTTCTTGACATAGACTTCTCAACATTTTCCGCATCCAAACTGCTTGACACGCTGCTGCTGTAGCTGCCACATATTCTGCTTCTGTTGTAGACAATGCTACAATGGGTTGTTTCTTAGAAGCCCATGAAATGGCTCCTGAACCCATGTGAAAAACATAACCGGAAGTGCTCTTCCGATCATCAACACTTTCAGCCCAATCACTGTCTGTATATCCAACTAAATCTGAACATTCTGAAGTAGTATAAAAAATACCAAACCTTTTAGTACCTTTAACATACCTCAAAATTCTTTTTGCTGCTTGCCAATGTACATCCTTTGGCTTTTCCATGAACTTGGAAATCAAACTAACAGCATGCATTATGTCCAGCCTAGTTGTAGTCAAATACATAAGGCTGCCAACTATTCTTTTGTATAGACTAGGATCAAAATCCTTACTGCAGTCCTCTCTGCTGAGCTTTAATCCCATCACTGTGGGAGTGATTGTTGTTTTGCATTCCTGCATGTTAAATCTTTCAAGCACCTCATTAACATACTTTTCCTGTGAGATAAAAATTCCATTTTTATCTTGCTCTACTTCTATTCCCAAGAAGTATTTCAACAAACCCATATCAGTCATTTCAAATTCTTCTTTCATGACTGTTTTAAAATGTTCAATAAGGCAATCATCATTACCTGTAAAAATAACATCATCAACATATAAGACTACAATCAAGATTTTACCATCTTTTTCTTTGATGTAGAGGGTGGGTTCTCCCTCACACTTTTCAAAACCATTTTTCAGTAGATATGAATCTATCCTACTGTACCACGCTCTTGGCGCTTGCTTCAGCCCATAAAGAGCTTTCTTCAACTTGCATACTTTGTGCTCTTGGCCTTTCTTTTCATAACCGAGAGGTTGATCAATGTACACCTCTTCCATTAACACTCCATTCAGAAATTTTGACTTCACGTCCATTTGGTAAACTTTCCATTTGTTTTGTGCTGCTATGGACAACACTGCTCTCACATTTTCCATTCTTGCAACCGGTGCGAAAGTTTCCTCATAATTTATACCATGTTTCTGTTTATAACCTTTCACGACAAGCCTTGCCTTGTGTCTCTCTATTTTTCCTTCAGCATTACTTTTGGTCTTGTAGACCCATTTAACACCAATGACATCTTTACCTTTTGGGAGTTCAACCAAATCCCAAGTCTTGTTTCTTTCTATGGCATTTATTTCCTCATCCATAGCTTCTATCCATTTCTTATCCTTGATAGCTTCTTCAAAATGAACAGGATCATCAACATGACAATATAAAGCAAACAAAGAATTGATATCTTCATTAGCTAAATCTTGTTCATAAATGTCTTTTAAACTTCTAAATTTCTTACCTCTTTTAGTAGGTGTACAAGTACTTGAAGAAGCACTTGAATTTCCTCCTTGTGGTGTGCTTGGAGAAGCACTTTCATTTCTCCTCAAGGGTGTGCTATGCTGCTCTTGTGTTGGTGCTGCTGTTTGGGGATGTATTTAGGCCAACTCATCATCATTCTCATCATGAGATAAACAGTGTTTAACATTTACTGTCTTCTCTATGCTTCCATCCCAAGCTTCCTCTTCAATGAACTGAACGTCCCTGCTCACAATGAACTTCTTGGTGGATGGGTTATATAACCTGTATGCCTTGGATTCCTCACTGTATCCAATGAAAATACATTTCTCCCCCTTGCTGTCCAACTTCTTCCTTAGCTGATCCAGAATGTGTGCATAGGCCACACATCCAAAAACCTTCATGTGTGTGACACTTTGCTTTGTGCCACTCCATGCCTCTTACGGCACTTTGTTCATAACTGCTTTTGTAGGGCACCTGTTTAGAATATATGCTGCACAATGTACATCTTATGCCCAATAATCATTAGGCAAATGCTTGGCTTTTAACATACTCCTCGCCATGTCCATTATGGTCGGTTCTTCCTTTCGGCTACTCCATTTTGCTGCAGAGTATATCTAGTTGTAAACTGCTTTTGAATACCATTTTCTCTACAAAAACGTAGAAAATATTTAGAGATATACTCACCTCCTCTATCATTCCTTAAGACTTTGATATGAAACCCACTTTGTTTCTCAACAAGTGCTTTGAAATTGCAAAATTTTTCAAACACTTCACTTTTGTTTTTCAAAAAGTAAACCCAAGTTTTTCTTGTAAAATCATCTATGAATGTTAAGATATAGTGGCTGTTTGCAAGCGATGGATTTTGCATCGGTCCACATACATCTGAGTGGACAATCTCTAAGGGTGCTTTTGCCTTTATGCTTTTCCCGGAAGGAAAACTTTCTCTGTGTTGTTTCCCAAGAATGAAACCTTCACAAAGGCTGTCCGGTTTCTCTATCAATGGTAAACCACTTACCATTCCTTTTCTGTTCAATAAATTAAGACCTCCAAAGTTGAGATGACCAAATCTCAAGTGCCATAACCAATTATCATCTTTTGGTTCGCTTTGGTAAGTCTCCTATGCAACTGCTGCTTTCTCTTCACCATTCTTCAAATCTTCTCTCATTCTGAGAGGGAACATCTTGTTCCTTGTCATCTTCACTTCAGCAATACATACTTTGCTGGGTGGTTTATCCATGATGGTACAAACATCATTATCAAAGAAAACATTATACCCCTTATGGACAAGCTGTCCAATACTTAAGAGGTTACACTTCATTCCTGGAACATAATAAACATCTGCTATGGATTTCTTTGCACCTAATCTTGTTAAAACATTTACATCTCCTTTTCCCATAACAGAAACTTTGCTATCAGTTCCTAGTGTGACTTGTGACTGCACAATTTCATCTAACATAGAAAACATGGCTATGTTTCCTGTCATATGGTTACTACAACCTGAGTCTAGAAACCATAAATCTTCATTCTTTTCTTCAGCCATATTACAAGCTAAAAACAAATTGTTTTGGCTGCTATTTTCTTTTGTGAAATTTGCACTAGTTCCACTTCTCATATCTTGTTTCTTCTTTCTACATTCATTAGCATAATGACCATATTTCTTACAATGGTAACATTGGACATTGGATTTATCATACCTTTGTCCTTGATCATTCTGTTGTCCACTTTGCTGGCTGCCTTGGTCGTGGCTGTGATTTTGACTGTTGCACCTTCCATGTGAATGTGAAGGGTTGTTCCTTCCACCTTTGTTCTGGCTTCTGCCTCTTCCTCTTCTTTTGCCTTGCCCTCTTCCTTTTCTGAAAGACATCTGGGTCTTAAAAGCATGTTCAAGAGATGAGTTTTCACTCCTACCCAATCTATGTTCATGGGTCATCAGTGATGCATGTAGCTCATCAACTGAAAACTTTGTGAGATCTTTAGTCTCCTCTATGGTGGTGACAATCACATCGAATCTTGAGGGTAGACTCCTCAAGAGTTTTTCAACAATCCTCTTGTCCTCAAGAGTCTCTCCATGAGATCTGATTTGTGTGACCATTCCAATCACATGAGTGAAGAATGAGTCAATAGTGTCTGACTCTTTCATACAGAGAGTCTCAAAGTCTCTCCTCAGCAACTGAAGTTTTGTTGTCTTCACTTTCTCCATGCCCTGGTAAGCTGTCTTGAGAGTTTCCCATGCTTCTTTGGATCTCTTAGCTGCTGCTATCCTCAAAAACACACTCTCATGCACTGCTTGATACAAGAAGAAAAGAGCCTTGGCATCTTTCTTCTTATTACTCTTCAGAATCTCTCTTTCTGCCTATGTTAACATATTAAACTAAATTTCATCTGCTGGCTCTTCAAAGCCATCCTCAACAAATTCCCATAAGTCTTGGGAGTCAAATAAAGCCCTCATAGTTATTGACCAGTAGTCATAATTTTTCCCATTAAATTGTGGGAGATGGATATTTCCCATACCCATACCAGTGCTGGAGCCAGCCATTCTGCACTCTTAACAATGATTCAAAAGCACTTGACTGTGTGTTTAAATTAACTAACTGTACTGCAACAGTAACACAGAACTGTATAGAGAAATACCTTTGAATTCTTCTTGACTGAACCTTCACGCTGTTGGAGAGGCTTCTGCAATTAAGAACTCCTTTTCTTCAGCTTATTTGACCTTCAAATAGCCTGAATTGGCTCTGATACCATGTTGTAATATTGAAGAATTCCAGAATTAAAATGGAGAAATAAAACTTCCCCTCCACAACACAGAGAAATAAATTCAATCTCAGAAAACAAAGTTTTCAACTCTATAAAACAAAAATTTTATTTCATAAAAATCTGTTACAAGTTCTTCCTCTAAACAGAGGGAATTACAAACAGCTGACTGCTCCTAACACAGTGCATACATAAGACCTTTGTCTCAACAAGAAATAAACTTCCTGTCTCTGTTTTGAAACAAAAAAAAACAACTCTCTGTTTTCAAAAAAAATATACACTACTGTGTAATTTTTTTATTCACTGTCACTGTCTTTTTCAACAATTTCACTCTCTGTTGTTTTTTTTAACAAATCAACGCACTGCTGTGCATATTACATAAAAATAGAACTGCTCTATTCTATATATTAGCAACAACTAACTAAAATTACAATTCTGTTCTATTACATATAAACAAAATATCTAAATTCCATTTAATGTCATTCATTGACTTTACAATCATCGCTTTAAAAAAAAAATTATGGTGCCATAAATTCTGTCAGCACCGTTTCAAAAAATTTATGTCAAATTTTGAATTTGGTGGTAGCGGTGAATTTTCCGCGGTGGTGGCGGACTGGTGGCACGTGAGTGGCTGGTGGGCGGAGCCACCACAAGCTGGTGGTTACGGGGGGGTACATGTCTGCCTGTACAGTCCAAATGGGTGAGCCCCCGTAATAAACCACATCCACACATTTTGGGTCAACGCCCAATAGACAGGTCAAATGCGGGGGGTCGCCTTCCATTATCCTCCGCGCAAGTTTTGCTCCCGCACTCTGTTGATCGCTGTCGATGTGCTCGATGTTTATCTCCTGCGCCTGATCGACGTCCTGCTCCCGCCTACAAATCGTTCGGAGCATTTGAAATTACATTCCAACAATGCTCGGTTGCTGCCTACAAATGATGCGCTATGGCATGAAAGTTTCATGATGCGATATTTACATCTCTCTATTCTCTGTCAACAAGTTCCTATGGCGTTCTCTTCTCTGCACATTCTGTGTTTTGACTTCGGCATTGTAAGCTCGAAGTTTGATTCTCCCTTACAAAGGAAACCTGGAAATTATAGAACAAAGTTCTGTGTGCATGTTCCTTACAACATGAATGGTACAATCCCTTCAATGTCGGTTTCGACTTGAGTAATGTAGCCGTGGCAACATTCAAGCATCGCAGCTCGAGAATTTGATGGAAAAAGCATGTTTTTCCTCTACATATAGGACACCACAGGCTTCATGTTTGTCAAATCAGGTGTCAGAAAAAAAATTTGAATTATTTATTTCGAATCATTCACGCTGTTGCCACTTCGACATATGAAGAGTCATTAACCTGTTGGGTTCTCCCAACACCTGCAAGGCTATGCATAAATTGTGGGCTTCAGTTTTTGGTCGATGAAAAGGTGGAATCGGAGAAATTGGTTTGGTAGCCATGGTGTTGGTGTTTGTTAGTTTTATTTATTTTTGCTATCTTGGTTTGGTTTGGTATGTGAAATGTAAAAGGTGTAGAATTAATTATTGAAGTAGTTTTTAGTGCGATTTTTTGAAGGTTTTTATTGTGGTTTTTTATGGTGTAATTTCTTTAAAATCTCGCAGGAATTTATTGAAAAGAGAAGTTTGATTGCTAATCTTGCACAATCTAAGTGCTTTAGGGGTTTTTGAGGGTGCTGAATCTATATATAGAATAAAAAAACCAGTTTAAATAACAAAACCCAAGATTTTACTTCAAATTGTTTCACCGGATTCTGGCACGTGAAACTCCAAAAAGTCGCACTAAAGACAACTCCATTATTGAATAGTGAAATATAATTAAATTAGTGGTTCTCGATTTTTTTTGGCGCAACCTATGGTTAATTTAATTGTGTGAATTTGTTATATGTGGATGGATCTTGTCGTGCTTCGGATTTCAAGAGCATCAGTTACAGGTTATGTTATGAGATATTTATGTGTGTGAAAAGGTCAAGTTGTTAGATAAACTTTTGAACACGTTCAATATTCAAACCATATTTTTAGCAACTGACGGATAGCCGAAAGAGAAGTATCTGAAAGATGGTGATTGGTCCATAGGATGGTTCATTACTTGAAAATTCTTATCACGAAATTCCCAACCAGCGGAGTTGTCAATATTATTGATCTTGAAAAGTTCATCATTGATAGTCAAAATTTGGTGTACTTTAATTGAGTCGAAAGGTAATATCGAAGATGTGGAGAAAGAAAGAAGAAGACTGCATAGTGGGTAGAATTGTTGATGAAGACCAGTTAGACAAAGATCAGTTTTATTGTTATACTATGTATCGTAAATGTGCTTGTAAAAATTAAGAGAGAGACTTGGAAAATAGTTTTTCCATGCTCAGTTTAGATTTAGTTGCAAATTTGTAGGTGGATGTTGTAATAGAATAGTTTTTGTGTATGTATATCTCAAATTTTCTACTAAATTTTGCTTTATTAATATTGCCAACATGGAAGTCGTTGATTCACTCTCCCTTACAGCTAACTGATGCATATGCCATATAAATCTTGCCAATTGAACACCGTGTGTTGGAATGGAGCATGGTGATGAGGTTCCAAGTTCCAACCGAGAAATAAATAGAAATCCTCCAGTGCATTCCACTTCACTTATTACCATTTTACATCGATGTTTCTTTGGCAACATTTGCAAGAACAAAAAGGCTCGAAGGATCCTCTTTGTGGCATCGATCTGGTGAAATTTTCCAGGGACTAATGTGCATATTATAATTGAACTCTAGACTTCCCGCACTAATATTATAATGGGAGTGTGGAGGTGGTTGTCAATGTGCAGAGTGCGAAACCACTTCCGCACTCCACACAACGATCACCAGCTTCCATTATTTCACAACCTCAATATTTCATGAATATCACCACACACAACTATCCACCATCTTAATTTTTCAAGTTTATAATAGATTCTGATCATGGGAGTACAAGTCACAATGTCAAAATCAAAATTTTCATTTGCTATTAAGATCTCCCTAAAATCTCCCCGATCGGGGTGTCTGACATCCGATCTATGAAGGACGCCGCCATACTATATACACCCACTAAGCCTTTATGATAAATCAACTTGCAAAGCATGGAACTCACCCCCCACGATGGATGGGCATCATTCCCAAGTACAACTATCGAGCATGCAATAACTACATGGTTCATTCTCCGAATATAGATGTTTTCGCTCTTAAGCCTTTCATTGTCGCAGTTTTCATTCTATTCATTTAGCTCTGCTCTATGGAAGGCGTTCACGATCAGTAAGGAGCTCAGACCTTGCACTCTGACATTCTGCGAAGGTATCCAGGGTATGTGATGGTTTTTTCCTTCACTCTCATTTCAGATTATCTTCCGGATAAGTTTTGTGGGTTTGCCTCTGTTTTAATGGTTAATAAGTCTGTTCTATTCCTCTCTCGGGGTATTTTGGTTCTGCATGTCTTTGAAATTGTAGTGGGAGTTCGTATTATCCCTTGTTTTCATAGCCCATACCCTATTTCTATTCATATCATGGTGTATCATGGGTTAAAGGGAACTCTCTGTTCGTTGTTCTATCATGAAGCTGTCATTTTATGTCGGTCTTCAACTTCCTCGTTTTTACTGGTCATAGCAATGGTGACTAAGTTTCTTTTTATAAAAGCTGGAAATCCAAAATATTCTCTGGTCCAACTTAGGTCTCAAGAATTTGGCGTATGTTTAAATATCTTCCTGTCAAATTCAATTACTGTGGCTTCAGTTAATTTCGATATGTTGCCTAGCATACAGTTGATTAGGTCTGTGTTTGATCTAGGTGGATATTGGTGGCCACCCGCCTATTCCACTTGGGCCCCCACCATTGTCTCTTTCATTTTTTCAGTTTCGGCATAACTTACTATTTTTAGCAGTTTTTCGGGTCCTGAACTTCCGGAGCCATTTTGAGGCCCTAAACGATGTTTTTTGGGTACCGTTTTACTAGTGAATTTGATCATTCAAATTCATCCCGAAAGTTGTAGTCCTCGGATAGAGCTTTCTAATGATGTATCATGTGTGTCAAACGGAGATAGTATGCCAAGAGATTACGTCACACAGGAAGTTGAAACACCAATTTACCCAAACGGGGCCCATAGTTTTGGCGCTTCATCTCCTAGGGTTAGGTTTTGGGATGTTTATGGTTCTCCATTGTTTCTCAATAATAAATAGGCCCTCGAGCCTCATTGTAACTTGATTGGGCTTCCTTAGGCACCCATCTCTTCTCGGAGATAGCTACTAGTCCTTTTTATTCGTTTATTTCCATTTTGTATGCTTAATTTCGGTTCTTTGATATTAATGAAATGAAGTGTTATTTCCGTGCACTCTATATTTATGGTTATGTGTTTATTATGTTGCGTTCCTGTAAATGCGGACCGGTGGTATCGGAGAGGTCACCTTTCTCGATCCTTCTTTGCGTGTCCCCAACGGTGGGGGGTATAAGGAGCTAGGGCTTGATGCGGTGGGAACCTTTGCAGATCGACCTCGCAGAGCCTCGACGGATGCCCATGGGGGGCGAAAAGAAAGATGAGGGAGTAGGAGATCCTATCAAAATATTGCTCGAGGCCCTCGAAAAACAAAGGAACGCGATGATGGATAACTTTCCTCGGATCCTTCAACGGCTACTGTCGACGGCGCATCTTGCATCCGGTAGCCACTGCAAGGTTGCGACTCCCTTTTAAGGTACAAGTAAATTTTGACATTCCCATACTTGAGGTCAAATAGTGGGATACGGTAGATAGATGGTTGAATCTATTAGAAGGATATTTCTCTGTTCATGACTTTTCGGACCGGGAGAGATTATTTTTCACTCCTCAAAGCTACCCCATGTTCGGGACGGTGGGAAACCTATTGTGAGAACAAGGACCGGACATAACCCTCTGTTCTCGGCCGTACCAACTTGGAATTATTTTCGGGGGACGAGTCAAGGAACGGTACTATCCGTGGGGAGCTATGAGGACAAGTACATACAATGGACCATCTTTGCGACACGCCGAGGATCGAATGTGCATGGTGTCGAATACGATTTCCATACCACCTAGCACAAAAGTTGGGTATCAAAGATTCGGAGAAACATTTGGTGCTAAAGTATCGCGGTTGTCTTCCTTAGAATACATTTAGGAGGAAATGGAGTTCCTCGACATCTCCTCACTTCGTACGACATACCGGTATGCGCAAGATTGAGCAGAAATTCAAACGGAGAAGCGAGACTTTGGATGCGAATCAAAGCAAGGGGAAAAGGTGCTTCCGACGCAGAACAAAGGACGGATCCAAGGCATGGTGGTTAAAGACAACCGTCAAAGCCACGAAAATAACGAGACCGAAAGCCAAAGAAGGACACGGGAAAGTGGTGTGAGTTCCATAAGAGCTCACTCACAACACGAGTGAGTGTCGGGCCAAACGATCGCTAGTGGCCGAGATGAGGGCTTGAGTCGGATGCATGCTCAGGCCTAGAGATCGAGGAACACGAAGAGATGAAAAAGGAAACAGTTGTTGATGCGGAGCCCAACGCCCTTGTTGCCACTACGAGTCCGGAGAAGGAGGAACCGGGAAGATCCGGAAGGGAGGAGAATGTCTCTTCCCACTCCCGGATGTGGGTAAAGGGCTCCCCTGTACGATTCATTGTCGGCGTGGAGCCAAAAAGAACCTCATTTCGGCGAGATGCGGGCGAGCGGTTGAAACTATGGGCCACAACTCACCACATCCATGCACACCATCGGGTGGCTTCACCAGAGCGGGTCTCCGCGTGACCAACGATTGCCGCCTTCCCTATCGCGTGAAGCCCTTCACGGATGAGGTATTGTGTGACGTTTCTCCTATTGATGTTTCGATGTATTATTGGACAGCATACTTGTCAGAACGTCCATGCGCAACATGGTCTATGGAAACCTCGTCTTTCGTGTACTTTGGGAAATAAGGTTGTACGGATACCGGGTACCACCTCCTACGGCTATCTCTTTGGTTGCACAACAATGCGGTAAGCTCATTTCCCAAACAGGGCAATTCGTTTTCTGGTGATCCACCCCCGGAGCCGAAGAAGGCGGCGACCTCCCGGAACGGGCCTACGCACGACAGCAACAAATGGATAAGTTGTGGAGGGAGTACGGGGACATCTTCACCTCACCCATAGGGGTTCCTGCGCCCCCATCGGGTCCAAGCACACAGTTGATCGACCCGGAGTGCGCCCGCTACCCAGTGGGCCAAAATCCCAGCCCGACGCTGCGATGCAGGCGTTAATCAAGGGGTAGATTTGGGAGGCATTTGCCCCGAGAAGGGTCACATCAGACCAAGTTCATCATCCTGTGGGAGACGATCATGTTGGTATAGAAGAAGGATGGAACGTGGAGACTCGTTGTATTGACTATGGGCCGCCGACAGATGCTTGTACGGAATAGGTACCCGATCCCACGGATTGATGACCTTGGACCAACTCCAAGGTGCAAAATATTTCGGTAAGATGGAAGCAGTCACACGGGTATCACGGTACCAATTGAACCCTCGATGTGTGGGCGCGGCAAAGCTAAGGAGGGCGCGGTGGTTGGTCATGCCTTTCGGGTTGACAAATGCTCCCGCAACCTTCATGAGGATGATGGACGACATCTTGCAGCCATTCACCAACTCATTCGTAGTGGTGTACTTGGATGACATTGCGATCTTCGGTAAGACTTGGGAAGAGCACCTTCATCACATCCGACAAGTCCTCCAAACGCTGACAACACAGTTGACGGCAATTTGGAGAAGTGCACATTGTTTGTATGACCAAGGTTGATATGGGTACATTATTGATGAAAGGGGGTGCATGTAGGATCGGCTAAGATCCAAGTCATTCGGGATTGGCCGGCCAGAGCCACTATAACGACATGACTTTAAAGGTCTGCTGTTCTCTTAGTAGATTCATGTTGGGATTCTCCCATATCCTTGACATAATTGAGTACCGAAGACGAGAGCAAAATTCTTTTAATTCGGAACACTCAACAAGAGAAAGCGTTCAAAGAATTTTAATCGCCTGTTACCGCCCGATGCTCACCTTACCGGACTTGTGACCATTTGAGATCGGGAACGGATGCCTCGACTATGCTATTGGGTCGGTTCTTGCTCAACGGGGACATCCGGTGGCATATCCACCGGTGAGACATTTTTAAGGGCAGGTTCGCAAGTATCCCACTATGACAAAGAAATGTGTTCCATTGTGCAAGCACGGCTGAGCAAGGCTGGAAGCATTACATTTGGGGGAAGAAACAATCATCCACACCGACCACCACATTGCTGCATTTCATACGGACACAGGGAAGTTGAGATGATCTCCATCGAGAAGTGGTCCATATATCGCAATAGTTTCATTTGAACATCAAGCACAAGAAGGGTAGCACCAATAATGTTGCGGACGCATCGACCGTGCCTCGATCGTGGCGCTCACCACCGTGCTCAACTCTTGTGGGCACGGAACTTCGATTGGCCGCTTCTCTTTGGGCGGCGGGGTGCATGCCCACGCTTACAAGGCACTCTTGGGGGGCACGCAAGTTCCAAATTTTCACCTCCGAATGCACTTTTATGTGCACAGGACACCTTTGTGTTCCTTCAAGCGAGCGCGCCAAGATGATATGGGGAAGCACACTACGGTCGAGTCGGCGGGCACATTTGGAGGTCGATAAAACAATATCAATACTACAAAAGTATTTCTATTGGCCGAACCTTCAAAGGTGTCGAGAAGCACATCGGATCACCTTTGCTTGTGCCATTGCCAAACCAACCATCAAGAAGCAAGGCCTATATACCTTACACTACCTACCCCTAGTCGACCTTGGGAATCATCTCCATGGATTACATGTCGGGCTTGCCCTCTACTAAGAATGGCAATAGTGTTTTTTAAGTGATGGATTGACGATTCTCGAAAGATGGCCATTATGGCAAACTGTCGAAGAATATCACAATAAACTCTTGCTAAACTCTTCTTTGAACGAGTATGGGTGCACTTTGGGATCCCACCGGAGTCTGTCATATCGGATCGGGATCAACGGAGGTTATGCAACACATTTTGTTGACCTACGGTCAATGTTGGACATAAAGCTCACCAGAATTACGACTTTCCGTCCCCCATACGGATGGCCGGACGAGGAGGTCGTCAATAGAATGATTGTACACATTTTGTGCATGTACAATTCAAAGCGTCCACGCACATGGGATGAGGAGCTCCCCTATGTACAACATAGTTATAACGAACTCTCTACGGATTAATTGTGCACTTAGCCTTTCGGGTGGGCTTGGGATTCCGACCTATCGCTCGCATTGATGTAGCCACATGCCATTTGTTTGCTCGAGCCGATTCAACGCACGTCCGGTGCGAAGTTGACAAATCAAGTAGCTTGTCAAAGGCGCATTCTTGTCCGCCAACGGGTTCATGATATATTGGACGAGCCAATGAAGTACAAGCGAGCGCCATGATCGACGGGGTGCCACAACTCGGTGGGCGAAAAGTATGGCTGCATTTGCGGAGCGCCTCCTTTGGACCTGCCACGCTTCGCCGCTTAGCTACGGACGTGCCTGTCCACCAAGAGTACGTAGGGAACAATGCTTTCGAGCTCAGTATTCCACCATTCCTTGGTACACTTTGAGTCTTCAATGTGGATCGCCTTCGTCCTTACTTCCCACCTCTACGGACGCCCGGACATTGCGGGGCAACCTCACACCAACGAGGAGTTAAACCAGTTGCATGGAACGGAGCCACCACGGATTGTATCATGGACATGAAAGTTAAGAACACTCACCAACGAGAGGATCCAGCGCATCGGGTTGTCAAGTTGGTCGGCTCCTGCACAAGGAAAGTGGTTCACCGAGGGGCCCAGGATTCGAGGCGAGGAAATTTCCTCATCTCATGGAGGAACTTAACGCAATGGGGACCATTGCTTCCTAAGGGGGAGGAATGATCCGGGTGGATATTGGTGTACCCGCCTATTCCACTTGGGCCCCCACCATTGTCTCTTTCGGTTTTCGGTTTCGGCATAACTTACTATTTTTTAGCATTTTTGGATGCGGAAATTAGGGCCCCATTTTGAGGCCCTAAACAACGTTTTTGGGTCCTAAACGACGTTTTTTGGTACCATTGTAATCGAATTTGATCATCAAATTTGTCCCGAAAGTTAATATTCCTCGGACGGAGCTTTTCTAATGATGTATCATGTGCGCTCGAACGGAGATAGTATGCCAAAGTTACGTCCACGGGAAGTTGAAACACCAATTTACCCAAACGAGGCCCATAGTTTTGGCGCTTCATCTCCTAAGGAGTTAGGTTTTGGGATGTTTAGGGTTCTCCATTGTTTCTCAATAATAAATAGGCCCTCGAGCCTCATTGTAACTCGGTTCGAGGAGGACACCCTTGGCCGCCACATCTCTTCTCGGGGAATCGCTACCGGTGCCTAGCTAGTTTATTTCCATTTTGTACGTAAGCAAATTTGAGTTCTTTGATATTAATGAAATGAAGTGTTATTTCATTTGCATCTCTTGTATTTATGGTTATGTGTTTGTTACGTTGCGTTCCTGCATAAATGCGGATCGGTGTTAAAATCTTTTCATCTTTATACATGATAGTAAGGTCTGGTTTCAATTCATTATTCGCAAGTATAACGCCAATACTCATCATACTGCTCAGCATCTTCATCTTATTCTTCTCCAGAGGAAATTACATTGTTTTTACATCCACAGTTTCAGTATTAATGGTCTCTACACTATTACTTCATTGTCTCCAGATACTATGCCTAAAACAAGAACATGTACTTCCACTGCAACATATTTTCCTCCTCCAAAAAGAGGTAGGAAAACAAATTCTGAGACATTGGAAACTGTGGCCAATATCTATGAGGAAACCACTCCAACAGACATTAAAAGCTCAATTGATGCATGGGAACAGGATTTTGAAGAAGATGGCATGGCTATCAGTGAGCAACAAGCTAGAATGGAATTCATCCTAGACTCGGCAAGTACAAGGGGTAGAGTCTCCCTATTTCAGCAGAGTGTGAAGACATATTGAAAAATTAAATGTGTTTTGGCTGAAGCATTGATGAGCCTACAGGAAAAAGAGGTTAAATCATATTCTTCGGTGCTTTTTTAACTCCAAGCTATGAAACAAGAAATGCGAGAAATGACGAAGATTCAGCACCAGCAAAATGCCCGGATTGGTAATATCGAACAACAGCTCAGATTGTTTCAGCAAGCAGAGGACTCTGCTTTTTCTACAAAAGCTCCAAAAGATTCATCTGATGGATAATCAGATTTCTGTTTTAGTACATTTTTGAATGACTCTAAATAGTCTTTATCTTTTCAATTTAATATGTAATTTCTTTGGACATTGTCGTGATAAACTAGAGGCAACTAAACGAAAGAAACAATTTCAATTTTGGTCTGCATTTAACTCTTTAAGGTGGCCAACAGACTTGGTTTCCTTCGGGCAGGTTGAGGCACCTTGATACTGACGTATTTTTTTGCAACTTGCTCTTATAATAGAAATGGCTAGGTACTACAAATTTTACAAAACAAAAAAAAGATCTCCCTAAAATCTTATATTCATTTTCCTTTTCCTATAATGAAGACGTTAGAGATTGTATCCCATACCTTTATTTGTATTTTATTTCCAAATGTTGGCGAAAATTAAGAGTATACACAACCATAATTACCAAATTCGTCCAAATCAACACAAAAAATTCGGAAATTCGTCCATTTGATTCCATCAACGAATAATTCGTTGAAATTTGGTTTGGTTTGTTTACAATTTAAAGTAAAAAATACTTCAACATAAAAGGTGTTTTCTAAGAAGTTAGAAGGCTACCCAAGTTAGGAGACTAGATATGCTTTGGCATTGTGGAGGCACTGCTTTGCTCAGAATTACTAGGAAAGTCTTAACATATTGAAAAATTTGTGTATTTAAAAAAGAAAATAAGGAAAATAGAAACAATTGAGAAATTGGAAAATTTTCTTTTTTGAATTTCATTCTTGTTTTGTAGGGTTGAAAAGTAAAGAAAGCATGATTTTGGAGGGATGGAAAGCCAAGAAAGCAGGAAAAAAAAAGAATGGGTGAAAGTAGATTATTACTCATTTTCTAAATATTTTATTTTTATTTTTATAGAGTCTACATAAATAAATAGATTTAGAATTACGATTTTCTAAATATGTATTTATTTAAGTATTGAGGGGTTTTTTGGGATTCAACTGCGTTAAGTAAGTCATTCATCTATAATCATTTCTATGAGAGGTAGTGTAACTCACTAATTTCTCATGATTTTTGGTCCACTTAGCACTCATTGCATCGGGTGATGCTCACAAGGGTGAAGTAGTGGGATTGAATAAGTTTCAATCCCACTTCTTCACCCACCCGATGCAATGAGTGCTAAGTGGACTATTCAAAAATCACGAGAAATCAGTACTACCTCTCATGTAAATGTTCATAGATGAATGACTTACTTAAAGCAGTTGAATTCCAAAAAATGATATCTAATGTATTTATTTATTAAATAATAATTTTGGACAAATAAGTTTTGATACTAAAAAAACTATGTTAGATTTTTTAGATTTAAGTTTTGGAGCAGTTGAATTCCAAAAAATGATATCTAATGTATTTATTTATTAAATAATAATTTTGGACAAATAAGTTTTGATACTAAAGAAACTATGTTAGATTTTTTAGATTTAAGTTTTGGAGCAGTTGAATTCCAAAAAATGATATCTAATGTATTTATTTATTAAATAATAATTTTGGACAAATAAGTTTTGATACTAAAAAAACTATGTTAGATTTTTTAGATTTAAGTTTTGTAGCCAAGAGAAGTTTGGATTTTTATTTTTTGGGGTGAATTGTATTTCTAAAGTTGTTATATGATCTAGAGTTATTATAAATTATTCAAATTTTAAAATGAGTTAGGACAAAAATGATGAGAATATGTCATTGTTAGAAAAATAAAGTATATATATTCAAGTTAAGATGTATACTATAGATTTTTTATTTTTATTTTTATTTTTCTAATTAAAATGTTTTCATTTGAATTTTTATCATATCATATCGAATTCGAATTTGAATTATAACTTGGTAACTATGTACACAATGATGAGAAGGTAAGCATTAAAATTAGTAAAATTATGAATGTAGTTTGAAGGAGAACAATTTTTCCCTTCCTGTAATAGGGTTGTAAATCTTTCCAGCTTTTCCCTTGATTGTCCTGTTTATAGTCTTTTGGAGAAGGGTTTAAATTTTTCCCTAGCTCCAAGGAAAATCCCTGTGTAAGATATTATTTGTGATATTGAATTCGGGATTAGGGATTTTCCGTATACTACAAAAGATATCATTAGGCAAGACTATGCAGTTGTCCTAAGGAAAGCTAATCCCCCTAAGAAAAATCTTAGCAAACCTGAGTTTGAGGCTCTAAAAATCTTGAATTGTAACCATGGTATTGTTGTTCTTAAAGCTAACAAAGGTGGTGCTACGGTCATCTTAAACAATGAATATTATCATATAAAGAAGTTATATCACCTTTGAAATAGTGGGAGCTATAAGAAATTGAATAAAAATCCCCTGAAAATGTTTCTAGAACCGTTTCTCTAGCCATAAAATCTAGTAGCACGATTAACTCAGTAAAAAGCTTATTGAAAGTAACCCTCTCACTCTGAGGATCTATGGTATTCCTAAGATCCATAAGGAAGGGCCCCCCCTTCGCCCCATAGTCAATTCCATAGGAGGTCTAACGTATATTCTCACTAAATTTTTAGCTAATAAGCTTAAACCTCTTGTTGGCCGGACCGAATCATTTGTCAAAGATTCATCCTTGTTTATTAATGATTTGAAGAGAACAATAATGGATCCTCATGAAAATATGGTAAGTTTTGAAGTATTCTCATTATACACTAATATCCCCATTAACGAGACTATTGATGTCATCAATCAAATCACCGATCTAGATACTGTCCATCTGGTTGAGATATGTCTCACCTCTACTTTCTTTAGTTTTGAGGGGGAATCCTTTGAACAAACCTGTGGCGTGACCATGGGTTCCCCCCTGTCCCCTGTTGTGGCAAATATTTTCATGGAGGAATTTGAATCCAAAGGCCTCTCCTCAACTCTCTTCAAACCTAAACTTTGGAAAAGGTTTGTAGATGACACTTGCGTTGTATGTCCTTATGGAAAAGAAAAGTTGGTCCTTTTATTCCATCATCTTAACAATCAATCTAAATCCATAAATTTCAATATGGAATGTGAAGTTGTTGGAAGCTTTCCTTTTCTCAACATTCTTATTTCAAGAAGGGATGATGGTTCTTTCTTCTATCAAGTCGTTCGAAAGGAAATGCACACTGAGTAATATCTTCATGCTGGTTCACATCATTTCCCTACTCAAAAGCTAGGTGTTCTCAACACCTTAGCTACCAGAGCGTTTAGAATCTAGATGAATACCACCTTAAAGAAGAAAAATCCCACCTCCTGAGCATTTTCAATAAGAACGTTTATAGCAAATTCCAGTTTCTCAGAGCTTTTCATAAAGCTGAAAAGGTCCTAGGAATAAAAAATATTCTAGTGATTGGATTCTGGAGTGCACCTATCGTTTATTCAAGGGACCACATATAAGATCGCTAGGATCCTTAAGAAGCATAAGGTGTCCTCGACTTTCAAGCCCTGTAACACTATTCAGAGCTATCTAAGATCGGTGAAGTACTCTGTAAACCCTAATGATGGAAAAGGCGTTTACATCATTTCTTGTTCTTGTGGGACTTCATACATTGGTGAAACTGGTCGATCTATTAATCAAAAGATTTGTGAACACGCGGTAGACCTAAAACATGGAAGATCCTGCTCTTCTACTTTATCAGAACATGCAGAAAAGACTAACCATCACATCTGCATAGAGGAAGCTAAAGTCATTGCTAGGATTGACCATTTTCATCACCGTAAGTTAAGGGAGGCTTTAGAGATTGAGAAAAGACCGATCAAACTTAATAGAGATGATGGGTAGAGCATTAGCATATGTTGGATCCCTGCCCTATACTCCTAGTTTGTGTTTTCTTTAAGCGCCACTCCCCTCTTTCCCTCTTATTTTTTGATTATGATTATTATTCCTTTTTAGATTTATTATTGTAATTAATCAATAAATTAACCTTTTATTAAAAGATAAATATAATAGATTTATTATTAACATTACGAAGAAAGAAAGATAAATAAAATAAATATTCAAACCTTAATACTTACCATTATTTATTTTCCAACCATTGACTATATACTCTTATTATTCATTCAATAAATTTAAAATAAAATATAATAAAATAATGATAAAATATAATAAGATTATATCCTATAATAATAAAAAATAAAAATAAATAAATAATTTGATAATATTATAAAATATAGAAATAAAAAAATATTATTGGTCCTTTTAAGTCAAACTAACGACTGTAAAATTTTCTCTTAAAATCTGAGAATAAGGCCATGGTCTGATCACCAAAAAAATACAAACAATGGAACTATTTTGTAGTTGGACAACAATACCTCGACAACACCGATATCTTCTTGCGTGGGTCGTGGGTTGCAAGATGAGGAGAAAGAAATGTAATCAAAGGACGATCTCAAAAGTTATGAGCTTTCAGAAGTGCAGATGTAATCAAATTATACTTTCGATTTAGTATTTACGTAGTTCATACGTGTGAGAAGAATAAAATATAAATTTTAAAAGCGTTTTAGAGGGTGTTTTTCATTTCATTTTATTAATGTTAATTAAGGTTTCGCGGAAACATGAGATGGTCTGATGGTCTCATCATCCCTCATAGGACCTTTCGGCGAAACATAGAGGTGGTGCATTGACAAAATAAATAGTCTATGAAGTCCGAAGTCCGAAGTCCGAAGTCCGATACACTTTTGGCATTTCTGAAATGTTGACAAAATTAGCGTTGTGCATACTTAAGAAATCGAATAAGATAGTTTTATGTAGAGCGAATAAAATAAAGAATCTAACCCTAAATTTTGAAAAAAACCTTGTAGAATGGTTTGTTATCACTTGATAGCACTAAAATGTTTGGTACATTGTGTAGAGTGCCAAGGTGTGGAACCACCTTCCCAATCTCCCACTTTTTCAACTTTATAGATTCGTATTTCCTTACTTTTACTTTACTTTGCTTTAGCTTATTTAAAGGACATGGAACTCTGTGCATCATTTAGAACTCTGTGTATTATTGGACAGAGTTATAACAATGTTAATGTTAAAGCGCACACACAAAGAATAACCACTTATAAAATTAGTGTTTTTTGTTTTATAATTATTTATACATTGGAGAATTATATTTCATTAAACAATTAAAAATTTGAAATAAAATTTCCAAAAAGTTAGAAATTTATTTTTTAAGTAAAATAAAAATAAAAATATTAAATATTTTCTCAAAACTTTAATTAAAATTTCAAAAACTAAAAAAAGAAATCATCCCAGTTTGGCACGAAACTATTGCTATAGTCCCAACTAATAACATTGGGTTAAAAGATGAAGCAAATCATCCCAGTTTGACACGAAACTATTGCTATATTCCCAACTAATAACATTGGGTTAAAAGATGAAGCTAATAACGTTTGATTAAAATGTGGAGAAGATAGATTGAAAGCGAGTCTAATATGCCATGACTATTTTGATTTTGACATTTTAGGTTTTTAAATAGTTAAGTATTTTAAAATTATCGTTCAAAAATATGTTTTGAAAACTAATCATACGTTTGATTAAAATATGGAGAAGATAGTGCACGTTTGACTAATGAAAGCCATTCTAATATGCTATGACTATTTTCATTTTGACATTTTAGGTTTTTAAATAGTTGAGCTATTTTTATTTTATATTGAAAGCCATTCTAATGTGCTTTGAATATTTTGATTTTGACATTTTAGGTTTTCAAATAATTGATGTATTTTTAAATTATTTGTGAAAATATGTTTGGAAAATATAGAAAAGATATATCTATAATTTCAATATTGTACTAGTATTTTTATTTTCACATTTTAAAAATTTTAAGATTTTAAATATTTGAGGGGAATTATATAATATAATATTAATATTAAATAGTATATTATATTAATAGTATTATTAAATATTAAATATTAATTATATTAATATTAAATAATAATAATGTTATATTATAGCTTTATATTTTATTAAGCATATTTTTTTTCAGTCAATTATAATATTAATAGTATAACCGGTTTAGAGTCATCTTAATTTAGAATCTACCAAGTGTTCAAATAGATGAAATTTCTTGAGGTGCATATCTCTTTTAGATTGAAAAGTGATATAATCTTTCTCACTGCTTAGTAGATCCACAGTTAAGATAGATATAAGTTGATTTTTTTGTCATATTAAAGAAAAATATTTTGATTTTAAATGAGATTGAAACTCAACAATTAGAAAACAAGTTTGTTTAAATGTATAAAATTACATTACTTTAAAATTGCATAAATAACTATAAAAAACCTTATACTAATAAACATATATATATATATTTATTAGTATAAGGTTTTTTATAGTTATATATATATTATGACTTAACAAACACTAGTTGTAATTGCATATTTTGCCATCAATAAATAATTTACCATCATTGTAAAATACGTAAAATATGTATTGGAGTTGCTTTGATAACAAGATTTATTTATACAAAGTTTGCCCAACTTGCAACTTTAACAATATTTTTTTTTAACAAGAGCAGGTATGGTTTTTATATTAAAATTCAAAATCACTGGATTCTTGTCCAGCAGCAAAGTCTTACAAGTCTTTCGGTCTTAGAACTTACTACAAAAATGCTGCCCATAATATCAGCTGAATTGTGTTTACTAGTAACTTCCTAGATACGCTATAGACTTTATGGAATACGCCTAAAAGCGAATTTGCAAAACACTGCATCAAAAGAAACTAGCAGGAATGATTATAACCTGGGATGTACTGGGTGAAAATGTGAAGTTGGGAAACACTTTTTGCCCTTTTTTGACGTTGAAAATTGTAATTTTCTATGTTTTTCAACTTCAACTCCACTGAACTCATATTTTTATTGCAAATTATGCTTTGACATAAAAACAAGAATTGTAGAGAATTGTCTTACCTCCATACCCATATTTAAAAAAAAAAAAAAATTGACATATAGAGGGGTAAATTTCTTGTTTACTAACTGCATATACTTGAAATTTTTAGGCAAACATAAATAGTCATATATTGCGCACTAGTGCACAAACTATTTTTCGGTAATTTTTAGATTAAATCACTATTTTTTATTATTTTTTGAAATGGACGAAGACAAAAAAACAGTGATGTTTCAGTACATTTTATGATCCCTAGATTTTCTTTTCAATGTCATCATCAATAAGAAAAATGAGAGTACCCTATTGAAGTAGACAGGGAGAGGAAATGCAATATGATTTTTCTGAATTTTTGGGTTTCGTCATTTGAAAGTTATTGAATTTTCATTCAGTGCAATTTTTCGAACAATGAAATTCCACAGTGACACAGTTTAGTAAAAAATTAATAAAAAAATGAATTTTTTAATGAAACTCCACAAATCTCATATCATCAGAAACTAGACTCAAAGATGAATCTAATGGTACTTGGTCTGACAAATAACATTTTTTTTTTGTAGGTGTTCCGTCCCTCCAAAGTTGCAGGTTCCTGAAAACTGCAGAATTTTCTGGTTTTTTCGTTGACCAGAAACTCTCGGCTGAGATAATGTCTCAAATGAGAAATTTATAAAACTCTCGATCAAGAGTTTAACCCACCTAAAGTTACATTTAACCGCGCAGCCAAACTCTCGTCCGAAAGTCTAAAAAACTCTCAGACGAGAGTTTGTGCCCGAGAGTTTACTCGATGAAACTCTCGGCCGAGAGTTTAGAAAACTCTAGGCCGAGAGTTTAGAAAACTCTCGGCCGAGAGTTTTATTAAATGTTTTAATCAAAAGTTTTAGGGGTTTATATGTTTAGGGTTTAGGGGTTTATATGTTTAGGGTTTATGGGTTTATATGTTTAGGGTTTAAGGGGTCAAATGGGTTAGGGGTTTTGGGGTTTAGGGGCTTAAATGGGTTAGGGGTTAACAAGTTAGGGGTAGGGGTTAAGGGTTTAGAGGTTTAGGGTTTAGGGGGTTAAATGGATTAGGGGTTAGGAATTAGGGTTTAAGGGGTCAAGGGTTAAGGGGTTAGAGGTTTAGGTGTTTAAGTGGTTGAATGGGTTATGGGTTGGGAATTAGGGTTTAAGGGGTTATAGGTTTTGGGTTTAGGGGGTTAAATGGGTTAGGGTTGGTTTAGAGGTTTAGGGGGTTAGGGATTTAGCAAATACATTTTAGGCAGTTAGTTAATGGGGTTAAATGGGTTAGGATTTTTGGGGTTTAGGGTGTTAAATTGGTTAGGGGTTGGGAATTAGGGTTTAAGGGGTTAGGGGTTAAGGGTTTAAAGGTTTAGGGTTTAGGGGGTTAAATGGGTTACAGGTTTAGAGGTTTAGGGGGTTAGGGGATTTAGCAGTGAAGGATTTTAGGAGTCAGGGGTTAGGGTTTTGGGGGTTAAATGGAATCCACACTTAAATGGGTTAGGTTCTTAGGGGTTTAGGGTGTTGAATTGGTTAGGGGTTGGGAATTAGGGTTTAAGGGGTTAGGGGTTAAGGGTTTAGAGATTTAGGGTTTAGGGGGTTAAATGGGTTATAGGTTTAGAAGTTTAGGGAGTTAGGGGATTTAGCAGTGAAGGATTTTAGGGGTTAGGGGTTAGGTTTTTGGGGGTTAAGTGGAATCCACACTTAAATGGGTTGGGTTTTTAGGGGTTTAGGGTGTTGAATTGGTTAGGGGTTGGGAATTAGGGTTTAAGGGGTTAGGGGTTAAGGGTTTAGGGGTTAGGAATTAGGGTTTAAGGGGTCAAGGGTTAAGGGGTCAAGCGTTATGAGTTGGGAATTAGGGTTTAAGGGGTTAGGGTTTTGGGGTTTTTGGGCTTAAATGGGTTAGGGGTTAACGGGTTAGGGGTAGGGGTTAAGGGTTTAGAGGTTTAGGGTTTAGGGGTTAAATGGGTTAGTGGTTTAAAGGTTTAGTAGGGGTAAATGGGTTAGGGGTTAAGGGTTTAGAGGTTTAGGGTTTAGGGGGTTAATGGTTTAGGGGTTAGGAATTAGGGTTTAAGGAGTCAAGGGTTATGGGTTGGGAATTATGGTTGAAGGGGTTAGGGTTAAGTGTTTAGAGGTTTAGGGTTCAGGGGGTTAAATGGGTTATAAGTTTAGAGGTTTAGGGGGTTAGGGGATTTAGCAGCGAAGGATTTTAGGGGTTAGGGGTTAGGGGTTAGGGTTTTGGGGGTTAAATGGAATCTACACTTAAATGGGTTAGGTTTTTAGGGGTTTAGGGTGTTGAATTGGTTAGGGGTTTTGGGGTTTAGGGGCTTAAATGGGTTACATGTTTAGAGGTTTGGGGGGTTAGGGGATTTAGCAATGAAGGATTTTAGGGGTTAGGGGTTAGGGTTTTGGCGGTTAAATGGAATCCACACTTAAATGGGTTAGGTTTTCAGTGGTTTAGGGTGTTGAATTGGTTAGGGGTTTTAGGGTTTAGGGGCTTAAATGGGTTAGGGGTAGGGGTTAAGGGTTTAGACGTTTAGGGTTTAGGGGTTAAATGGGTTAGAGGTTTAGAGGTTTAGTGGGGGTAAATGGGTTAGGGGTTAAGGGTTTAGAGGTTTAGGGTTTAGGCGGTTAAATGTTTAGGGGTTAGGAATTAGGGTTTAAGGGGTCAAGGGTTATGGGTTGGGAATTAGGGTTTAAGGGGTTATGAGTTAAGGGTTTAGAGGTTTAGGGTTTAGGGGGTTATATGTGTTATAGGTTTAGAGGTTTAGGGGTTAGGGGATTTAGCAGAGAAGGATTTTAGGGGTTGAGGGTTAGGGTTTTGGGGGTTAAATGGAATCCACACTTAAATGGGTTAGGTTTTTCGGGGTTTAGGGTGTTGAATTGGTTAGGGGTTTTGGGGTTTAGGGGCTTAAATGGGTTAGGGGTTAACGGGTTAGGGGTAGGGGTTAAGGGTTCAGAGTTTTAGGGTTTAGGGGTTAAATGGGTTAGGGGTTTAGAGGTTTAGTGGGGGTAAATGGGTTAGGGGTTAAGGGTTTAGAGGTTTAGGGTTTAGGAGGTTAAATGGGTTAGGGGTTAGGAATTAGGGTTTAAGGGGTCAAGGGTTAAGGGGTTGAATGGGTTATGGGTTGGGAATTAGGGTTTAAGGGGTTATAGGTTTAGGGTTTAGGGGGTTAAATGGGTTAGGGTTGGTTTAGAGGTTTAGGGGGTTAGGGGATTTAACAATTAAGGATTTTAGGGGTTAGAAGTTAGGGGTTAATGGGGTTAAATGGGTTAGGTTTTTAGGGGTTTAGGGTGTTGAATTGGTTAGGGGTTGGGAATTAGGGTTTAAGAGGTTAGGGGTTAAGGGTTTATAGGTTTAGGGTTTAGGGGGTTAAATGGGTTACAGGTTTAGAGGTTTAGGGGGTTAGGGGATTTAGCAGTGAAGGATTTTAGGGGTTAGGGGTTAGGGTTTTGGGGGTTAAATTGAATCCACACTTAAATGGGTTAGTTTTTTAGGGGTTTAGGGTGTTGAATTGGTTAGGGGTTGGGAATTAGGGTTTAAGGGGTTAGGGGTTAAGGGGGTTAAATGGGTTATAGGTTTAGAGGTTTAGGGGATTTAGCAGTGAAGGATTTTATGGGTTAGGGGTTAGGGTTTTGGGGGTTAAATGGGATAAACACTTAAATGGGTTAGGTTTTTAGGGGTTTAGGGTGTTGAATTGGTTAGGGGTTAAGGGTTTAGGGGTTAGGAAATAGGGTTTAAGGGGTCAAGGGTTATGGGTTGGGAATTAGGGTTTAGGGGTTAGGGGTTTAGGGTTTAGGGGGTTAGGGGATTTAGCAGTTAAGGATTTTAGGGGTTAGGAGTTAGGGGTTTTGGGTTTTAGGGGCTTAAATGGGTTAGGGGTTAATGTGTTAGGGGCAGGGGTTAAGGGTTTAGAGGTTTAGGGTTTAGGGGGTTAAGGGTTTAGGGGTTAGGAATTAGGGTTTAAGGGGTCAAGGGTTAAGGTGTCAAGGGTTATTTTTCTGCAATAACATGATTCTCCAATCCCATACACTTCTGCTTGGAATGTCACACTTAACATTCCTTTCCTTTTCGAATAATATTCTTTATCCCCTTACATCCATACCTAGGAAAATAAACTTCATTTCAATTTAGTCTTGTGAAACTAAAGTGGAAGATAAGAGGACCCATTCCAAGAAGGGCATCTCACTCAATGTTCAAATCATATTGTTTATCCCCTTACATCCATACCTAGGAAAATAGACTTCCTTTCAATTTAATCATGTGAAACTGAAGTGGAAGATAAAGTGACCCATTCCAAGAAGCTCATCTCACTTCAAAAATTTCTCAAGATTTCCAAGAATTTATAATGATATTAAGGTGCTATGCATTGTCTCCTTTATCACCTCATTGCATTTAGTCAATTGTTTTTTAAATTTAAATTTATTCATTAATTTCAAAAAAAATATTATATAAATTATATATAGTTGTTTTTATTTTGATTTATGTTTTAGAATTTTATTTTATTTATATTAATATATCAACTAGTTTTATATAAAATATTTTTAGTTTTTTATATAATATTGATATTACAAAATATTGTAACAAATTTTATTTAATTAAATCTTCATGTATTTTTTATCATTAATAATAATCAAATAATTTAAAATAAAATTTTAAATTTTTTTAAATTTTTTTATCATTTTTAAATTTTAATAAAGTACTATTAAAATTATATAAAGTACCAATTCTAAAGTACCGAGAGTTTTATATAAAATAAGGTACCAATTCTAACAACTTAATAATTTTGACGTTTTATTATAGGAATAAAACTCTAGGACAAGAGTTGAAAAAACTCTAGGATGAGAGTTTTTAAAACTCTCATCCGAGAGTTTTTAAAACTCTCATCCGAAAGTCTTCCCGAGAGTTTCCGTCAATAAAACTCTCGGACGAGAAAATGCATAACTCTCGTCCAAGATATTTTTAACTCCGGCTAAACCCAATAAAACTCTCGGACACAAGTTTTTAAAACTCTCGGTCGAGAAATAGAGTTGACTATTTTCTCAGACGAGAAATTAAAAATTTCTCCCAAATTCTAGCCGTCCGCCAAAAAGTGTTTCCCAACTTCGCGATTTCACCTGTTTGGATAAATCCCTTCTTCCTTGACTGTGTGACGCTACTGCTGGCTGCTGCTCTTGCCTCTGCTCAAGTCCGCGTCAGTCTGGGTTCAAGAATCCATTGTTTCTAGAAGGTTCTAGGTCTCCTTTCCCTTGCCAACTTGGCCCACCTATTGATAAAGACTGCGAACCTCATTCCTTAACCAGAACACAAAATTTTCTAGCCCTGCGATCCTATTCTCCTACAACATCATTCTTTCGGTGATGACTTTGTCCTTGTCCCTAATATTGAAGAGTAAATTATTCAAATTGATGTGCAGGTGGGCCAATTGGGCCTCCTGTCATCTACGAATCTCCTCCATGGAACGATACAAGGTTGAGGAGGAGCCTAGATTGCTCTCCGAAGGGTCCACTTCCTACCAATTACTGCTGCAACAGATTCCAAGTATATCTGCACCAAAATCCCCTGTAATGGTGCTAGTATACACCTCCTTTCCTTCTAGAGAAATCCTACTGTCTTGAGGCTGATTCAAGTTCAAATTCCGAGCCAACGAATCACTAAGAGACCTATTACCAATTGCGCACTTGAAAGCAACGTAGAGACAGTTCCAGGTCTGATGCTTCCAACTCTAGAACGTAACTCTGCTCGTTTCACCACCCTGCGCATTGGAGAAATGGATATGTTGAAAGGAAATGCCATTAGTTGTCATATTTCAAAGGGCCAACATGACATAAATTCTTTTTCTGTTGTGCTTGTATTTTCTCTTGAGCATATTCACCTCCCTGCGAGCCAAATCCCTTTTGTATGCTCTCATTTGAAACCAATTTACTACATTAATGTTCGTCGTATCCATGGTGCATGTGAATCGATCCTTCATAGGGTTGATATGACATGCCTTACTGTCATCCACATGGTGGGTGATTACATCAAGAGTGAGCCGTCGCCACTAAGTGTCTTGCTGAATCAACATGCCAAGAGGACTGACAATTGTGCGGTGGCTGCGACATGTGCTGTGGGTTTTCATGTGCTCTTGCTTCTTATGGGAATTTCCCTTGGTCCTTTTGGGCTTGGTTTCCATGTTCTTTAGGGAAGGTTTTGAATCTCAATTGCTCCCCCTAGGCTACGATGGCTTAGGGGGAGAAACACTCTCTGATTTTCTTGCTTATCCATTATGCTATTTAGATCACGCATCACATGCCAAGGAGTCAGGATTTCGAAATGGGGAAGAAGACCTTCAATATGACACCAGATCCTGGACTTATGTTTCATCATGCCTTTTTGCAGGGCTATAATGTTCCTGATTTCTCAAGCAGAGTCTCTAATAACATGAACAAAACTAATATTATTCCTTAAGGCTAGCTCCAACCCTTTCCAGAGAGCCATTGCTTCAGCCTGATTTTTTTTTTTTGTTCCAACTCCCCACACATACTCTATTCTGTTTGTTCCCTTGGGGTTATGCAACACCCCTCCCACTCCTCTCGACCCTGTAGCTTTAACAATATTAACTGCATGATATGTTTTAATTAATATTCCAATTAAATCATATATAAATATAAAATGTAAATTATAATGTAATATAAAATGGAACATGTAAAATATAATGAAAAATAATGTAAAATGTAAAATATAATGAAAAATAATATAAAATGTAAAATGTAAAAACCTCCACTTTACCATGGATATTATTAACCTGTAAATATGTTTTGTTACAATAACATGGGCCAATATCATGGATTATCAACACCCCATGTCCAAAAATCATAACTCATTTCACAAGTAAAATATTTTATAAACATTTTATAATTTAGTATTATTATTATTTTTGAATTAAATATAAAAGAAAAAATGTTATAATTACTGTTGAGATACATCTAAACCCTCTATCCTCACTACTTTTAAAATTTTTTTGTGGATGTGAAATACAAAATGTAAAAAGTAAGGCATGAAACTACCAATTTGATTAGAAGAAATTGGTTTGTCTATAATGTAAAATTAACATACTATTGTTTATTATTATTATTATTATAATCAATAATATTGACTATTATTATTATTATATATTAAAATAATAATAATCTCCATTATAAGTATTATTATATTATACCTTACATATATTATTGATTACACATAGACAATTCTCGATCATATGTATGGAGGGGGCAACGATAGGGAAAAAGAGAGAGACAAAGAGAGATAGAGGGGGAAAAGAGAGGAGGAGAGAGGGAGGGAGATAGTGACAGAGTTGGAGGGCGAAGAGAGAGAGAAAGAGGTGGGGGTATAATAAACGATTTGGAGAGAGAGAGAGAGAGAGAGAGAGGCATGAATAGAGAGATGGAGTTGGAGAGGGAGAGAGGGGGAAGGAATATAGTTACAGAGATGGAGGGTGGAGAGAGAGAGAGGGAGTTGGGGAGGAGAGAAAGAGAGTGATGAGGGGGGGCGAGAGAGAGGGAGAGAAGAAAATGATAGTTCTAGAGGGCATGGATAGTGAGTCAGTGATGGGAAGGAGAGAGAGGGAGGGGAGAGAGTGAATGAGAGAGGGAGGGAAGAATAAAGACATAGAGAGATATAGGTGGAGAGAGGGAGGGAGTGGCAAGGGAGAGATGGATAGAGAGTGAGGGAGTGAGGAGAGAGAGAGAGAGAGAGAGAGAGAGAGAGAGAGAGAGAGGGGGGGGGGAGAGAGAGAGAGAGAGAGAGATAGAGAGAAGGAGGGAGGGAGAGATAGATAGATATGGGGAGGGACTGAGCATGTGTGAGATAGATATGAGAGAGGAAGTGAGGGGAGAGAGAGAGAGAGAGAGAGAGAGAGAGAGAGATATGGGGAGGGAGTGAGCATGTGTGTTTTGGGGTGATATAAAGAGACAAAGTGATCCAGGTGGATATTGGTGGCCACCTGCCTATTCCTCCTAGAACTCCAGTTGGTTTCATCAGTTTCGGTGTTTATAGCAGCATCTACTATTTTTAGCATTTTTTCGGGTCCTAAACTTCCAGAGCAGTTTTGACCCCCTAAACGACGTTTTTTTGAGGTCTGCAACACACCTATTTACCTGCAATAAATCTTATAGTTCTCAAAGATACATTTACAACGAGGTATCATACACACCAGATAGATATAATATGACCAAGTTATGACCCCGGGGATTTGGATGCCCAATTAACCCTAACAGGTCCCACAAACTCTTGGTGTTCCATCTCCCGGGGTTGGGGTTTTGGTTGTTTATGGTTTTCCCTTGTGTGTCAATAATAAAAATTCCCTTGAGCCTCATTGTAGCATCGTTCAGAGACATGCAGCTGCCACATCACTTCTCAGAGATAAACTATTATCACCCGAGCTAGTTTAATTCCATTATGTATGTAGGCATATTTTAGTTCTTTGATATTAATGAAATGAAGTTTTACTTTTGCTGCATCTTCATGTTTATGTTTATATTTGTATTCGATTGAATTCCTGCATAAGTCTAGATCAGTGGTATCAAAGTAGTCTTCTCTTTATCTATTTTTTCTTTGCATGTCCCCAACAAGGTCAGGGTATAAGGAGTTAGGGCCCGAATGGGTTAAACCTTTGCAAGATCAACCTCGCAAACCTTGATGATCTCCCATGTCAAAAGAAAATAAAGATGAGGGAGCAGGGGATCCTTTCAAAATATTGCTTGAGGAGGCCCTCGAGAAACAAAGGAACGTGATGATGGATAAATTTTCCCAGATCCTTCGACATAGGAGAGTGGTGTGAGTTCCATAAGATCCCAACTCACAACATGAGTGAGTGTCGAGTGAAACAATCACTGGTGGCTAAGCTGAAGGCTTATGAATTAGATGCATGTTCTGACTCAGAGTTAGAACCCGATAAGGGGAATGAAAAAGGGAATCATATTATTTATGCATATCCCAGTTCCACCGTTGCCACCACCAAGATATAGAAGGATGAGCCCAAAGGTCGAGAGGAGGGGGAGCATATCTTCCACTGATATATGTGGGTGAAGGGTTCTCCACTATAGGTCATTATCGACAATGGGAGCCAAAAGAACCTCATTTCAGTAGAGGTCATGAAGCGGCTGGGCCTACTGACAACAACACACTTGCAACCGTACACCATCGGGTGGCTTCACCAAGAACGAGATCTCCGCGTCAACCAACAGTGTTTCCTACCCTACAACATCAAGCCCTTCATAGATGAGGTACTATGTGATGTTTCTCCTCTTGAATTTTGTGATGTATTATTAAGCCAACCATACTTGTGGAAGAAACATGTTGTGTATGAGTCTAGGCCTCACGATGTTATTATTAATCTAGGAAATAAGTTGTATAGGATACTAGAGGTAGCATTGCCTATCGCCATCTCTTTGATCACTGCGAAGAAATGTAGTAAGATCATTTCCCATATTGGGAAATTTATTTTCCTCATGATTCACCCTCAGGGAAAGAATAATATTGTGACCACAAACTCCAGCCAAGGCTCCTCTGCATGACAACAACAGATGGACAAAGTCATGGAGGAGTACAAGAACATATTCACCTCACCTGTAGGGGTACATTTACACTATAAGGTCAAGCACTCCATCGATCTAACCCTGGGCACACTGCTACTAATTGCACTGATCTATTGATGATCTATTCCACAGAACGATGAAATTAAGAGGAAGATTCAAGAGCTACTTCAAAAAGGGCACATCAGGCCAAGTTCATCATCCTGTGGGAGCCTGATCATGTTGGTATAGAAGAAGGATGGGACATGGAGACTCTGTATTGACTATCAGGCATTGAAAAATATCACTGACTGGAATAGGTATCCAATCTAATGGATTGATGACCTTCTGGGCTAGCTCAAGGGGGTAAAATATTTCATCAAGATTGACTTGAAGTCCGGTTATCACTAGGTACCAATCGAAATCTCTGATATGTGGAAGACTGCCTTCAAATCCTAGGAGGGCCTTTTCGAATGGCTGGTCATGCATTTAGAGTTGACGAATGCCCCCACAAACCTTCATGAGGCTGATGGACGACATCTTGAAACCATTCACCAACTCATTCATGGTGGTGTATTTGAATGACATTCTTATCTTCAACCAGAGTTAGGAATAGCACCTCCACCATATTTGACAGGTCCTCCAAACCCTACAGAAACGCAAGTTGTGTGCCAATTTGGAGAAATTCATTTTGGTATGACCCATAGGTTCAATATATGGGGTACATTATTGATGAGAAGGGTATGCATGTGGACCCAACCAAGATACAAGTCATTTGGGATTGGTTAGCCTGAACTACTCTAACAGAGCTTCACAATTTTCTGGGTCTTGAAAACCTCTACCATAGGTTCATGTTGGGTTTCTCTCATATCACTTGGCCTTTAAGTCAAGTCACTAAGGGAGGAGTGAAAGAAAAGGTACTTTGGTTCGACTCCTAACAGAAGGTGTTCATCAAGTTGAAGCACCACCTCTGCTCTGCATCAGTGCTAACATTACTAGACCTACAACAACCATGACATTGAGACATATGCCCATGACTATGCTATTGTTGCAATTATTACTCAATAGGGGAATCAAATGGCATATCACAGTGAGACAATTTTAGACATTGTTCAAAAGTATCCCACCTATGACAAAGAGATGTATTCCATTGTGTAGGCCTACCAAAAATGGAAGCATTACATTATGGGGAAGGAAATAGTCATCCACATAGACCACCGACCCCTACAGTTCATATAGATACAACGATCGTCATTAGAAATGGTCCAAATACCTACAACAATTCCATTTGAACATTAAGTGAAAGAAGGGAAACACCAACAATGTTGTAGTTTGCCTCAACCGACCACCTATCATGGCGTTGATCACTGTGCTCGACTCTTGTGGGCACGAGACTTCAGGGTGGCCGCATCTTTACAAGAATGATCCAGAATTTGGAAACCCATACCAGACACCCATGGAAGGAAAGAAAGTTTCAAATTTTCCCCTCTAAGACACATTGTTATGCCACCTGGGACACCTTTGTGTTCCTTTAAGTGAGCCTTCCAAGATGATTTTGGAAGCACACTACAACAAGGTCGCTGGACATTTAGGGGTAGAGAAAATAGTGGCAGTGTTGCATAAGTATTTCTATTGCCCCAACCTTTGACAAGATGTTGAGAAGTACATCATTTCCTACATTGCCTGCGCCATTTCCAAATCGACCATTAAGAGGCAAGTCCTATATACTCCGTTTCCTACTCCTAGTTGATATTGGGAATCCATCTCCATAGATTACATGTCGAGCCTTCCTTCTACCAAGTATGGAAATGACTGCGTTTTTATGGTTGTCGACATATTATCTAAGATGACCATTTTGGCGGCCTGCAAGAAGAGTAATACAACAGAAGCCACTGCTAAGCTCTTCTTTGAACGAGTGTGGGTACACTTTGGGATCCCATACCACTTTGTGATCCCATAGTCCATTATATTAGATTGGGACAACAGGTTCCTAAGTACATTTTGGTCAAGTCTCTGGTCGATGCTAGATATCAAGCCCACTAAGTCGACAAATTTCCACCCCAAAATTGATGGCGAAACATAGGTCGTCAACATGATGATCGTACACATTATACACATGTAAAACTAGAAGCATCCACACACTTGAAATGAAACCTCCCGTATGTCCAAAAAATCTACAACAAATCTCTCCATATCTCACTCATCTTACCATAACCCCTTCCAGGTGGGGTTTGGATTCCAGCCACTATGTCCCATTTAAGTGGCCATACCATTTGTAGCTACTCAGACAGATTCAAATCATGTCCAGTTTGAAGTTGATAGGGAAAAAAAATTCATTGAGTGCATTAAACACATCCTCTAGTAGGTCCATGACATATTAGAGACAACCGCTGCTAAGTACAATTAGCGACATGATCAACATTGAGTGCCACATAAGATACAAGTGGGCGACAAAGTTTGACTACATTTACAGAAGGAGCACCTTGCTAGGCCTCACCGCAAGCTTCACCCACTCCGATATGGCCTATACACCATCACCAAGGCTGTAGGGGAAAATTCCTTCGAGCTTATCATTCCTTGGTCTGCACCTAGTGTTCAATGTGGATCACATTAAGCCATACTTTCCACCATTACTAGACACATTCGACATTTCATAACAACTCACACCTACTGAGTTAAACCTAGGCTGCATGGAATAGGCCACAACTAATTAGATCATGGAGACGCAGATCAAGAAAACCCAAAAATAGAGGATCCAACTATATCGAGTTGTCAAATCAGGCCAACTCCTTCACCAGGGACCAGGTTCAACATAAATTTCCTCATCTCATGGAGGCTTTGCACGCAATGGGGGCCATTATTCCTAAGGAGGTAGGAATGATCCAGGTGGATATTGGTAGCCACCCACCTATTCCACCTAGAACTCCATTCAGTTTCATGATTTTCCTTTTTTATAGCGTCATTTACTATTTTTAGCAGTTTTTCAGGTACTCAACTTCTAGAGCAGTTTTTACCCCTTAAACGATGTTTTTTTGAGGTACGCAATAGGCCTTTAACCATTGATAGGGGCCTACGGAAAATATTGTAGTACTCAGAGAGATATTTACAAAGTATCGTACGCACCAAATAGAGATAATATGACCAAGTTACAACCCCAGAAAGTTGGATTCCCAACTAACCTTAATGGGGCACACAAACTCTTTGCGTTCCATCTCCTGGGGTCAGGGTTTTGGTTGTTTAGGGTTTTCCCTTGTTTTTGAATAATAAAAAGGCCCTTGAGCCTCATTGTAACATTGTTTAGAGGCGTGTATTCACAACATCTCTCAAGTTAGTTTATTTCCATTTTGTATGTAAGCATATTTCAATTCTTTAATATTAATGAAACGAAGTTTTATTTCTGTTGCATCTTTGTGTTTATGTTTATATATGTATTCTATAGCATTCTTGCATAAGTTGCATAAGTCCATATGGCAGAGAGAGAGAGAGAGAGAGGGGGGGGGGGGGGGGTGAGAGGGAGGGATATAAACACAAAGATGGAGGGGGCAAAGAGATGGAAGAAGAAAGAGACACGTAGAGATAAATAAATATATTATTTAATCTTATATAGTATTGAGCATTATTAACCATAGAGGAAGAGGAAGTAAGGCATTTACAAAATGTAAAATAAGTTGGTTTTAGAAATGAATGAATATTTTGGTTTTTCATTAAAATAAATGCATCGATTTCAATGTATATGTTTATTCTAAATCCTATTTGAATGATTGCACTAGATGCATTGATTTCAATGTAGATGTTGATTTCTAATCCTATTTGATTACTTGCACTAAATGCATTTATTTCAATGTAGATGTTGATTTCTAATCCTAGTTGATTACTTCCACTAGATGCATTGATTTTAGTGTATATGTTGATTTATAATCCTATTTTATTGCTTTCACTAAATGAATTATTTTGTGTATATGTTGATTTATAATTTGATTTAACTAGATGTATGATGTACATTAATTTCAAAGTAATTAGATTAATAATGTTCATTGATTTTAGTGTAAGCACAAAAAAAATATTCACGATGTGCATTGATTTATGTGTTACAACAATTCAACCATAAATAATATACTTGAATTTTCATCCTAAATAAAATTTTCAATTACCTAAAATGTTTTCTTCTTGAAACTATAAACTATTTATATTGGAATACATTCTTATTATTCCCATTTTCCATCATTCAACATTGCTAGTCACTTTGCATTCAAACAAAGTAATGGAAACAACTATCATTGAAACTTACTTGGGGTTTAACACTCCATAATTCACAGTGATTGACTTTGTAGAAAGCTACTATTAATATTGGAGAGCAAGAGAGACAAGGTGTGGCGTTTACTACAATAGCTCAAGTTAAAGATTTGAATGGTGTATGATTTCAACCGCCCTTTTTATATGATCGATATGAAAATATGGGAAAGCTAATAGGTACACCAATTAGAACATTAGAAGAAAATAGTTTTATATCGACCAAAATGAAGACTATTTGTAGTTGAATACATTCTTATGATTCACATTTTCTATCATTTAATACTATTACAATATCACTTTGCATTCAAAAATTTGTATTTCATCAATTTTCATCATTCAAGTTATTAATAGTCTCTATCATATCAACAAGATAACATAATTGAGATTTTAAACTTCTCAAGTTGATGGGGGATAATCCTTTATCCTTGTTTTTAAAAAATATGCTTGTGCATCCATGATTGGATTAACCTCCATCAATGGTTTCTTTTTTTCTAGCTTTTATTTAAATTTCCTTTGCTCATGGCATTTTGGTCCTCCTTTGTTTCCCTTGATATATACTATGAAAAAATGTAATCAAGGATAACTAAGAGGGCCTCATCCATGATAGAATCACGATATTTTTTCGAGATCAAAGTGAACAAAGCTATTGATTCTTAGACCCAATTTGGAAAATTCTTTGCGTTGTAAGGTGGGGATTTACTTACTAAGTGGATTGACTTATGGAGAAGTATTACAAATGTGTCTTTTGTCTAGGTATTAGATAGGAATATGTATATGCCCCAATGATTTTATAGGGGAAATTAGATTGGGTTGAAATAGACACTAAACATGGTGAATATGGCGTTAACAATGATAATGAAAACTTTGTGGTCACTATCCCAAGTTATGAAAATAGTTAAACAAATAATTCTATAAATGATGAGAATGGATAAGTTCTAGGGGCTACGTGGTAGGCCAAACCAAAGGAAAAATAAGGTGTGTTCTCCCATTCTTATATGAATTGGTCATAACTTGGGCCAATTAGATTTTTAAGAATGGAGTATTGCAAAGGTGGGGATCCAACTTGGGAGACACTATAAATGAAATGAGGGAGATTAGATAAGGACACATGATTCATATCAAAATAATGCACTCAAAGAATAAGTGGAGGAATCTTTGAAGGATGTATTTAGAGTCTTAGGCATAGTGGAGACATTGCAAGTGAAATACAAAGTGACGGGGCCGATACTGGTGGAATTACCAATAGTATCCAGTTATAGGTAGCAACAATATATTATAATGGTTGTAGAAACATTGAATCTACATGAAAAGATCAAGATATGTGTTTCATGTGTATTTTATTTCCAAGGTACTACCTCTTCCTAATTACATGCAAAATGGAGGAGATGGAGAATTGTTTCCCTATTTTAGTGGTTAAGGATAACACATCATGTAACATTAATTTCTACATTTTTTTACAAGATACATACCCTTATCCTTAAGGAAACATGTGGCATCTCACTATTGAAATGAGGGGTTCATTCATGGACCTAGACTGAATCTCGACCTTGATATATTATGTTGAGATTCTTTCTTGCGGGATGTTCATTAAGTAAGGTTGCAAACTTATCCTATTGGTAGATAATGCCATGAGGGCTTGTAAGTTGTCCATCTAGAAAGCATGGTCATCTATGATAATATGCAACTCTTCATTTATTTGTAAAGCTTAACAAGAGATAAATATTATGGCTATTTATGTGTCATCCATATGGGAAATGGACCCATCACTAGACATTACTTTTGTGACCCCACTTGAACCTAAAACCACATGGTGCATTCTTGTCCAGGGAACCCACGAGTCCCTTGTTCTTGATCATTGGTGGCTTTTCCAATATTTGAAAACCCCAGTGAAATCCAAATTTTGCTTGAAGTTAAGGACCATTTATTTGGTGAAAGGGATCATTATGTATTATCTGCAACCTTTCTACTTTTAAGTCCTTCTCTAATTTATGAAATACCACGAGTTATCCTCATTCATTGCTCAAGCAAGCAACATTATTCTCCATTTTTCATGTTACTTTATAAACCACACTTAACATGTCCATGCTCACTTAATTTTTCAAGGTGTTACCCATGTTAGTAGGGTGGGGGGGGTTGGTTGCAAGGGTTGGTATAGGTATTTCTCATGGTTTCTTATTCTTAAGGGAGAAAAAAAGAAACCAGAGGGAATATTTAGATGGAGGGAAAGATAAGTATTTTCCCTAGATGATGGGTATCATGGCTAAGATATCAAGGTTTTGGAGAAGAAGTGAAAAATGTGTCGAGAGGGTGGTTTTAGAGGAAAAACTGAGACTCATTGTGTGGGATGGATCCTCCCTATTTGGTGCCAATCATAGTATGTTTAGGGTGAAGTAATATATTGTATTATCCATTGGGCATGGAGTATTGGGCCATGTTGTCAAAGCCCTAGTTCTTAATTTCTTCAAAACATTTGATGAAGCTAAATAACTACAAAAAAATAATAGAAAATGAAAAATAGAGACAAGCTTGGTACATAGCCTATTACATTATATGATAGTTTTTTTTAGAACATTTTCCTTAAGCAATGAAATTCTTGAGGTGCTTGCGATGGATAAGAAATTCCATTAATTTTCCCTCTATATTTTCAAATGGAAAGAATCAAGGACTTTCCCATAAAATCCTTCAATTATAAGGGTCTTGAGCTATAATGTGTCAAACCTTCCATGCTTTCCTCAGTCCTCATGTGTCATTACATAGCATGACCAAATCTCATTTTTGAAAGTTTTTATGCTTAGTTTTTTTGGTTGAAAAGCTCCTTCATATGTATTAATAATTATTGAACTTGTTATGTACTTGGTTCCTCTAATTTAATTAATCATTATTTTCCTGTTTTTTAATTCTACCACTACATCCTATAATAGTTTCCTTACTAGTATTTCCATCTAAATAGGTAGTACTAGTTCTAGTCCATAAACTAGAAGGAAATTCACTTTTCCTACAACCCTCTTAATGTTGATTATGTCCACCCATTGTGCATATATGATATAAGAGTCCAATTATTTCTTACTATTTGTGAACACCTTCTTGATAACCTTCATGATATTTTTGTGGAAATATTCAACATAATCAATACCTTGTGGATAATACTTGGAGGAAAGGCTTAGGATGATATTGTATTTTTGGTAGAAGGATAAAAAATTCAATGAATTAAATTCCTTAGTGTTATTATTCATATTTTTTGGGTTTGGAGGGGGGGTGTGGGTGAGCAGCCAAATTATATCTAAATATTTTCTTCTAGGAACTTAATAACAACTTAATCAATGGTGTGCTTGGTGGGAATGGATTCTACCCACTCAATAAAGTGGTATGTGAAAGTTAAGACCCACTTGTGGAAAAAACTATAAGGAGGATGTAATTCACCTACTTACCATCCATATCATCAAATATTTGACATTCACAAGAATCCCTAACAAAATTATGGGCATCAAAATATAGGGTGGGCCAATATATTGAAAATCTTGATATTATATGGGTTAATTCCCTAGCTACTTGGTGGCCTATGAAAACCCCTTGATGCATATCCCTGACCAGATGTTCTATTTCATCCTCCACCATGTAATTGAGTACTAATCCATTATGATCCTTATAACACAATTCAACATTTATTATTTATTTTTTCTACTATCCTAAACTTTTGAGGGAATTCACCCATGGTTGGTGTTAGCATTGGAATCAACACTTGGACTACTTCAAGCACCTGAACAGACACATCCTAAAATCTAATTTAATTTAATGATTTTTGTTTATGAGATTGGTGGGTGGTTTAAACTCCCATTCACTGAAAAGAGATTTCAGTCAAATCCATTGTTCTACTAATGAGGGTATTGGGTCTGATGTGGTGGAAAATAAGTGAGTTTGTAGCCTATGAGGGGAAGAGAATGTGAAATGGAAGAAGAAACAATGGGTCTGCAAGGCAGAAATCCACTTATTTTGGTATAAAATAACACAAGTAGCAATTTGTCAATATTTCAACAAGAGAAAGCTATTTCTAGACTAACAATATTCTCACTGAAATATCATGGAAGATAACTGTTATAAGTGATGCTCTTTACATTTTCATCATGCATATTTCATCAAGAAAGCACACTGTGTGAGACTAACAAAAATAGATAAGACACATGAAAATGTCAAGAGACTGATAAAAACACATAACAACATGAGGGATTGCAAACTACCACTGAAGATAATAAGATATGGAAACACAAGTGAAAATTATCAATACACACACCAGATTGATAATAAGTCCTTAGAAGTTTCTTTAAATTTTATTCACTAAAAAAAGTACTGATCATATGAGCCAAGATTCTAAAACCACCAACCTTTTTTACATAGACGTTTGTCACATATATAAAAAAATATAAAAATGTCATCTCCACAAAAGGAGTAAACCTGTTCCCAAAAGTTATTGTGATCTCATGTAAGAGATGAGACTTATCCTAAAAAATTAATGCAAAGTGGCTATGACATAATAAAAATAAACAACATCAATCCTAAAAATTAGAAGTGGTTGTATGATGTGGCAGTCTATGGGAAGACTCCTCTTACGTTATGGTGCAACCAAGTCCACAAAAAGTGTAAACAACAGTGAAAGTGACATGTGAATGTTCTTTGAATGTTGCATGATACCTTGTGGAAACGTGCTGGTGCTGATAGTAATGGTAGAAATATATTTCAGGGAAACTCTACCACTGTTCCTTTCCTTTGGTTTCTTGTTTGTCGCGATAGGGTCTCGAATTAAACATGGAAATAGAGTTGGAGTGGAAAACCCCATATAGATAGGTTCCAAACAAAAGGACCGGGCATGTGAAAGATATGAGAAGGAGACACGTTGAATTGTGGGCTAGCGGGAGAAATAAAAGAGGAGCGGGAAATATGGAGGTTAAACAGGTTATGGAGGTGGATTGAAAGAGATAGCGGGGTTTCATTTATTAGAGAGAGAGATTATTAAATAAATGATGAGTGGGAGGAGAAAACCTTTTATGCATATATCACAATCACAGGTCGGGGTCACAAACGTTTAAGCATAAGACACAAGCAGGAGGGAATGTCATTTGCGTTGGGGGTGATGACATGGCAAGGAGGTTTGGACTGAGGGGGGTGTGAAACACGAAGAGGAGGACACATAGTGTTACATAACATTTTGTCACCGTCCCTGCAATCCCTCGCATTGCAAATTGGAGGGTCTTTCCCATGACCTGTGTGTAGTGTCATACTCTACAAATACCTTCATTGCATCCTTCTGCATAAGGACATGATTTCTCCTATTGAACATTTCCTTAGAAAGAACTCAAAAACGTATGTTTTGGCATTGGCGCAAGTAGCCAGTTCACCCCTCGCGCCAATAGGGAATATTTGCACTAGAGCTCGCGCTAGCTGGCGCTTTGTCTCCTTGTTGTAGCCCCGCCAACCTTTTTGGGAATGTTTTTTTAACAAATTGGAGGCGGAAGTTTCCTTTAACCACCTCAAGAATGACTCATTGCAAGTGGTTAAAATCGATAAGCCATGGAACTATTCCTTTAGAAAATGGTTGATGGAACATTCTTGGAGGATAGGACTCTCCCCATGATTATAGGAATCCTAACCTCTCCTTCTCCCTCTATATAAACCAACCTTCTCCCTTTACAAAAGCTAGAGCTGAACATATAGCCAAGAAGCTGAACTTGGAGAAGAGATATTATAGCTGAGTAATCGCTATAGAGAAGGTTGAACCAAGGAGGATCTTGTAGAGAGAGCCCTGTTTGAATTCCCAACGAGCTTTGTGAGACATGCTCCGCTAGAACCCTACTGGAGGAGATCGTAATGTCGAAGCCTGGTTGTACTCTTCCTTCTTTAAATTAATATACTCGACTATGGTATTGATTCCATCTCTGTGTTATGTTTGTTTGACGCATTTGATTTAGTATTCTTCAACTGACTGATAGTTAGGAATGCGAAATAGTATGTTGTGTATCATATTCATTTCTTGTGTATGTACAGGTATCCAGGCGTGAGAACGAGCGGATCGTGATCTGTTGAATCAGGAGTGAGAGGTAGCGATTCTCCCGGACAACACAACAACATAGGACCTACGGTAAGTAATCTACCAATTCTTTGTCCATTATTAACTAGGAATTGATGTAATAGTGTGTCTCGTTTGTGGCTAGACCCACTCTAGGGCTAGTGGGATGGCCTCTGTCCGCAGAGGGGATTTACCTCACGAACAAATTGGCAACTCCACTGGAGCTTGTTGCCAGTTCATCACCCGCGCCATCCCCTATCTGGCGCGAATTACAACCAGACAATCGCGCCATTTCCTGTAGGTGCCAGGGTTTTCCCTGTTTTGGAGTTTACGGTCAGTATTTGTTGTTCTGGGTGTTTTCTTGACTTGATTTGAGTGCTTTGAGTTTGTTTGTGACTGTGAACAGCCTTCTCCCTTTGGTTTTTTGTCCATTTCTTTCAGCATCATAGCCCTAGAGTTTTCTAGTGCCTTGTTATGCTGAGCCTCCTCTAGGAGCTTTGGTTTTTGTTTCGTAGCCACCTTCATTATTTTCCTTGATTGCATTAAGCTCCCTAGATCCGTTTTAAGTGATTTCGTTTGATGGAATAAGTCTTGCCTCTTTCATTCAGTTTTTATTCTTGTCACTCCAAGCATAGCTCACATTGCTTGTATGGGTCTATTTTGACATCTTTCTTTGATTTGAGAGATTGCGACATTGGTTTGAGTTCTTGTCTTGTTTGCTTGTGAGTTGATTGAATTGTTTCGTTTTGACTCTTGCGTTGGCATTCTCGAACTAGTGTGAAAATTCGTTTTTCATGTTATTTAGTGCACTGGTTGCTCTATTACATTGAAAAAAATCAAATATATATATATATATATATATATATATATATATATATATATATATATATATATATATATATATATATATATATATATATATATATTTATTTATTTTTCTTGCATTCTTGTTTGCATTGTGGAATTGGAAAATATTTCGCATAACTAGCATTGGGCATTCTAGGAGAGATTTCTCATTTTCATTAGCTTTCATTAGGTACTGTAGTGGATGTTCCTGTGTGCTCTCATTATTTTCTATCGCTTGAAAACTCTTAACTTTCTCATAGATAGCTCTTCATTGAATGGAATGGTATTTTATGGCATGTAGCTTGCATTTAGGGATTCGTGAGATTCAACATTCGATAGGACCTTGAAATTGAAACATAAATACAAGATCAGCTTAAAATTTATTCAATTAACCTAAGGCAACATTGAAACCTAACGGAATATTTAGTGATCTAAGTTAGAGATGTGTTCCGGCGTCTTTAAACCTAACAGCTTTCACTCGCCATCTGGCTTCAGACAGTGCTAGTATTGACTTATGCTCACTATACCATTGAGTATATAAAGGGAGACCCCTCTAGGTTGCAATCCTTTTATCCGTAGGAAACCGAGTCTGCCGCCTTGTAACCGTGATACACCGAACATAACATTCGGGGAGACTACCTGCACGTACGTCAAGTCCTTGGTTGATTTTTCTTTCATTTTATAACCAAGGTGTATATGGCAGTTCACAAGAACTTGCTACGCCTGTTTACCTAGACTACCTAAGTAGTGATTTTTGATCTTTACTGAGTCCATAAATTTGAAAACATCATCGAGCACTTGTCCTTTTGCCCTTGTTTTAAACTGAAAGAGATTAGAGTCATATTTGACTGTTTCTTGACTCTTAAAACATGAAACAACAAATGTTTGGTTTCAATTTGGTAAAATAAACTACCTATGATTACACGCCCTTTAAAGTTTGATTACTTGGCATGTCTTCGCTTGCCTTGGTTTTGAGCCAAGAGTCTTCCTTTTTGATCTTTTTCCCTTTTTTCATGTGCTACAGTCATAGTGGCAGAACCATCGGTTTCATCTACTGGTAGTCCTTACACAGACGATTCATCTGAAACTTCACATACTTCTAGGTCTTCCGAGATTGAGCAGCCTGTCATCCCGTTAGAGTACCCCTTTGGAGAACCAATTGAGTTCCATTGGCCTCTTTCCAACGCTTGGTTTGGGTTTGGGGTCGGGGAACATTTCCCCCCTCTCACATCAGGATCACTGTTTTTGGTTGCTATCATACCTC
Source organism: Pinus albicaulis (assembly GCA_034641835.2). Lineage (NCBI taxonomy): Eukaryota > Viridiplantae > Streptophyta > Pinopsida > Pinales > Pinaceae > Pinus > Pinus albicaulis. The sequence continues at coordinate 689,560,714 of CM076572.1, read as the reverse complement.
CTAGCCCCCGTACTCTTTTGCAAGATCTTACGGTGGATTCAGACATGGACTTGTCTGGTCCTAATGGCAGTGAGGGCATTCCAGTTTCTGATGAAGCATACCACCTTTTCCCAGAAGACATCCATCCAAAACCTGCTCAATCTTCACCATCAGTGTCGCTTCCAGTTGGATATAGGTCTTTGGGTCATATTATAGCTGGTATTGCCTCAATGGCAACATTAACCCTGTTAAGGGGGCTGGTTCTCCCATCATTAGGGATGTCGCTGACGACGCCTGTCTCATCGACGCATTTTGTTACATCTGTCCCCACTAGGCCTACTGTCTGTGTGGCTGCATCGACACCGGTTGTCATTGCTCAGTCGTCAGGACTTTTGGCTTCGGTAGAGACTTCGATTGCCACGAAAATCCCTGATGGCCTTTCTTTTGAGGAGTATCGTCTAACTATTCAGGAGCAGAGCTCCCAGACAAATAAGTCCTCTCAGGATCTCAATCGTCCTTATTTTTCTCATTATGGAGCGGATGGTACCCTGATTCTTCATTTCCATTTCACTATGATGAGCACAACAACCCTATCTATTTTATTTATCCCGAGGCTTATCAATACATTAATGGTTTTCTACCTAACTTGCCTACGCAACCTTCTAACCAACAAGGACAACCCTTACAAGGACAGCCTTCAGTTCAGCAAGGATATGCTTTCGGCCTGCAAGGATAACCCTTCTAGCGACAACCTTCGGCCCAGCAAGGGTATGCGTATGACCCATAAGGGAAACCCTTATAGGGACAACCTTCGGTCCAACAGGGATTTTTTTATGGTCCGCAAGGGTAGCCTTACAATCCTCAAGGTCAACCGTTACCAGCTCAGCCTCTGGTCCAACCAGGGCAACCTCAAGGACCAACCGGGCAACCAATATATCAGCCTAGACCTTCATATGGTCCTGGGGGGAAAATCCATCCATATTAACCTTTAGTGCAACCTCAACAGCTATATTTTCCGATTGGTCCAAATGTTGCACAACTAGGGCCATCTTATGGTCCTGCGACAGGTCAACTTGGTTATCAGGCACAACCTGGCCCACCCCAACCATCAGGCCAACCTACTCAGTAGGGACAACATGGTGGCCCTCATCAGTCAGGTCAACTTGTTCAACCGGCACAACCTGCATAGCCTATTAACCTTACTCAACAACCGCTCTATTCTATGCCATAGCTGAATCAACCTGTGTGCCCAGCCTTTTCGGGTCAGCAGGACCCTACTTATCAACAACCCGTTTGACCCCAAGGTGGTTATTTTTCTCAAGGTCAATATCGACTGGTTTACAACCTGCCTCAAGGTTCTGCTTATTACCCTCAACCGCTAGGCTATAATTATACTCCACAACAGAATCCCTACGTTGCTCAATCGGGCCCCTCGTATACTCAGAATTAGTATCCTGGTTATCAACCCCCATATCCTGGTTCTCAGCCGCCATATCAACCGAATTATCCGGTTTACACCTCTTATGGTTAGAATCCTCAAGGACAAAACCAATGGGGGCAGAGTTATGCTCAACCAGGATGGAGTATGGGTATGGGTCCTTATCAAGGACCTGCTATGCCTTTTAACCCTCAATTACCTTTTCTCGCTATGTTGGAGCTACCGGATGTGTCCAAATTGACAAATGATCCCATTCTTCATAATCCTTTTTGGCCTCTGGTTCCGACGAACGTTCCAAGTGATTGTCCCAAGTTTTAGGGCAAGTCTGGAGAATACCCCCAAGCACACGTCATGACATACCATTTATGGTGTTCTTCTAATTCTTGGGTGAACGACTCTGTTCGGCTTCGTCTTTTCTAGCGCACTCTTATCGGTGCTGCTGCTAAGTGGTATAGTGAACTGCCTCGTGGTATCTTTCAAGATTTCAACACTCTCGCTATGGAATTCCTAACTCATTTCCAGTTTTCGGTTCATTATGAAGCCAAGAGTATCTCCTAACATCCTTGAAACAGGACTGGGCTACCCATATCTCGAACCACATTCATGAATGGAGATGGCGTCGTTGCCTGATCAAGTTCGAAATTCTTGATCAACTTCTTACTAATTGGTTCACTACCTCTTTTTTTAACCAGATTGCGAAAGACATTGCCATGGGGGCATGTGTAACTGAGGAACAAGCCATCACTCGTGCCCAATACCTTGATCTAGTGTACTCTCAAACAGGCATTTTGTATGACATCTTGACTGAAGCCCCATGACTTGGGATGTCTAAAGCGCCGACTACCCCATCAGTCGACGACGTAATTGGTTCTGCATCTTAGACTTCACGCAAGTCTTCCAATGGGAAGCAGAAATCGAATTCTTCCAATATTTCTGCTCCTCAGTCTACCTCGGATTCTGGTAAAACCTCGAAGGTCAACGCCGTTCAGGCCAATCCTGTGGACAAGACTTCCAAAGGGAAAATAAGGGCAAAGGCAAGGCCAAAGCCGATGCCCTAAAACCAGAATCGTCTAAACCTCATGCTGATGATGGTTCACAGTGAAAGACGAATTATCCCTGTCTGATTTGTGAAGAGGATCACTACACTAAGGATTGTCCTCGACGATCCAAGGTTAGTCAACTGCTCAAAGGCGCTAAGGGAACACTGGAAGTCGTTAAAGAACCTTTCCCATCTCAGTAGACCCAGATGGTCGATCAATAGAGACCATCTGCGTCATTTGGCTCTCAAGTATTCATGATGAATAGTTCTACACCCATTTCCATCACTACTCGGTCGAAAGATTATGCTGGCTCATGGCAGGCAGCAGGGAAAGAGATCACCGATGGTCCTCCTCCCCCACCTGCCTCTGGTCCTCTTGAGATTGAAAGAACCAGTGCCAAACCCATTGTACGACCACCTTCTAAAGGTGTCCTCCAGAAATCTTCCTATAATCCAAACGCCCGTGCTGCTCAGCATTACAGTATTGTTGAGGATTTGGCCCAGGCGCCATCCACAATGTCTGCGTTGGAAGTCCTCCAGAGTTTTCCGTCTCAACGGAAGGCGTTATTATCTGTGATCGGCGGTATCGATCCTAATGATTCTAGTCTTCTCACTTTCGACTTAGAGAATTTAGTCCCTCGACTTCCACACCAGATTGCGCTTGTCATACAAGTCGGAATTAACGGTCTCAATATCCATAGGGCTGTAGTGGACGAAGGTGCACCTACCTGTGTCATGTCCTCTGCTTGCTGGAAGGCTATTGGCTATCCAGCCTTGACTTCGTCACCCAATGCCCTTGAGGCATTCGATGGAAGGGAATCAAAACCCTTGGGTGTTCTCGCTAGCTTTTCAATCACATTGCAAGGAAGGACAATCAACATTGAAGTAGAATTCGTTGATGCCAAACTCAATTACAATCTTCTACTTGGTTTCAGTTGGACTCACGCTATGTTGTGCGTTCTGTCAACCCTCTTTCGACTTCTGAAGTTTCCACACGAGGGAAAAATTATTACTTTCGATCAATTGTCATTATTTACCTCATCTTACGAGAACAACGTGCCATACGTGGATCAGATTCCTAATCCCCCTCACAGCATAGGGACGGGTCTTTTCAAAGATCCAGCTCCCATGGGTATTTTTCCCTTTCCGCCACCAAATACCGTTCAAGTTAATATGATCTCTTGGTCAGATGACCCTTAGATCGTCCTGTTACCTGAAAAGGTTTATTCATTTGAGGATTTGATGCTGCTTACTCCAATCAAAATCAATTATTGTGAGCTTACAGCTGCATCTGATTCTCCCCCTCCTGACACTGCTCCTTTGAGAATGTCTCTCGACGTGTATTCTCAATCCCCCTGGCTTGATGATGCCAATTCGCAGGATCCTTTGAAAGAAATGTTTCCATCCGACGAGGCTATCATGGAAACCATTTCTCTCAAGGATCTACCATGGAGCAATGGGCATCATCGTTCCTCGTTTAGGCCTTGCCTCGAGACCATGTCTGACTGTCTTAAGCATTTTGCATCCCAAGTTCCTTCTCCGCCACTTCAAATGCCTATCTTGACTCATGAAGTCTTTGTGGAAGGTAACTTGGGTAACATCACTCAAACGATGCCTATCGACATTTCCGTGAAATCGGGAATTGTCGAGAACATCCATGTGGGAGTCACTTGTCCGTCGGATGAAGTCCAAGTGTACACTAGCCTCTTTCGCGAATTCCGTGATGTTTTCGCTTGGTCTTAAGAAGATATGCCTGGTATTGATCCCAGTATTGTGGTACATGAGATTCCTACCTACCCAGGTGAGAAGCCTGTGTGCCAACGTCTGTGTCCAGTGCATCCTCGGAAAACCACCACCATAAAAGCTGAAGTTGAAAAAATTCTCAAAGTGGGTTTCATTTATCTGATTCTTCTGACAGAGTGGGTTTCTAATATTTTTCATGTGGATAAGAAGCAGGGTGCCATTCCTATTTGTGTTTATTATCATGATATCAATCGGGCCTATCCTAAGGATAAATATCCCACCCCGTTTATCGATTAGATCATTGACGATTGTGTAGGGAGTGAAATTTTCTCCCTTATGGATGGTTTTTCTGGCTATAACCAGATTAAAATTCTCCCGTCAGATCAACACAAGACCTTTTTTATCTGTCCATGGGGAACGTTCGCGTATAAGAAACTCCCTTTCGGGTTGAAAAATGCTGGAGCTATGGTCCAGCGTGTGATGTCTTATGCCTTTCATGATATTCGTCATATTGTTCAACCGTACCTATATGACCTTCTGGCTCATTCAACCGCGTGAAAATACCCCCCTGAATATCTCCTCCAGATATTTCTTCATTGTAGACGTTACAACATTCAGCTCAATCCACATAAATGCGTCTTCTGCGTCGATTCTGGTAGACTTTTAGGCCTTATTGTATCTAAAGATGGAATTCACCTTGACCCGCTGAAGGTTGAGGCTACTGTTAATATCCCCTCCCCATCCTCATTGTACCAGCTCCAAAGTCTCCAAGGGAAAGCGAACTTATTATGTTGTTTTATCCCAAACTACGCCAAAGTAGCCAAAGGATTCACACGAATTTTGAAGCAGGACTTCCCTTTCTATTAGGATGAGATTTCTCAGTAGTCTTTTGATAGGCATAAGACGTTGCTCATCAATGCTCCCCTATTACGTCCTCCGAATTACCATCATGATTTCACCCTTTATCTTGCTACCGCCTTCAGCATGATCGCCATGGTTTTGGTTCAAGATGATGATGACGGTAATGATCATGTCATTTACTACTTGTCTCAAAACATTCTTGACCCTGAAACATGTTACGCACATGTCGAGAAGTTAGTGTTGGCTGCGGTCCAGGCTGTCCAGCGTTTTCATCACTACATCCTTTTACGCATGGTGACCATGATTTCTGACTATAACCCCATGACTTATATTCTGTCTCGGAAGTTGCTGGGGGGAAAATACTCGAAGTGGATCGTTATCCTCCAAGAGTTTGATTTGGATTTTACTACAGCCAAATAGAAGAAATCACTTGTTTTTGTTAATTTGATTTGTTCTCTCCCCGCCGATTCTGTTCCTTCTCAATCCGAGGATCATATTCCAAACGAAACTCTCTTCCTGATTAGCACCCTTGATCCGTGGTACGGTGATATCATCGTGTACCTCCAAATGTCTACTTTCAGGTCTGAGCTAACAAAATATTCCCGTCGCCGCATTCGGCATCAATCACAACCTTATCGTATTGTTGGAGATACCCTTTATCGTGCCGGAGTCGATTCCGTGCTCCACCAATGTCTGACCCTTGAGGAGGCTCAGAAAGTTTTAAATGACTTCCACAGTGGTGCCTGTGGTGGTCACATGTCTGGTTACACCACCGCACAAAAGATCCTTCGTGCTGGCTATTTCTGGCCGTCTACCTTTAAAGACTGAATTGTCATAGTACGCAAATGTCATGCGTGCAAGATATATCAACGCAAGATGTGTGTGCCACCAGTTCCTTTACATCCTGTCATTACCGTGGGTCCTTTTTCCAAATGGGGCATCGATTTTATGACATGTAACCCTCGTTTGGCTGGGGGGCGTTCCTATATCATCGTTGCCGTTGATTATTTCACGAAATGGGCCGAAGCAATGCCTACACTAGCTATGGACGGTAAGACAATGGCACAATTCATTTTCAATCATGTTATTACTCGGTTTGGTGTTCCTCAGGCCATCGTCACTGATCATGGTTCTCATTTTCGAGACTATATGATGGTGGAGCTGACTTCTAAGTTGGGCTTGCGTCACGACAGCTCAATGCCTTATTACCCTCAAGCTAATGGCCAGGTTGAAGCCATCAACAAAGTCCTTGTTACAATGCTTCAACGAACAATTGGGATCCATAAATAAAATTGGCATCTCATGTTGTTCTCAGCTCTTTGGGCATACCGAACGTCAGTTAAGAGTGCAACCGGGTTTACCCCGTTTCAGTTGGTATACGGTCTAGAAGCCACTCTTCCGATTGAATGTGAAATCCCTTCATTCAAAATAGATGTGGAATTAATGCCTGATACTTCGCCTGAAGAAGAACATCTTATCTACTTAAAGAGATTGGATGAAACTCGTTGCTTAGCTGCCTTGGTCATTGAAGCACAGGAGAAGTGAGTCAAAGCCCATTTTGACCAAACAGTTTCCCCTCATTCTTTCATCGAAGGTGATCTTGTTCTCCTGTATGACCAAGCTCATGACAAGTTGGGGGCAGTAAAATTCCAACCCATGTGGCATGGGCCCTACATCGTTAAATGTGTGTTACAGAATGGGGCTTATGAGCTCATTGATTATGAAGATTATCCTTTATCGTAGCCCAGAAATGGGCTGTACCTGAAAAAAGTATTATGCTTGAGTCATTCATGCATAATATGTGTACATAGGTGATTTTTTCATTTTTATGAATGTTTTGGTTTGATGTGCTTTGTGAGATTTTTCTACTTATTTGGGTCTTGTTTTTTGTGCAGATGTCTGTTTCCCCTTATGTCGGTTTTGCGGATGGTGCTTCCCGCAGTACCAGGAACTTGTCTTCGGCAGCCTGGGTAATTTACGATCCTGTTGGTGAGTTGATTAAATTACAAGGTATTTGTCTAGGATCAAATACAAACAATGTCGCTAAATATAGTGCAATTTTGGAACTATTAACCGAGGCAATTAACCTTGGCATACGCACATTTCTTGTGAATTTGGATTCGTAACTTGTTGTTCTTCAACTTAATGGTCATTATTCAGTTCGAAACCCATGCATTTTGAGATTGTATTTGCGTATTCGTTTACTTGAAAGACATTTTGATTTCATTACATATCAACATATACCAGGATGAATGAATACATTAATAGATGCAATAGCTAACATGGTGCTAGATAGACATTTGTGCAATTTATAAAAACATCATCATATGTAAATAGACCCATGTGGAAAATAGATGTGTATATATATATATATATATATATATATATATATATATATATATATATATATATATATATATATATATATATATACATATCGTTTGTTTGCAACGTGTGGATCATGTAAAACCCAAAAAATAATATGCCTGTTTCAGTTACATCGTGAGACAACATGTCTCTCAAAAATGTACAGAAATAAAGCCTAAATGCCTAATCGACGTGGTGGTCATGATAACACATCACCGCCTATACCAACTACCTCAGAAAGTGATGGATATGACTTGGCACTCCTATAGTGTGCCTATGATAGGCCCAAGGCACATCATCTAAGCGAGCATAGTCTGGGACCCCACGGGCGATCCCCTCCAGATTTTGCACTAGCTCCTCCTCGCCACCCTCACCCTGAGGATCAAAATCGCGAGGAACTCACCTCACCACCGACGACATGCTGGCAGGATGCTCTAGGCTGACATCTGCATACATATAAAATTTAACTGCCATAACATGCATATATACCAAAAAATCATAAAACTCATTAAAATAAGAAATGAGTCTCACCTAATTCTTCGTCCCAATCCTCTCCCTTCGGGAGTGGGAGGTCGGGATCTCTGGTGAATTATGTGCCAGCGTAGGGCCAATCCTCCACGACAATCAGTTTTCGTTGGATCTAATAAAAAAAATTTGGGCTCCAGGACATCTGTTGGCCACCCCCTGCTCTAGGCATCAGTGCGACCCATCGGGCCATCTGTGGCTCTATTGGTGGCAACATCGGGACAATAACCTCCTGAAGCTGGAATATGGGTAATCATTCCAAGAAGAATGATACCAAAATCGATCCATACCCAAACTGCTTTAGTTTGGTTTTCTTGCACTTATTGAGTTGCCGTTGATGTTGATAGTCACGACCTCGTCCGAGTTGAAGATGGTCAGGTTCATACACTCTGAGGCAAGAAGTAGTTATGTCTTCATGGCCTCATGCAGTGCCTGTGATCCAACAGCCCACGTGATAGTGTGCAGCACTACCCTCAGTGCCAAATCAGGGACGGTTTGGATATCCCCTTTGCCACTCCCTAATCCCTTTCGTGCCTCGCGACACACCCTGTCAATGACCATTGCCATGCTTTCTCTGGAATGCTGGGTACCGGTTAAGATAGGGACTGCACCCTACGTGAAAACCCAGTGATGAAATATACATCTGAGATTTCGAGTTCAATATCTTGATCTCGAAGCACAAACTTCTCCTGATCTTAGAGACATGGTGTTAGGAAGAACTTCTTCAGCCCACAATTCCTGAGGGCATTCATGCATTGTTCATTTTCCATTTCTTGTTCATCCTCCTCACTGTGTTCTCTCTCTTTCCACTCGATAACCATCTTTTTTCGATTTGTACCTGCATGAATTGATCATAGAAACATTGTAAGTCCCCTTGGGTATCAAAATTTGTAGTCTATTGGTTGCATTTTCTTAAAAATAAAGTGAATTTTGGGTTGTGTGGTTGGTGTGACTGTTTCGCTAATAGTCGCGCCAACTGGCGCGACCCCTATGTAAAAAAGGGTCGATTGGCACGGGTCCGTGCCTGAAACTTGTGCCAACCGCGATGCCCTAAATTTTAAAAATCCTCCCCTAAGGGATCCCAAATGATAACTAAATGCAATAAAATATAGCTCAAAAGATGGCAAATGATGTCGGCTCCTACCTGAAACTGACGAAATCTGATTGGTCCATTGGTTTGCTCGCACTCGTTGTCGCAAGATCGGAAGGTAAATGGACCACTGTTTCTCCACAAAGAGGTAAAAGTGAAAAGTAAATAGTTTTTTACCATTTATGGTTTTTTATAAATTTTCAAAGTCTAAAAATAGGTTTTAATACATATTTGTTGATTATTTTCACATTATTTTCGAGAAATACGTTTTACACACGTATTTTTGTGTAGCAACAAGTTTCCACATGGTTTTGACGAAGAACGAGTTGTATTTTATACTTTTTCGGACTCCGTAAAAACACGAAAAAGTCACCACTAGAGTCATCTTTAAGCTCTTTTCTGACTCTCTAAAACTGAAAATATCGCCGAGTCACCTGTCATTTTGAACTCATTAAATTGGTTGTGAAACGACATCTACCCAATATACGTTTACCCCTTTTTCGGGCTGGGATATAATATTTACGAAAAAGGAATACCTTAGATGATCGCAACTAAGAGGTTCTCTCGGACACAATTTTCTACCTTTTCGGATCTGAGGGACTATTTACGAAAAGGGACTACTGGAGTTTTCTTTTCCGCCTTCTTTTCAAATTCTCTAAACATGAAAAGATGCCGAGTTCTTCCTTTGTCAGACTCGTTAAAAACTCATGACATCGGACTCCGTCGTGATGACGTTACTCGAGTTCCTCCTTCCTAGGGCTCGTAAAATGTACTAGGTTGGATTTGTTTGAAGGAAAAACTTACATCACAAGCATATGCTATCCCCTTCAAGCTTGTTTTAAAAAATAATTGGGGCACTCGCTAGAAATGGTGAGGGAAAATGGAACCAAGACTATAGTCGTGTTGGCAGTATGTTGCTCTTGAACATGGCACTTGTTTGCATTCATGTCGGGTTGGGGACATCTCATCTCGTTATTTTTTTGCCTCCATGGGTTTGGGTGATCTCTTTTGACCGACCATCTACTCTTTTCCACATCACGATGACCTCAGATCCCTTGATGTCAAGTACTGCCAAATCCAGTGTCGTGCCACCTATATGTTCAAGAGAAGTTTGCCTCTGAATTTGTCAAACTCACTCTGATTCTCTGTTGGTATTGATTCACAAAATCATGTTCCTCTGCCTCGTGTCAATGATTTGAGAAAAATTATGGCCCACCTTCGATCAAGGTCACTTCCTGTCGACTCCAGATCATTATCTAGGAAGTTGATCTAGAGACTCCCTTCAGGTACCTTGGAGCCTGCATGCCTCAATGGTAGGTTCTTCGCACTCGATGTAAGGTCCACATCATTGGCCTTTGATCGATTGACTCTGCGGGTGTTCGACGTCAGATCACTGTTCACATTCCATGGATTGTACCTTTTGTACCTTGAGAACCATTGTCATTACTAGTGGTTTTTCTCGCGTCTATTAACAGCTTTCATCATTGGCTGGTAATCAGACGATTTTCTTGCATGTTCGACTTCAGCTCACATATTCGCATGCTCGAATTTGTACTTTGTTCGGATTGAGATGGAGCACAAGACCCTGGGTTTTGTCTGATGAAATCTAGGCTGCAGGTTCTTTGTGGATTACTATGACTTATTATGTGACTCTTCTAATTGGATGGCTGTGACCATACCTGATTCTATTTATTGATCCCTACTGCTGGATGGTTGTGTCCATACCTCAGATATCATTGTTTATATACTCTATCATGGATGGCTGCACCCATGCCACATGTCATGTATCAGTTGTACTTGTACTTTCAGGTCTTCCGAAAATAGTGTTTGGGTCGGACACATTCTCATAAAGAATTTCACCCCTCCCTCTCTCTTGGACCTCATGCTTTAGGGGGCATCTGTTACACAACATTTTGTCACTGTCCCTGCAATCCCTCGCCTCGCAAATTGGAGGGTCTTTCTCGTGACCTGTGTGCAGTGTCATACTCTCCAAATACCTTCATTGCATCCTTCTGCATAAGGACATGATTTCTCCTGTTGAACATTTCCTCAGAAAGCACTCAAAAACTTATGTTTTTGCATTGGCGCGGGTAGCCAGTTCACCCCTCGCCCCAATAGGGAATATTTGCACTAGAGCCCACGCCAACTGGCGCTCTGTCTCTTTATTGTACCTACGCCAACCTTTTTGGGAATGTTTTTTAACAAATTGGAGGCGAAAGTTTCCTTTAACCACCTCAGGAATGACTCATTGCAAGTGGTTAAACTTGATAAGCCACGGATCTCTTCCTTTAGAAAATGGTTGATGGAACATTCTTGGAGGATAGGACTCCCCCCATGATTATAGGAATCCTAACCTCTCCTTCTCCCTCTATATAAACCATCCTTCTCCCTTTACAAAAGCTAGAGCTGAACATATAGCCAAGAAGCTAAACTTGGAGAAGAGATATTATAGCTGAGTAATTTCTATAGAGAAGGTTGAACCAAAGAGAATCTCGTAGAGAGAGCCTCGTCTGAATTCCTGATGAGCTTTGTGAGACGTGCTCTGCTGGAACCCTGCTATAGGAGATCGTAACGTCGAAGCCTGGTTGTACTCTTCCTTCTTTAAATTAATATACTTGACTATGGTATTGATTCCATCTCTGTGTTATGTTTATTTGACGCATTTGATTTAGTCTTCTTCGATTGAATGATAGTTAGGAATGCGAAATAGTATGTTGTGTATCATCTTCATTTCTTGTGTATGTGCAGGTATCTGGGCGTGAGAATGAGCGGATCGTGATATATCGAATCAAGAGCGAGAGGTAGCCATTCTCCTGGACGACACAACAGCGCAGGACCTATGGTAAGTAATCTACCAAGTCTTTTTCCATTCTTAACTAGGAATTGATGTCATAGTGTGTCTCGTTTGTGGCTAGAACCACTCTAGGGCTAGTGGGATCACCTTTGTCCGCAGAGGGGATTTACCTCACTAACACATAGTAGGAGGAGCAACGGAGAAAAAAAAATTTCGGACCCCCCCCGGTAGTGTTAAAAGAAAAATGGATACGGGGGGGCGAAAAGGCATGAGAATTGTGGATCAAAGGGAGGGGAAGATCACGAGGTGTAATGGCCGGTGGAAATTTAAATTTCATTTTAGAGTTTATAATGGATTCCTGAGCACCTATCCTCCTGAGCTTACAAATTGTGATATGTGATTGGGTCCCACCAATATCACACATCGCATTTCGAATTTTATAACATGATCTTGAGTTCCTATCCTCCAGATCTTGCGATGGGGAAAGGGTGACGTGGCATGGAAAGGTGGCTCCCGTTAGTATTGCATCGGAATATTTATGGAGTGGAAAATGAATGTGGCAAGGATTGTTGCGATATGCTGATGCAAAAAGGAAAGGATAAAGATAAATTGGGAAAGCGAAAAGTTCATTCCGATATACACATATATAATATATATATATATATATATATATATATATATATATATATATATATATATATATATATATATATATATATATATATATATATATATATATATATATATATATTAAAGGGGTCCCACTGATATCGCATCGGGAAGTTAAAAGGATTATCGCATTTCGGGAAGTCAAAGAAATATCGCAATATCAGAGATCTGGGAGATGGGGGTGATAACAAACTGTTTGGCAATGGAAAATTGCGATATGTGATTAGAGATGATGATGTGGCAGGAAAGGGTCCCACTCAATATCGCAATCGGGGAAATGAGGAAGCAAAAATGAATGCAATAAGTGAACTTTGCGAAAATGCGATGCGAAAAGGTAGGCAGGGCCCATTAAATAACTTTTTAAAAGAAGATAAGTGAAAACTTCGTTAGGCCAATGAATATGATAAAATTTGTCTGAATCATAATAAAAAGGATTTTTCTAAAACATTTTGAATGTTATGAAACAGATCAAAAAGAAATGACGGGTCCCAGGAATATCACATATTAGAAAGTTTGTAGGATTCGGCAATGGTTACATGTATAAGGTTTGAATATGTGATAGAAGGTAAGGTAAAAAGGGTATAATATGATATGGCTGTTAGTGGGTGCGCGAAGTTTCTTTTTAACTATTAAAATTGAAGTTTAATAGTTAAAAAGGGGTTTTGAAAGAAATGAAACACTAGACTTTGGGTTTTTTGGAAAAATGAAAGGTAAAAGAGGGAAAATGAAATGAATGAAGGTAGAAATGAAATTTTCTCACCACTACACTTTGACAACGACACTTTCATCTTACAATCGAAATGAAAAGGCAGATTGATTCCTTGCAGAATGATGACCAAAATTTGAAAATATTTGTAAAATTTTAGTGCTAATAGTGGCTCTAATTGGGGATGATATGCCCCCTGTGGGCTATCATGAACCGTAGACTAGTGCCTTGAATCTAACTCTTATCTCTCCAACTAGCGATCCTATTCATTAACTCAAAAATACCAGCATGCCTAGCCATTGGATAATGGAGTAAAAGGCATTATTTCGATCTTCTGCAACTTATTTCTTCAAATTGAAACTAAAAACAGACTAAAAACTAAAATTGAAAAGAAAATTCTCGAGTGGCAATATTATTCATTTACTTCCCTACTTCTAATCAACTGATTTCCATTTCTCATGTGTACACAAACTTCCAATTTAGCCATGCAAGTATTTTTATGATAGAAAGAACCACTCCTTTGCAATTTCTTAATAAATCATAGGAAGAAACCAATAGTTGCCATAAATTTTTTTTTGAAAAACCATGTTCAGCAAAACAGGCTGATGTTTTAATGAAGCTTGAAATGTTCAAGGCTTTGGAAAAATGTGCCTAAAAAAATGTTGCCATCGAATCTTCAAAACCTAGAGCAAACTTTTTTTGCTCCAAGGGAAAAGTTGCTTTGGTAAATATTCCTTTCTTATCATGGTTATGTAATCAAGAATGATCCCCCAGCGATCTTGAATATCAATGATATTTTTAGAAAAGTCCTTCCCAATATTAGATTTCTTTAAAGACATAAGAGTAATATGACCTTTTTGTTCATAAATATTTTCTTGCAATGAATTTTCAGTAAGATTTCCGTTTGAAATAGCTAGAGGAATATCATCAAGCTGTTCAAAAACTAAGCATTCCTCACCATCAAGTGAAAGATTGTCATCATATCTATCTAATACATACTCATTGCTAGAAAACTCAATATGCGGTGTAGAAATCCGCTGCAAGTCATCATATCTTATGATGCTACAAGAAGATGCTAATTTTGAAAACAAGGAAGGTTGCTCCAATCCCTTAATCGTATATTGAAAACCATCATAATGATCTTTAAAAATATTCTCCTCATAATGATCTTGAAAATTTCAATTTTGTTCTGAATCACTTCCATAAGTAGCATATATAGGTTTATTATTTACAATTTCTAAATCAACAATTGAAGTATGATCAGAACAGGAATGATAAGAAATTTCTGAAACAAAATCATATGTACCTTTATCTTCACTGTCCTTATGTGAATAATCACCATCACCTTCCTGTTCATCCTGCTTGAATTATTTCTAAGTGCCTTTTTCTTGCACTATTTCATGTTGTTCCTCTGATTTCAACCTTCGTATTGTCATAATATTAGATTCAATTCAAAGACTACCTCTTGCATGGCTGCTAGAGTAGGTGCTTTGGTTGCTCTAAGCCATAAAGAAAACTTATAATCAAATGCATTGGTATATGCTAACATGGCATTAAATTTTGGAGGCTTGGTATCCTTGGGTATACTGTGATAAAAATATGAAATCTTCTATTGAATACGCTAAGAGATTCATCCTCCCTTTTCTTCATCACATAAAATCCAGAGAGATTCTGCTCCTATGATTTGTTTTCACCCCAATACCTTAGAAAAACATCATGAAAATCCATCCATGAACCTATTGAATCAACCTCTAAATTTTTGAAGCATAATATATCATCCCTTTGTAATGACTGAAAAAATTTCCTCAAAACCACATCCTCATGAATGATTTGAAGAAGATCTGTAAATATTTCAAAAGCTTTAATATGTTTTTCTGCTGCTACATGGTCTTCTCCATTAAAATTAGGAAGGTAATCTAGAAAATTGGGAGGATATTCATGAAGGGTTAATGGAAATTTCAAAGGATTATAATTCTTTCTAATCTTGGACTGAACTTTTGTGAGTTGGATACAAGGTTCAACAGGTTTATCAAAAGTTACAACAAGGATTTCAAGAGGTAAATCAAGTTTATTATCAACAAGCTGAGATGGTTGATCATTTTCAGGAAAAATTGGTATATGTACATCATTTTTCTCATAGGGTTAAATTGGAGGAAAAGGATCAAGATCAATGGTACTAGAAAATAAAGGATCTTATTTCAATGAGGGATAAACAAAAGAAGACTTATATTCATCTGAGTATATAAATCATGAGATAATCCTTTTCACATGTGAGGGAAAATATAAGAAATATCTTATGAAATTTAATATAAGTTCCTGGAAGAAACTTATGGCTTGATACCTGGTTTTACTTGTATCTTCTCATTTTTTTCAACTGAGTTTGTTCTCTAGCAGAGTCACCATTACATTCTTCTACCAATGGATTTTCCAATTGAAAATCTGCAGTATTCTTTAGTGTCTAGTCTTTGTTCACCATAAAAAACTAGAACCGATCTCTGTATAACAAAAAACTCAAGATAAAGTTGCGTTCAAGATCTTTGTATCCTGACAGACGCACCAAAAGGTGTTAGTGCTGGAATGAACACTTGGAAAGCTTCAAGCACCTGACCAAACACATCCTAAAATCTAAGGTAATTTAATGATTTGGTTTATGAGATTGGTAGTTGGTTTAAACTCCCATTCACTCAAAAGATATTTTAGTCAAATCCACTATTCTACTAATGAGGGTATTAGGTCTGATGTGGTAGAAAAAGAGTGAGTTTATAGCCTATGAGGGGAAGAGAATGTGAAATGGAAGAAGAAACAATGGGTCTACAAGGCATAAATCCACTGCTTTTGGTAGAAAATAGCAAAAGTAGCAATTTGTCAATATTTCAACAAGAGAAAGCTATTTCTAGACTTAAAATATTCTCACTGAAATATCATGGAAGATAATTGTTATAAGTGATGCTCTTTACATTGTCATCATGTATATTTCATCAAGAAATCTCACTATGTGAGACTAACAAAAATTGATAAAACACATGATGTAATGTTAATTTTAGCTTCCAAGCTAAATGGAACATTAGAGTTAGCAGCAGCATTAGCCGGTAAATAAATGGGTAGAAAAGCCCATAAGTCTCCTAAGCAGGATAAAAACACTCCAAGTGTGAAAGGAGACACTCTTTCTAGCTCAATAAGACACCTCCATGTGTGAACATGGTTAAATTGGAGCTGCTTTGACTAAGTCAACAACATAGTTTTAGTGGAGGAGGAATCTTAGGATGGATAACGCAATTTTGGAGGGAGATGTAACTTGGGTTAGAAGTAACCTAAGTGAGTGGGGCAAAGGGAAAGAAAAATAATATCTTATATAAGGAAGAGGATGGTATCATTATTGATCATGTTGTAGATTATTATTCTTGGCTGCCAAGAATTTTTGCTGCTTTGCTGCTTAGCAAAGCTGCAGTGCTGCTTAGCACTAGGTGTTCCCGGGCAGGAATCCCACCTATTTCCTTTGAGGAGCTCATTGGGAGAGTTTGAATTCATCTTTCCACATCAGGTTTTCAGGCCAAGCTTTAGCCATCTTCATCAGCACTACTTTGCCGGAGATTGTGTAGTGTTGCTGGGTGCAGCAGTGGAAGGGATTGGAATCCCGACTTCTGAGCTAGTTTCTCATTGGAGGAAGCTTTCCTCCACTTGAGAGATCTGTTTGGAGAGCTCCAAGAATTATTTCAGATTTTTGGTATCAGACCACACATTTCTCATACCCTCCCAACTTTGTTTCTGCTAGGGAGTATGTTATTTTGGAGGCAGTGTTCATTGCATGGTTTAGTGGCTCCGTTGCAGTGTTTCCTTGTGATTGAGAGGTTCATCCTTTTATGGGAGAAATCCATTGAGGGTTCTACATCAGATCAGACATATTTCAGCCTTATACACTCATGTACTTCAGTGTTGCAGTGGCTACTCAGTGAATTACTGAATTTCCCATTTTGTATGCAGAGTGTTTGATAAGAAACTTTTTCCGGTTTCTTTTGTATTTTGTATAAGGAGCTTAGATCTATGTTCTTCAGTATTATTTATCAATACATGAGTAGATAAATTTTTCTCCTAACATTTTATGTGTAAACCCTCTCTTAGACTGCGCAATCTCCTGAGTAGCTGCTCCGACATTTTGCAGTCTTGGGGTTTTAGCACTTTTTGGCAATCCGAAGTGTGGGAGATCTGTTTAACCCACCTAGTTTGCTTTGTTTCATCTCTATTCTTGGATTGAGAATTTATATTGACTAATATATGGGATCCAAGAGTCCATTTTACTATTTTATTGCATTTTTTGTTGAAAATGCATTTTTGATGCTTGATTTATGAGCAATCCTGAAAAAGGAATATTACAGTGGTATCAAAGCATGATCTCTGGCCCAGCCTGTGAGATACAACTATCAGAAGAAGGAGAGATGGAAAGAAGCCAAAAATCTTCAGTATGTGCAGGAAGGAAGGAATAAAAGCTTACAAAGATTCTTCCAAAATCTATGAAGAGATTTCAAGGAGAGCTGAAAAAGATGATATCAGAGATGAAATATCCAAAGGAGGTTGAATCTAGAGCTGAATCTAGATTTTCACATGTTAAGTGTGAGCATGCAGCTACACTCCATAATGCACAACGCATTCAAATGCCCAGAGCTATCCTGCGATGGATGGGAGGAGGAAGAATGCCTAAGAGAATGACTCTTAGTGATTTGTTGCACGAGTATGAATCTCAAACTGAGAGGTTTAGAGATCATACTGATTTCCAAGATTTTTACAAGATCTAGATGGAGAAGAGCTAGCAGCACGATGCAGATATATTTCTTCTATCTACTTTTGCCGGATCACCTACATGTTCAGTTGGAGCTTGGGTGAAGGAGCTAAACTCCTATTTGCAGCTGCACCATATTTCCGGAGATGAAGCTATCAGAGTTGCAGTGCTGCATTTCAAAGGTAAGGCTCATGCATGGTGGATTTTTGAATCTTATTCCTTATAGAATGCCAACACTTTCTCTTATGTAAGATTCATAAAAACATTGATGGAGAGGTTTGGTGAAAAACTTCCTAAGACACATGAACAAGGAAAAATTGAGAAAAAAAAACCCTTGCATGTGATGGAGGAAACTCCATTTCAGAAAACCATGGGAGGAGCTGATGTCTTGCATTACACTTTTCCAGAAGCAAAACCTCTAGTTCATATTCCTGAACAAGAGGAAATGGGGATCACTTTTTCACAAAGGGATCCAATGGTTGAGATATTGCCTACACACATTGATGAAGGAGAAGGCAACAACGTTGTCATATATAGAGCACATCCAGTGCCTCATGTAGAGGGAGGAGGAGCACATGCTCCCACAGGAGGGATTTTTGTATCTTTGCAAGAAGTTCCCCAGGATCTCATACATAGAGGTCCAAGCACAATCAGTGAGCAACATGATTGTGCAACATTTCATCCAGAAGGAGGAGGAAAGGAGGAAGAGCAACATCACTTGATAAGAAGCATACACCCTTCTCTATTCCAGAGAGCTAATGTAAGGAAGAGGTAGACTGATTTGCACTGTAGAAGTAGGGGCAAGATTTCCCAATCATCTATACAGTCTACTCTTGACATTGATGTCTCACTTCATGGAGGCTTTCCACCGGGGAGGCCACTTGATCTTTAGTTGATGAGAGATATATTATATTTGGGTTCACCACTCTTGGGTTTTGGAGAGGTGAAGAGTTTGGAGGAATACTTTGGCATGGGGGATGTCAAAGTAGCAGGCAACAACATGAGGAGAGCTTCACATGCTAGATCACCATCGCTGTCTTTGAGGAGGATTGATCCTTATTGGATGTCTTAGCTTTTGGTGGAGTACTCCAAGGATCTTGGTGCATGCATGATTCTTGATGACCTGGATGGAGTTGACAGATACATGGTGGATGATGTGGTCATCTATTCCTATGGCAGGATCTTCTTGACTAGATCTTCTAGTCTCAAGGAGAAGCTGCTACATGCAGCACATGTGGACTTCTCTTCTATGCACTTTGATGCATATTTCCAGTTGATGGGGGATTTCACTTGGGAGGGCATCCAACATGACATATATTAGCATATGGAGAGATGCATAGCCTGGGTGGTGATAGAGAGGATGTCACAGCCACCTTCCTACTCATTGGGAGTGAGGGAGAATTTCTAGTTGAGCCATTTTAGCTCAAGACCTCAAGTACATAATGGAGGAGGTATCATTTCATGTTTTGTATTGTACTTCTTTCCCTTATTTGAGCATAATGACGTAACAAGAGGAAATATTTATTCTTGCATATTATATGATGATGTACTTTCAGCTACTTGTAGCATTGATATTGGCTATCCTTTTGATGAGCTGTGGGGGAAGCCATATGTCTCTTGGTGTGCACCAATGAAACCATATTGTGATTTCATATTTTCATCTTATGAGATGATTGTGGAAGCAAAAAAGTGGCTGGAAAATCACTTTTTACTTCTTATTTTGATGCAGGCCAAGGGTGCACTATGCTGGTTCCATGAGAGGGACCATGATTCACTCTCCGGTTGTCACTTGGAAACTTGTTCTCATTGTACTTTGCTTCAATATGTTGCTGATATGTATATGTTCATAGGGAACTTTGTTTGGAGAGTGGAATTAAGATTGGAGGTGCCCATTTGGAGCATGATTCTCCTCACTTTATATGCAGTACATTTCAGGAGGAACCATGGCCAAACCATGATTTCCACATCACACTTTTTCTCTTCTTGTGGGAGGAACCACTTGGAGAACTTGAGGAGGCACTTCATGGCTGATTGGTTTGTTGGGACATCATACAAGTTGACCATCATGATATTACTATATGGCTTGTATGAGGGAGAGAGGAGGCAACAAAAAAGGTTGTTGCTTCTATGGTTGCACTTGGGAGAGTATGGGAAAAATTCTTCCCATACTTTTCATGAAATTTCTGAAGAGAAGAAAGGCACATTCATGGTGCAAGGAGGCTACCCTTCAGTATTGGAGGACCATGACAGACTTCCATGCCGGAAGATGATCTTCTCACATAGCAGCATGATGGTGGATGGCTTTGGCATGTGGAATTTCAAAGGGAAAATTCATGGAGCCTTATTATGGAGGCCCACAACACTGTCACATGGGAGTGTGTTCTTATGGATGGAGTGTTCCAAAGAGTATGTGTATCCCTTCTCCTTGAAGAATTTTGTGAGGGAATCATGGGGGAGATTATACATGGAACTCACTTTTAGGCTACTCACTATGTATGGTAGGAAATGCATTTCTGTACTTGTTGATTACTCCATTGAGTATTTGTACTTTCCCACCATGTTTGAACAGTGCATTGCACCTCAAAAGAGCAAGAGTATTTTTGGGTTTCATGGTCACTTTAGGGCCAATGTCTATGATGATATTAGCCCATATATACATGACTTTGGGCAAGTGTATTGTCATTTTATCTATGTAAAACTGATAGAAATTGATGCTTTCTTTCCCATGTTGGGAGAACAAACATATTCAGCTTGTAACTTGTTGCAGGACCACTTGCCTTATGACATTATCAACCAGCACTTGGGAGAAATGCGCTGTATCCACCATAAAGACCATATGTATCATCCAAAATTGCACATAACCTTCAATAATTTTCTGATTTGGATGCCATGTGGTGATGATGTGCCATTCATCTTGAATGGAATGGTTTGGGTTGGCATGACTCATGGTTTTGGAGGAAGAGTCTTTGGAGGCTCAATATTCTTCTTGCCATTGGAGGGAAATCATATTTCAGCCCAAGATCAGCATGCCCTCTACACTTATCATGAGTGGAGAGGAGGAAAACGTGGGATAGGCCCTATTTCCTATCATGTACATTCACTCAACCCACCTTCATTTCAGGAGCACAAGGTGGAGGAGACTTTTCATGAGTTACCATGTTGGAGGGTGACTCAATTCATTTGGACGATAGCATGGGTGAGGAGAGAACTCATTCACCATGTTGGTCATCACTCCTACTTTGTGGAGGCCATGAGACAGTTAGCAGGTTTCCTTTCACACTTTACACCTTTGATTGATGCAGACACTTTGGCTTTGCACACTTAGGAGGAAGCATGGGATGACAGTTTATTTGCAAATTCTCTTGATGCAATGATGGAGGCTATTGATGAGAGGCCACATGAGGAGAAGGGGAGATTTTTTTCTCTCCTTATGCATTTTCTTGAGGACAAGCAAAGATTTTGGAGGGGAGGACTGTAATGTTCCCACAATTTTAGCTTCCAAGCTAAAAGGAACATTAGAGTTAACATCAGCTTTAGCCGGTAAATAAATGGGTAGAAAAGCCCATAAGTCTCCTAAAGAGGATAAAAACACTCCAAGTGTGAAAGGAGACACTCTTTCTAGCTCAATAATACACCTCCCTGTGTGAACAGGGTTAAATTGGAGCTACTTTGACTAGGTCAACAACATAGTTTTAGTGGAGGAGGAATCCTAGGATGGATAACGCAATTTTGGAGGGAGATATAATTTGGGTTAGAAGTAACCTAAGTGAGTGGGGCCAAGGGAAAGAAACCTCATATATTATATAAGGAAGAGGATGGTAGCATTATTGATCATGTTTTAGATTATTATTCTTGGCTACCAAGAATTGCTGCTGTTTTGCTGCTTAGCAAAGCTGCAGTGCTGCTTAGCACTGGGTGTTCCCGGGAAGGAATCCCACCTATTTCATTTGAGGAGATCATTGGGAGAGTTTGCATTCCTATTTCCACATTAGGTTTTCAGGCCAAGCTTCAGACATCTTCATCAGCACAACTTTTCCGGAGATTGCGTAGTGTTGCTGGGTGCAGCAATGGAAGGGATTGGAATCCCAGCTTCTAAGCTAGTTTCTCATTGGAGGAAGCATTCCTCCACTTGAGATATCTGTTTGGAGAGCTACAAGAATTATTTCATATCTATGGTATTAGACCACACATTTCTCATACCCTCCCAGCGTTGTTTCTGCTAGGGAGTGCATTATTTTGGAGGCAGTGTTCATTGCATGGTTTGGTGGCTCCATTGCAATGTTTCCTTATGATTGAGAGGTTCATCATTTCATGGGAGGAATCCAATGAGGGTTCTACACCAGATCATACATCTTTCAACCTTATACACTCATGTACTTTAGTGTTGCAGTGGTTACTCAGTGAATTACTGAATTTCCCATTTTGTATGCAGAGTGTTTGATAAGAAACCTTTGCCGGTTTCTTTTGTATTTTGTATAAGGAGCTTAGATATCTATTCTTCAGTATTATTTATCAATAAATTAGTAGATATATTGTTATCCTAACATTTTATGTGTAAACCCTCTCTTAGACTGTGCAGTCCCTTGAGCAGCTGCTTCGGCATTTTTCAGTCTTGGGGTTTTAACACTTCTTGGCAATCCTAGGTGTCAGAGATCTGTTTAACCCACCTAGTTTTCTTTGTTTCAGCTCTATTATTGGATTTATAATGTATTTTGACTAAAATATGGGATACAAGAGTCCATTTTATTGTTTTATTACATTTTTTTCTAGAAATTCATTTTTGATGCTTGATTTATGAGCAATCCTGAAAAAGGAATATTACACATGAACATGTTAAGAGACTGATAAAAACACATAACAACATGAGGGATTGCAAACTGCCACTAAAGATAATAATATATGGAAACACAATTGAAAATTAATAATACGCACACCAGATTGATAATAAGTCCTCAAAAGTTTCTTTCAATTCTATTCAATGAAAAAAGTACTGATCATATGAGCCAAGATTCTAAAACCACCAACCTTTTTTATATAGCAGTTTTTCACATATATAGAAAATATAAAACTGTCATCTCCACAAAAGGAGTAAACATGTTCCCAAAAGTTATTACGATCTTGTGCAAGAGATGAGGCTTATCCTAAGACTTTAATACAAAGTGCTATGACATAATCAAAATAAACAGCATCAAGGCTAACAATTTGAAGTGGTTGTATGATGTGGCAGTCTATGGGAAGACTCCTCTTTTGTTCTGGTGCAACCAACTCCACAAAAAGTGTAAACAACAGTGAAAGTGGCATGTGATTGTTCTTTGAATGTTGCATGATGCCTTGTGGAAACGTGTTGGTGCTGAGAGTAATGGTAGAAATATATTTCAAAGAAACTTTTTCATTGTTACTTTCCTTTGGTTTCTTAGTTGTCGCGATAGGGTCTTGAATTAAACATGGAAATAGTGTTGGAGTGGAAAAATCGATATAGATAGGTTCCAAACAAAAGCAATGGGCATGTGAAAGATATGAGAAGGAGACACGTTGAATTTTGGGCCAACGGGAGAAATAAAAGAGGGGCGAGAAATATGGAGGTTAAACAGCTTATGGAGGTGGATTAAAAGGGATAGCGGGGTTTCATTTTATTAGCGAGAGAGATTATTAAATAAATTATGAGTGGGAGGAGAAAACTTTTTATACATATATCATAATCGTAGATTGGGGTCGAAAATGTTTAAGCATAAGACACAGGCAGGAGGGAATGCGATTTGTGATGGGGGTGATGACATGGAAAGGAGGTTTGGACTGAGGGGGGTGCGAAACACAGATAGGAGGACACACAACAATAGGAGCAATGGATAAAACAACTTTTTGAACCCCCCCCCCTCCCCCACGGTGTTAAAAGAAGAATGGAGAAGGGAGGGCGAAAAGGCATGAGAACTGTGGATCAAAGGGCGGGGAAGATCACGAGGTGTAATTTTCGGTGGAAATAAAAATCACATTTCAGAGTTTATAACGGATTCCTGAGTGCCTATCATCTTGAGCTTGCGAATTGTGATATATGATTGGGTCACACCAATATCGCACATTGCATTTCATAGTTTATAACATGATCCCAAGTGCCTATCCTCCAGAGCTTGAGATGTGCGATGGGGAAAGGGTGTCATGGTAGGGAAAGGTGGGTCCCTTTAGTATCGCATTTGTTAGCCACCTATAAAATTTGTTATATCAAAAGGTGGCTAAGACTTTTTGAGCCTTCAAGGAACAAATTTTATTACTAAAAAGTGTTGGCTCTTGAAGACTCTTGAAGGCCTCCTGCCTCAGTCCTCAAATCTTCACTACTGTGCCTATTCCCCTTTCAAAATCCTGTTGATTCCTAAGAAAGAATACTGCTGCAATACCCTTTTCCCCCTTTTCCCCTTTTTCAAATCTAACCTCATTTTCTATCCCTCTATTTCCCATGAAAATCCCTCATTTTCATGTTTTTCCCTTTCCCCTTCATCAAAACCCCTTGACAAGGTTGAAAACTCCTTTTTCGCCTTATCAGAACCCCTCTAACCCTTTGAAAATCATTGAAAAACTATAAAAACCCACATCTTGGGCATACAGGGGTCCTAGCCCCTTTTTTCCATTGACCCTTGGTCACATCATTTCCCATGCGCCCACAGCCCCACAATCGGGCACCAAGCCATTTTTGTATTAATAATTCCCGGCCAAAGTTTAAAACCTTGGTTATATATTAAAAATCGTCGGTTTTATTATTTTATTAATTTTTCGCCGGTTAAAATTTTTAACTGTTCCGCATCGTCGATCTGATCTGACGATCGGACGGTGCGGAGTCTATCTCCCCGGTGGCCCCTGCCATCCACTAACCCTGTCCAAAAACTACGCGGTATTCATCGCACCGCCTTTGGGCAAATACGGTTTTTCCCGATCGCCAGTGATTCCATTCATCAGTTGACACGTGTCCTGGGAACTGTTCATAAAACCACCGTCCATCGCGCGTTAACATTCGGACATGGACCCCGCACGATATCGCTATACACCGTCCAATCTGGGGCGGGCCATCCAACGACTATCGCTCACCGAAGTTTCCCGAGAGTTAACCGGGCTACGGTGCGGCATTTAATAAATCTCCGCCGTCGATCTGATTTGCAGATTGACGGTCCATATTCCATCGCCCTGATTCGATCGCCCAGTCAACGTATTCCGCTTTGACTTTCTATTTCCGCTCCCGACCGTTGATCTCTGCGCGATCGACGGTTCTGATTTAAACAATTCTTCCGCCTCTCTTGATTTCTCCCGATGAATCCTGACCATTGGATGATGCCATCCAATGGCCACGCTTCTTCCATGTATCCTCCGCAGCAATAAACCTATATATGCAGGATTTTTTAATATTTGTTTGTATTGTGCAGGGTTTAAATGGTTTTCTCGCCATTTTTGAAGAAAATTCAAAGGCAGAGGATGACGATCTTCCTGCCTTCGATTCACCAAAGAGAATCATCACAGGGTGTTTTAAAACACGTTTCATCAGTGTTTCTTCAGGCATTGATTCCATTCGACCCCTGCGCCGCCCTGCACACCAGCAGAAAAACATGAATCAAGTACAGTGAAAGAGTATCAGTGTAGAAAACCAGAAACATGCCAGAATAGAAGATTGAAGACAGCTATTGCGGGGATTACGTCTAAGATGTTTATCAAAAGCCTAATCCCTGATTTAAAACACAGTTTAAAGAAAATATGAAGTGTTTTATCGATAGGAAACCCTCCATCGCCACAAATTGAGGCAAATTGATCCCTCTAGCTACCACGATGCCACCTGTGCCTCAAAGTATTCAATCAAAGGCCAAATTTATTGATCAGGATCAGATATTTGTCTCAAAACACAGCCAAAGAGGAAAAACCGCCAAGGAAATTAATGACAAACATCTGCAGAGTTACTTCGATGCCACACAGAGCCTCAAAGGTCAACAAAAGCTCTCACTGAGCTTAATCTTTATGTAAAAACATTTAATACAGAGTGCGCTCATGTAAGTTTCTTCATTGAGCCCCTCAAAGGCCAAGAAGCCATTAAGTTTGTATTAATTGTAATTGAGATATTTTATCAGATCTCACCTCCTCATCCTTCTATATATACTTATGCAGAAGATGAGTGAGGGGTTGGTTGAGGTAGTTACTGATCATTATAATGTAATTGAGCTTGAGAATTCTGATTGTAAATAGTGTTCACTGGCCCTTGGAGCTCTGCTAGTGATAGAAAGGTTAGACCGAGATGTGTAGATGGTTGCTAAACTAAAGCACTGGACTTAAAGCTGTAACTGGTTTGGAGCATCAATACAAGCTGATTTATGGGATCTGGGTCTATGTTGACGATGATGTTTCTCTAATTGTAACTTGTTATTTTGTTTATGTTTTCACTGTGTTTCATATTCTCTTATAAAGAACAACATGCATAGAGTTAGGACCTACTGTACATCAGTAACCTTCTCTGGCTGAAAATCTTTATCTGAATGTTTTCTTCTAAACTGTGTTATTTAGGAATTATTTAATTCAGTTCAAGCATAGGAATGTTGGCGTTCCCTCGTCTTATTGTCTTAGCTAAATGATTATTCTTAAATGTTATTTTCAGTATATGTTTAAGTGAAGATGAATTGAGGAAGATATGGTGAGCCCTGGTCCCAGTTTTATCCCACAGACTGTCTGAATGTTGCCCTTAGAATGTGTTGAAAGCTGGCTAGTTTAGAAGTACTTACCAGATCTTAGACCATCCTTCGTTATCATTATTTTTTCCCCTGTTTTATCTGTTTTCTATTGAAAAGTGTATCAAAGGCTGGCTAGTTTAAAAGTACTTACCAGATCCTATTTTAATTTCATGTTTTTCTTAAGTGTATGTCAAAAGCTGGCTAGTTTAAAAGTACTTACCAGATCTCAGGCCGCTCTTTGTTTCTTCATCTGTTTATTTCTCCTTCTTATTGTATCATTTCATTCCATAAATCAAACTTCAAAGAGATCCTTAGACATAGATGACTTGCCCCATGGACCACTCTTGCCTCCTACTATTCCAATTAAACCCTATTATGACTCCATAGCCCAATGGAATAAGAACGACGATTATCTATCTTTTTGGCTGAAGCTTACTCTCATTACTTGCAACTTCTCACCTTTGAAACTCTTTGCATTCAGAACTTTCCACCTCAAACAGTAATCATGCTCAACCATCCAAAAACAAACAAAGCCCTTGGCCTTCATAACTAGCCTAATATCATAACCCCAAAACTTCAAAGACAAATCCATCTTTGCACTTATTGGAGAGATCCCTCTCCGGATTCAGGAGGGCTAGATCCTAGAATCCCAAAGTGGTTGAAACGATGTTGTTTCTGCAGTTTTAGTCTCACCAATCTGGTAAAATTATAGATTCCTAACAGCATTGGAAGATTTTTGGAGTGGAAAATGAATGTGGCAAGGATTGTTGCGATATGCCGATGAGAAAAGGAAAGGATAAAGGTAAAGCGAGAAAGCGAAAATTTCATTGCAGTATACATTATATATATATCTATATCTATATATATATATATATATATATATATATATATATATATATATATATATATATATATATATATATATATATATATATATATATATTAAAGGAGTCCCACTGATATCACATCGGGAAGTTAAAAGGATTATCGCATTTCAGGAAGTCAAAGAAATATCACAATGTCATAGATTGGGGAGATGGGGTGGTAATAGAATGTTTGGAAATAGGAAATTGCGATATGCGATTAGCGACAATGATGTGACAGGAAAGGGTCCCACTCAATATAGCAATCGGGGAAATGAGGAAGTAGAAGTGAATGCGGTAAGTGAACTTTGCGAAAATGCGACGTGAAAAGGTAGGTGGGTCCCATTAAATGACTTTTTAAAAGTGGATAAGTGAAAACTTCGTTAAGTCAATGAATATGGTAAAATTTGTCCGAATCATAATATAAAGGATTTTTCTAAAACATTTTGAATGTTATGAAACAAATCAAAAATAAATGATGGGTCCCAGCAATATCGCATATTAGAAAGTTTATAGGATTCGGCAATGGTTACATGTATAAGGTTTGAATATGAGATAGAAGGTAATGTAAAAAGGGTATAATATGATATGGATGTTAGTGGGCGTGCGGAGTTGATTTTTAACTATAAAAGTTGAATTTTAATAGTTAAAAATGGGTTTTGAAAGAAATGTAATGATGGACTTTGGGTTTTTTGGATAAATGAAAGGTAAAAGAGGGAAAATGAAATGAATGAAGGTAGAAATGATTTTTTCTCACCACTACACTTTGATAGCAACACTTTCATCTTACAACGAAATTGAAAAGGAAGATTGACTCCTTGGAGAATGATGACCAGACTTCGAAAATATTTGAAAAATTGCAGTGCTAATAGTTGGTAAGTGTTACATTCCACAAAAATAAGTAGAATGATAGTAGCATGGATTGATATGGCTTTTTATTCTTCTTTCAATACCTTTTCCAAGCAATGTTCAACTGTATTGATGCATAATACCTATATATTTTGGTTTTTGATAAATTTTACTAGCCCACACTCCTTAATAAGCTTGGTTGGATTGAAAAGTATGTCAAATTATTGGATATTAGTGATCCATTTCCCCCTTCTTCACCAATATATCGTTGGCACGATATATATTTGAATGAAATATGGGGAACATGTACAATTATAAAATCTTGCAACACATATGCTGTGAAAAAAATTACATCTTTAATGAGAGCATAGACTTGCTTAGACATGATGTTGTACTTCAATTTAACATCTCTAGGGGCCTTGTTGAAAAAGGAAATGGTTTATTCAAGGCCTTGATCATTCTTCTATAGCAACACTACAACTATCATGTGTTTATAAGCACAAGGAAAGATCATGAAACCCTTATTGTGGTTGGGACATATTAGTAAAGAAGTCCCACTCAAGGATTTCTCTATTGCTAAGAATTATTCCATAATTGGGTCATTTAATTTTATATTACTATCTTTCATCAAACTACCAAACATAGGCTTGGTAAAATCAACAAAGTTGATCATGAACCTCCAAAGGAAATTTATTTTCCCAAAAAAGGTTTATATGGCCTTCTTATGCCTAGGTAGGGGAATAATGTTTTGTTGATGGCAAAAATTAACCATGATCAACATTGGGGATATCACTCGGTCATGGCCCTAGTTAGGCCCTTATCCATTTGGGATTGTGATTCTAACTGGTTAAAATGGGTCCAGTTCCCACTTTCCTAAAACTATCCTAAAATAAAGCTATTATAATCTAAAATCTAAACTAACTCTAAAATTAGCCTCTGCCTACTAATGTATGATATTGCTTGTTGTTACAAGGAGACAAAATAGAAGAAATTACCCACTTATAACTGCTTCAATAAGTCAATCCTTTGAGCTAGCTAAAACAAGGGCTCAACCAATCCACTCGAATATTTTGTCTTATGAAAGGAGACTTTTGAAAATGTGTTTAATTAAACTAAATGTAGAATGCAGTCTCATTTAATATGAAAAATAAATAAATACTATAATATATTTTGATTAGGAAAATATACAGATCTCATCTCAATCAACAAAAAATATAAAATGGAATGCAACTTAATTGAACCTAAGATTTAGATGAGCTAATAGATCAAAGATATAGTTCATATGATCTATAGCTAATAAGGAAGATGTATAAATATGAATATCTCCGTAAATAGTTATGAAGATTCAAATGAGCACATAATTAAATTCAATTATTAATGGCTTCAAATCAATAGTACAATTGCATCAAGGAAATAGTTCTCTTAATACAATCATGATTAAAACGAAGTGTTGCCACTACGACAAACACCCTCCAAAATTTTTCTTACACTTGAATTTTGGAGCCTACTTATGTTCTCTTGATTTGTCTCAATTTTTCTTGGTCACTTCGTGATTGGTTGCTTATAATATTATAAGTATAAAATTAACTTGCTTACATATGCTTAGCCATTGATGCATTCACAATCACCCCCCTTTCTAGCAAGTCTAATAGCCAATGCTTACACCTAAAAATAGTGATTTCGCAACCCTTGGTCCTAGGAATTGCACAAATCATAGGCATTGAAAAATCCTTGATGATAGTGCTTGCGTAGTTCATAAAGGTAGTGCACTACACAATTCCTACTGACAGTTAGTGCCCAACATTATTTGATAGTATGTATCACTCTTAGTGACAATTGCATCATCATTCTAGTGAATTTATTCAACTGTCTCGTTTGTGCGCTTTTTCTTTCACAAGTTTCAATTACACTTTTGCAAATATCGTTTTTTCTTGCTTTCACTTTCACAAGTGTCACTTTTGTGTTATCTTCATTATATCATGTGTCACTTTCACTTCCTTTAGCTTTTTTCAAGTGTCATTTTCACTTTTCCTCACTGTCGCAATTATCACTTTCACTATTTGTACTTCTGCATGTGTTACATTTTATTGCATCACTAGAGGTTTTTCTAGTGCATTATTATGCATTAGATGATCATATATATCATAAGAATATTTTCTAGACACTCTCACACAACTCAATGCACTTTTTGGTTTCAGTTGACACTCTTGTCGTAACTTGTATTCTAAGTGTATTAAAGTGACGTTTCAACTGTCACACTTAGAAACAAGTGTTTCTTTATTGCCGTTTCAAGGTATGCATGTGAATTTTTAGTTTTGTGTATCCTTTTAGGGTGTTTTTATGTTATTTGAGTGTGGCATCACCATTTTAGGAATTTTTTACATGTCTTGTTTTCTCTTGTCTTATTGATCCCACACTTAGCCATTTTGGAGCTTTCACTATCTTTGTAACTTACTCAATCTTTGAACAATATTTCTGCCCCTTGGAACTGTGCACTACATATTACTAAGGCATAGTGAAGCACCCTTTTCCTCTTTAAACTATGCACTGCGTAGTCCTAGAGGACAATATCCCTCTAAAAACACACTGAGCAACCTTGATTCCTAGGCCATCAATCTATCTATCTGACCTTGAAAACTACGCAATTCATGTTCTCCCTTGCCATGGATTACAAATTGGGTAGTTACAATGGGAAGTGATGCCTCCTTGTGTCACTAAATTTCCTAATTGTGTATTTTCCTAAGCCGTCCCTTCAGTTATTTCACATTGTGCAGTTTCAATGAGAAACCCTACCTCCTTGTCTCTCTGAGGTGCTCAACTGCATAGTTCTCTTCATTAGGTGGGCCTCCCATTGCACATTGCACAATTCTAGTGATCAAGGGATCACTTATGGGTCACTGAAGTACTCATGTATGTAATTCATTGAGCTTGTCTCTCAATCACTATGCATTTCATATTTACAATGACTAGTCATGCTCCTCTTGTTGACTGAGACCCCTCACTACGCAATCATTTCCTAGATTTATTCCTATAGTGAAATTGATAGTTCCATTAGATAGTGAGGCCTCCCCTCATTCCTTGTGTTGTCCAATTTCACAATCTTTGTCTCTTTCTTCTTTTCCCCTCCTCAGTGCACATCATCACTCAACAAGCTTAATACCTTGCCTCCTGAAATCCATCATTGCACAAGAGGACTTATCATAACCTCCTTTAATGTGCATTATGTAGTTTGTGTCATTAGTGAGACATCCCTAAGTTTTTATATCCCTAAATTGTGCAATTCACAACCTCCTACACTCAAAACCCTCATTTTTTGCCTCATCTCAATCAACATCTTCCATGGGTACAAAGAGGTGGAATAGGTAATTTCTAGATTGATGTTGGATTGTCATGACTCGTCTGCATTTTTCGGTATTATCATTAAAACATGACAAGGTAATGCTTAAGAGAGGTCATCAAGGAGAGGCTACAGGAGAGAACTTGCGAATAAGGGGCAAAACAAGAACCATCACGAAGAAACCCTAGACCATGGAAGAATGGTGACATATCATGCTGACTTGGAAGGTTCTGATACCCATCCAAATTATTTGGAAGATGAAGATGAATAACAAGAAAATATCCATCATGAATAATTCAAATTCATAGAAATAAAGATAAGATCTCTTCATTGCCACATCATCATGGAGTTCCATGCCATCATTGCCAAGTCATGGATTGTACAAGTGTCATCACAATGTCATATGTTTTAATGTGTCTTGCCACATCATCTGTGGAATGTAATTGTGTAATTTAACAAAGTGAGAAAATGTAACATGTGTGGAATACCAAGGGTCCCACATGGAATGTGAAAGGTCACTACAAAGTTCTAAAGTCATGTAGAAGCTCAAAGTTCATACAATAATTTGAAAATTCATAGTAGAAGCTCAAGAGTCATGAGGGAGGTCAAGAATCACATGGGAGGTGGAGAGTCACCTCATTTGTTATAAATAAACCCTCATAGCTCAAGCAAGGGGACTTTTGGGACTTGAAAATTTTCACCTTAGCTTCTCTACCTTTGGATAGGAGATAAGATCCTTATTTGGAGGAGCAAGTTATGACTGATTATCACACTATTGGGGCTAGTGTGGCAACATTTAATTCTATATTTGGAAATTTTACTTATTATATGAGGCTCTTAGAGATGGCACGCTTTAATGCATATGTTGTGAATTATTGTGAGACTATTATTTCATTGTTTACAATGTATGTTTAAGATAACACATACTAATGAAAAAGAAATATTTCATTGGCTTTGGTATGTATCTAGTTGAACATGAATTATTACTTGATTTTACGATCATTGTTGTCTTGTGAACTACTTTGCAGGTTAACTAATGATCTTCTTCTTCTCTTGTATGTCTCTTTTAGGATGGTACTATTTATTTTCTTCTAGAGGCTCATTCCCTATTTATTTCCCATGAAAGGACCTCATATACATTGCATGCCTCATAGTGTAAACTTAATTGTTTTTTTCCATAGCTGGTGTCCATGAGCCTATCTGCCCTCCTGGAATGGTTCCCCCTAGCCTTAACCATCTCGGAGTTGTCCCGCCTGGCCATTACCCCTCCGGTCAGATACCATTTTTACCTCCCCCTCCTGGAGTATTTTCAGCACCTATTATGGCTACCTTGTCTCTTCCTAACATGACCTTGGGGATCCAAGTCTGGTACATTCATCCCCCAACCACTATCCCTCCTGGTCAGCCCAAATCTTATACTGATTTTACCTTGGTCCAACCAGTCATAATGACCACTCCCTTTGCATCTATGCCTTAGTCACCTCAATAGGAACCTACTCCTGTTGTGAAAGTCTTAAGTGAGGGGGGAAAAAATCACAAGAATGCACCCAAGGAAAAGGCCCCCCAAACAACCCCTGCTCCTCCTCAGCCTCTAGAATGTACCCCTCAGTGTGATTTGTGTGATGTTCTCGGTCATGCCACCTATAACTGTCCTGAATTGCCTCGTATCAAGCCCATGATCAATGTCATGTTTCCTGAGTCTGAGGTCCCTGAAGCCCCTGTTACTTTACCGACTACAACGAAGAACCCCAAGACTGTTCACACCAACCACCCCTCTGCTTTGTGTGATTTCCATGGCCACTATTCTCACCTCTGTCCCTGCCTCGATGAATTTCACACCTCTATAGCGGAAGTTTGCCAATACGAGGTCAAGAACAAAGAGATCGCCTCTCCCTTACTTGTGAGTTTTTCTTTGGAAAAAACAGAGAACACATCCACTCCCATTGACATCCCCCCTCTCGATGTTGATATGATAGAGTGTTTGACCACTATCCACTACCTGTCATCATCTATGAGATCCTCAGTGGAAGACCCCCGTGGGACTTCCTCTTATATTTCTCCTGACCTCCCTTCATCGATCACCTTAGGCTCAAAATTGGTGGATCCTTCATCTACTTGTTCTTCAGTCACCCTTTGTGACAATGCGCATGTGAACCTTTCTTCTCATATGATGAGTCAAGTAGATTTTCCGCGTCAGGTGGTTTTTCTTCCACCAATCACCCCATCTTCTATTACGATGACAACATTATGGAACTAATCACCACCCCTGACTTTATCTAGACCCCCTTACATCGAACCCATGCATTCAAACCACATACACCTTTTGGCCATTACATTGACACCAAATTTTTGGGTAAGGGGGCACCCATATTTGAGGGTCCAGGAGAAGCAATTCTCTACATCCCTCTTAGTGCAGCTGGTAGTGTCGACTCTAGTACCATTATTCTTCCCCATTTAGAAGAACCTCTAGAGTCCCATATCACTTCAGATCACTCTAGGGATGATCCCCCTCATCATTCCTTCATCTTACATCAACAACCCAGTCCCCTAGACATTGTTGTTGACCAACATGTGTGTTTTCTAGGTGAGCACCAGTTCATTATTTCCAAATCCACTCTTTGGGATAGTGACACCATGCACGTGAACCCAGAAATTTAGTCCATATACTTCATATATGTAGTACCAAAAGAGATTTTTAATCCTCCATTCCCTTTCTTGAACTACATCTATCCATTCTTCCCTCAGAAGATAACCATAACGTAAAAAAATGACGAACCACATCATAAAAATGTGTTTAGATTCCAATTTTCTAAATAAATTTTGCATGAGCATAACATGCTTGGGGGCACCTATGCCCCTCAACCTTAAAAATCCCAGCTCTCAGCCAAAAAAAACATTGAAACCCCCTTTCTCTGACAAGTCACACTTTTCAGGTCATTTCCTGGGACAGGTCACAGTTTTCTGCCTAGCACCTACTACCTAGGTCATAGAACATCCCAAAAAGTTTGACCCAGCTTGTTCTCGAGCTCTGGGTGCCTAATATGAAACTTTAATCCACTGAATTGAAAGAGTATGGTTAGGCCTTTTACCTGCAACTGACAGATCTCGATTCCAACGGTTGGTTTGTCTGCTATGATTGCCGCAAGATTTAGGGCCTTTTCTCCTCTCTACATTCACCACAGCTACATTTGAAAATGAATCAAATTGGAGAAAAAATACCTTATTAAAAGAGAAACCCCATATTTTTCTTTCGCCAGCTGCAACCAAATCATATCTCAGTTTGAAAAATTGTCAGTACTGTTGGAAAGCTCTCACTGAGCTCTCAAATGGGTATCCTTTCATTTCTAGTGATTTGATACTTCACCCAGACACATTTTTTCTAATAAGGGTCACTTCACCGCTTCTCAAAATCAAATTTATTCACTTGCGACACTTGTCCTTGGGGCACCACTTTTCCTTCATACTTGTCAATGCTCTTGTCAATTTTCGTCGTGAGTAACCATCTTGTAGTCATGTTTTTATGGTCCCCACCGGGCCTGTTATGTGTGGTAGCATTATCGAGTCACCCTTGTTTAGAGCATCTGAGTTGAGTTATTATCACATACATGGAGTCTGTCCTGAGTCCCTTTTGTCTCCCGCCACAGTCTTCCATCCTTCATCGCTTTGTACCTCTCTCGGGTTGCATATTTTGGCCCTCAGTCATACTGCCCCTATCCCCTCTCGAGTTGAGTTAGTAGCTTCCAGGTCATCCATGCCCTTTATGCTCTAACAAGGGAAGTTGTCAGCCCGATACTTAATACCCTCCATTCCACCATCATCCCTGGTGTCAGTCTATCAGTCACTCTGTTATTATCCCTCGTTCCTTAGTTGAGGATCACTTATTGCCTCATCTATGGCGGACCTCCTTCTGTCGACACCATCTTACTCATTCCAGAAGACAGGTGTAGAGGGTGGTGTACCTTGGTTCCAACTTCCACTCTTTTTCGGTGCCTTGGATAAGGCAAATGGACCCTTTATTGCCCTTTGACTTAATTGTTTCTCAGTTCCATCTCCTCATGGAATGATCGAGATCCTTATACTTGATGGTTCAGTGATGCAGCAGATTGCATCAGTGATTCCCAGGTGTGTGTGAGATGTTTCAGACCTCATGATGGGGTAGCCCTTCAGGTAGCCCCCCACATGCCTGGATGAACTCTCTACTACAGCCTTGGATGCAACTCGATAGATTTGATGGTTCTGGCCTCAACTGCTTGCAGCGCCTCTTTAGTTTGCATGTATGATTCTGATTTTCAGAGCCCTTTCCTGTTTTACAGGGCCTCTTTGGTTGTACTTATATCTCATGTACTCAGATATTATTGTATAATTCCTGGCTATTATCCCAGGCACAATATGTATGTGGGATCCATTATCATGTTTTTCTCTAGCCCATGTTTATGCTAGCATGTTCTATATAGTTCAGTCCCTTTTTTACTGGACACATCATTATTATTTGTACTTTGTTATCTTGGCGGGCATAGGTATGCCTCCCCCGCCTCATGTAGTCACTCATAAAAAGGGAATTGTCACAATTGTAAGTCTCACCTCCTCAGGGTCTTGTCCTCTAGTGCTTTAGTCTACCTTATATTTCTCTCTCTCTGACCATTCCTTCGGTGTCTAGTGATTGAGTTCTTGCAACGTACTTCGGTCATACGATGAGCTCTTAACGCTTGCACATTGGGGGCAATCTGTTACACCAATTTTTGGTCATCTAACCTATTACTATTAGATGGACCAAAGTACACCATGTAAGACCAATTTTACCTTAGTAAAATTTCTTTCACTATGAAAAATAACTTAGTAATCCATAATTCATTAAGTTGTTTATGGTCTAAATAGGAAACCCCTTAAGGAACAATTAAATAAATCCTTATTTGTTTTATTTTACGCAAGGGATAATTAATTAAACCATAGTTTAATTAATATTTCTGGTCATATTTAACCCAAAACAGGAAAATTCATTAGATAAATCATTATTTATAGTATTATTTTCTAGGAATAATTATTTAAAAAATATTCATTGTTAAATTTGACAAACTCATTTATAAATAATTGAATAAATCACCATTTATTTAATTATTAATCAACCACATTCTTAAAATAGTAAATAAATCATTTATTTATTTATTATTTACAAATAAAGGGATTTGACAAAATTCAAATTCCTTTTCCCTCCAACAAAAATAAAAAAATATTCCATAAAATTTGGATCTAGATTTGGTTAAGAATATTTTAATTATGCACCAATATCTAAACTAGCTCAATATTTTGTTATAAATATAAGGGTTTTTCCATTCATTCACTACCTTCTGTTACGTAAAGATCGCTCTGGATCTATACTTTTGGTCTGAATTTGATCCTCCATCATTGTCATATTTTTATACCTTTTTTCTTGTGAGCTCCCCTCGAGTTCCATTTTTGTTTGGGTTTTCTACACCATCAAGAGAGAGAGATCTTAGATCTAAAGCACTAAGGACATACAATAACCCATCCCATTGAGGGGGACTGGTATTATCTTTCTACGTTCCCTTCCCAGGTGTCATAATACAAAAAATTCTTTAAAAACATTCTTGTCTTGTTCATTGGATGCATGGAGAAAATCTTGCTTTTTATTTGCTGTTTAATGTCTTTAAATGCATAGATCTGGATTTCTGTAGCATTTATTTTTATCACTGACTGTAGATCTAAGGAAATTGACATCCACATTTGATGTTAGGGCTATTTTTTATGCACAGCTAAAGTGAGCTTTTTTCATACGCTTGCGATTAGAATTCACACTAACAATTTGTATAATATCTTATGTTGATAATTACAACTAAGAAAATTTCCTAAGAATAATGGAAATTGTTTGTATTTATAGTTTGGGATCCTACTCCAAACAATGTGAGGTCTAATTGGGACTTAATACTGGGGATACCCCCTCGGTTTAGTGATTCCAACGCCATTAGTAGTTCGCACTAGAAGGAGGGCTAGATGAGAATTTGAGCCAATTGAGTCTGTTTTTAATCTCTTATCTTGAATGTATCACTCCAAAATAATACTCCTATGATGTTTTTCTAATAGATCCAATCTCAAAATTTCAATCCCTGGGGAATTTTTTTACAACTTGTCTCAATTATGGTTTGACGGTGAGGGTGAAATATCTGTAGACGAACATGAAACTCATTTTCTCAAGTTTTGTGAATCTCATGAAATCAATTGTGAAGATGTTGCTTGTAAATTATTCACCCTCACTCTTTAAGGTCGAGTTAAGCTATGGTGTCATACCTTACCAATTGCTTCCTTTCATTCATTTGAAATTTTTTTTAAGGAGCTACATCAAGCCTTTGACATTTGTGATTACCAAGATGTTTATCAAATAATTAACCAACTTAGAATGAAGTATGATGAATCAATAGAAGATTTTGACAATATATTTCATCACCTATGTTATGAATTTCACGAGGAAGATATGGATTTGGATTTATTCAAGGAAATTTTTCAGTGCTTGGTTCAAAATTCCTTGAAAACATTTGAATTTGAATCCTTGGTTAATAGTGCTCTCCCAAATTTTATTAATCATGAGACACCTCCAACTCGAGAGGACGAACCTACTCTTCCTTTGTCCCTTGTCCTCCTCCCTTTTCATTTCATAACAAGGTTTCCTTTGATACTGTTGTTGCAGTTGAGGATTCTAAAAATCAGATTGTTGATCCATTGATCCCATCCTCATTTTATCTTCTGGGCCAATACTCTATGCAAAAGAAACCTTATGTGAAGACCAGTCCCTTGATTTCCCCAAATAATATTAATGTACATAAACAAAATATTGAATTTGATATCATTAAAATTGATTTTTCTTCAAGGGATACATGTCATCCTGTATTATCTACATTTCATGATCCTTTGTGCCTTGATCCACTTAATCAATCTTCACCACCAACTCGTACTTCTGATATGCGTAATTCTAACTTTGCTGATCTAAATGTTGATAAAGTATAAGATGGTGACATTTCAAAGGTAGAGGAGCAAAAGGGAGAAGATATTTTTGATCTCTCTTCCATATTTAAAATTCCTCTATGTCAAAATTAAGCTTCTACATTCTTTGTAGATCAAGAATTTCAACATCTTGGTAATTGGTCAAATGAAATCAAATACCTTAATCAAAATGAAGCCTTGGGAAACCATCACCTTGAAAACCATGAATCCAATGATATGTGTGGTGATGAGTGCCTAAGTACATAAAATGATATATTTCTTTCACATGAAGAATTGGATTTACAAAGCTTTGATATGGAATATGATCTAATCATAGATGGGTTTCTCACATGGATTTCTTCCTCAACTCACCAACCCTGATATAGAGATGTGTGTAGCGAATCAATTGATATATCATCTTATTATAATACACATTATGATTTTAATTCCATGCAAGGTGATAAGGTTTCCCATGACGAAGAACACGATGTGGTGATCATTGAACATTACTATTGTAGTTTGGGTAATCTATTTGGTGATGTTGAGACATATGATGAGACTGATTCCAAAAATTATAATTTGATTCATAACGTTCTTGCTGAAAAAATTGATGATAGTTGTCTTCACACAAAATTTGACCTTCCATGCTTTCAAAATTCAATAATTCAACATTTGAAATTTTAGGGACTTATCAAGAAGTCAAGGAAATTCATCTTCAGTTGATGGCTATTGTTATAGGTCAATTTGGGCATCTTTCCTAATGATATGGTTAACTGGACATCATCCCGAGAACCAATGAATAGGGTTTATTATCCCTTATCATTTTAGTTTCTACATGCCATAAGACAAAGAACAAGAACAAATCATCCATGACTTCTATTGCAAGGTTTCCAAGATTTTAAGTACATGTTATATCACCTATGAGCCCACCAATGCAGTCTCTGAAGGGGATAAGTGCGTTGCATATGTAGCTACCTCCATTCAAGGGTGCTCTACAAAGCACTTCCTGACACTCAAGGGTGCGTTGGTCAATTAGGAGAGAAATTCTCATTACTCTTGAATCTCCACTTGGCCAGTGCCTTATAGAAGAGTGCATATGTGTCAAACTTCAAATCCATGTGTCCATTTGATACCTTTGAGATTGGGAACATGCCCTGTATATTATTATAAATTCATTGATTGTGAAACTACCTTCATCTCATTTATAAATTGAGCACAAATCCTAGTGCTTGAGAAGGAAGAAATTAAGTAGAGAAATGCTTGTGGAATTTCAATTGAGGATTTGATTTGAGTGATATGCTACTGGAGAGATGTTCATTGTGATAAATCTAGGATGATGTTGGAGATGGTGACATCAAATCAATTGTTGGTTGTAACCTCCCCTTCTATCCATTAATAAATATTGCTACTTACTTTCCCACATATGTATCTGTATAAGCTTTTTTCTTTCATATTATGAATTCTTATCTGATGTATATGGTTCATGTTTCATTGATTTAACTGAATAACTTGAATAGAAATCTGTATATTGAAATCCCTTTGCTATTTAGTTTTCATTCTTGCAAGAAATATTTTGGTGATATAGCTTGGATTTGAAGCTACAACAAGAGCGAAAGAAGGAAAATAGGAAGCGCTTGAACCCCAAGTAGGTTTCTTGATATATTATGTGTGTCTATTTACTATTCGGAAAAGTATCTATTAAGTCTTTAATTTTTTGTTCTAAATTCATAGCATCACATTTAGGGAAGAATTTTTTACTCGTAATCCATAATTCTGCATAAAAAATTGACGACTCCACTGGGGAGTTTACCCTTCATCCTTGGTGTGTTTTCCTTTGTTTATCCACCCAGTAGCATTTACTCTAAAAGATTAGGCTTTTTGAAATCAAAATTTGCATTAGAAGTGTGTTAAACAGCTTGAGTTTTTGTTCTCTGCTACATCCAACGCACTGTTGAACAGGACATAGTGCTTTGTAGAGCATTGTCTCCTACTCAGGGGTGCTTTGTAACACATTGTCTCCCCTAGAGCCAACCAAATACCTATTGAATTTGTCATTGCATTTGATTTCAGTTTTTGTTTGCTGTGTTTTCAAAGTGCTTGATGCCTCATAGAGACCAGTAACTTTATCTACCTCTTCCTCCTTTGAAAGAAAAGTTTGTTCAATGTTTATTTAAAGTGTTTTTCTTTATCATTAACGAATTAATTTCAAAGAATTTTCATTACTGCATTAGATCCATTTTCTTTTGAAAAGGAAATTGTCGTTAAATTCTTTATTTCCTATAGAAGAAATTGTAGTTAAATTCTTCATTTTTCCTAAAAAGAGAAATTGTTGTTCAAATTCCTCATTTCTCAAAGTAAAAGGAATTTTTTTTTTGATTTGATGCACTTAATTTCCTTTTCTGCATTCACATTAAAGGGACTGAAAATAAAAAATTGCATTTGCATGTAGTGGATTGTGTGTTTTGCAAAGGAACAATTAGGAAAACTGCATATTAGTTTGTGCTCTTTGTTATTTGCTCTAAAATTGATTGCTCTTTCCCTCTAGTAGCTATGATTTTCATTGAAAAATATAAATGTGAAAAGTTTTCTTATCATTTTAGTTTGCATTTTAGGAATTTCCATCACATCATTGTGGTAAACCTTGAAAGGCAAATTGATAAACAAGATCAACTTAAAATTTACATCAATTTACCTAACAAATCATTGGAACCATAATGATAACATTTAGAAAGTCTAGGCTAGAGATGTGTTCCGACATCGTAA
The DNA here is from genome assembly GCA_034641835.2 of Pinus albicaulis. Taxonomy (NCBI): domain Eukaryota; kingdom Viridiplantae; phylum Streptophyta; class Pinopsida; order Pinales; family Pinaceae; genus Pinus; species Pinus albicaulis. The sequence goes on along the minus strand of CM076572.1, from coordinate 689,519,231 downwards.
AACATAGCAACTGTCATTAATGGTATGCGATACATTCCGAGTGTGATACCTCACTCCATGTACGTAAGTATATCATAGCTTGTCCATGTACTTTCGGGTATATCAGAAGGTGTTATAGTACGAAAAGTATAAAGGGGTGCACTCACTGTGCGGTTTCACGTCAGACAACGCTAATACGGACTTGGGCCTCCACGTACCTTCGAGTATATTTGGGAGGAAAAATTTAGGTTTCTATCCATCCATAGTGAATTGAGTTGGACGCCTTGTAAATTATGATACAACAAACAAAACATTCAGGGAGATTTCCTGCCCATACTTCTTGGTTCGCCAGGAGGTATTTTGCAGTTCACAGTTTCTTAGTAAACCTTTTGCCTAGCATTACCCTTTTATTTTGTTTATTTTTTTTTCGTTAAAATAAATTAGTCATCGTGGAAGAAAAAAATCCTTTTCCCTTTTGTTCGCGTAGATTAGCATTGAAACCACTAGAAGTTACTCCTAGCTGGCGAAGGCGACATCACTCTACCGAAACCAGTACTATCAGTACTTCTGGTGGCACATCATCTTCCCATATACCAGAGTTGGCACAAGTTATTTCTACACATCCTGGTTCATCTACTGTTGTCTGCGAGACGGAGTCCTCATATCTACCCATGGGCACGATCCATCCAATCAGTGAGACCATACCTCCTGAACCCGAAATCGTTCAACTGGAAGTTGATCCAGATCCTATCACTTTTTTGCCAGAACATCTGCATCCCGAAGTAGAATGACCGAAAGTTGTTCCTGCATTGGTCATTCCACAATTTTTTGTAGACTTTGAGTCTCCCATATCACAGAGTCAACCTCTTGAAATATACTTTGGGCCTGACGGTGAAATACTTCCACCTGGTTTAATTTCGATTGAAGAAATCCCACAAGACGAGACACCTTTAACTCCAACCCATTTTGGGGAGGATATTTACCTGTACGATTATTTTCCTTAATCACCATCCTATGCTTTTAATGATCCCGTTCCTATTCAAATTCCCATCAATTCAAAATGGTATAAATTTGGTCAAGTAACCATGCCTGAACCAACATCTTCGGTTGGATCATCTGTTCCAATTGCGTCAGCACCTACTCTCGCTACAGCATATATGTTCACAACTTCACCAAAATAATATTTTCATGGTGGCCCTTTGGTCCCATTAGGTTATAAATATTTATCTAGAATTTTTTCTGGTGCATCTTCAAACCCATGGACTTCACCAATGTCATTGTCTAGTATTCTAACTAGTAAACCTATAGTGAGTACTGAACGACTTGATTCTTTATACACTTCATCAGGGAAATATCAAACTGGTCCTTCTGGGTCTATTCCATCCAGTACCATATCAACTGTACTCCCTGCATTTGGAGAACAATATTTTCCATCTTATTATCCTCCTCATGTTGGGGGGCAACCTTTGGTCACCCACTTTGATAGTACTCCATCATTTTTTGGTCAACCTAATGTCAAAATGAATGTTTGTCAATGGTAGCCCACTCTGTCTATCCAACCACAAATATTTGTACACTCGTATCAACCATTTCAACCTATTACACCCACATCACTTCCACTTGTTATGTAATATTCCAAATCTGGAACAGCTAGCAAGGCATGGATGGAAAACGCATTTTCTAGCAATGGCTACTATAGGAATTGAAACCAAGACCTGAATCCCTTAGAACAATGTATCTAAGTCCGAAATCCAAGAGGTGGATCCAAAGAAATCCTACTAGGTGGGTTAAACATATCTCCCACACCTAGTTATCCTCAGAAAATGCCCGAAGAGGGACTACAACTTATGTAAGCACATGTAATGGAATAACAACGTTATTTTATAGCCATGAACACATGAAGATATGAATAGCGAAAAAATGTATCATATAGCAGCAAAAGAGTACAATTCCTTGAGTAAACAATCACTCAAGCAATATAATGTAAGCCTCAACAACACATGTACAAGGAAATGAAGAACTCTGCTATATAGGTATAAACCCATGCTATGACAACGCTGTCTATAGGAGACAATACAACATATAAAATGATAATATGATGATATGACAATATTAGGCTCAAGAAAGTGGGGGAGCAAGCTCTCAACCCATGAAAATAACAATACAACAATGATACAACAATCCTGAGAAGGATTGGTTGCAATACATGTACAAAAGGCAAATCTGCAGAAATGCCGAAGTTGTTGGGTAGCAGCTGCAACTCAAAACTAAAATAATATGGAGATGGCTAAATAATATGTAAAATATAAAGAAAACCTACTCCAATGAATCTCCCGAGTGTAAGGCTGATCCTAGCACTGAAAATCTAGCCCTCCAAGATGATGGTGCAAACCCTCACTGCAAATATGCACTGAAATAACGCAGTCTAGAGAAGGGACTACACTGCTGATGATAGGAGAAGCTTGTCCTAATGCCAAGATATGAAAATCTGCCCTGGAAGCCTTCCTCACTAATCTTCTCGAGGAATAAAAGCTCCCTCCTCTGAAATATGAGACAAGGAATGGTGTTGTGGAACCCTCCACTGCAACACCCAACAACACTATGTTATACTTCAACATAAATAATGCAGTGATTGAATAAGTGGCTTTGGCCTTGAGCCAAGATGTGGAGAAAATGAAGTGAAATCCTTCAAGAGGCCTCTCAAGAAGAGAGGAAATCCTAAGCAGGAATCCCTCATGTTAAACAACACTGCAACTCAGCTGAACAGCCAAAGAATGAAAATAGTCTTCAAACCAAAATCATATACTCAAAGATATCTCACTATGGTTGCCTCTTACTCCTTTTATACAAGTGAATGTCTCTTTGCCCTGGACCCCACACATTAGGGTTTCTTCCACAAAGAATCTTTCTCCCTCTCAAACTTCACTATCTTCCCAAGCAAGCTACACCTCTTAGGCAAAGCTGTTGACTTGGTCAAACTTGACCTTGTCCTCATGCATTGCCCCTTTTCACACTGGAAGGTGAAAAATTACGTTGCTCCATTGATCCCTTTCACACTATGAGGGATTTATTCCTACTTATGATCTATTTACCCATTTTATTCACCTCCTAGATGATATAGGAAAAAATTAATATTCCAATTTGTTGCATGAAAATTTTGGAATATTACAGTCCTCCCCTCTCGAATATTGCTTGTCCTCAAGCAAGTGCAAGGATAGACTGAGTTAGTTATCCTCCTCTCCCTGTAGCATCCATGTATGATGATCTCCTCCAAGGAAAGTGATGCTATCTCATCAATCAAGTCTCCACATTTCTCTTCCTCAACATGTAAATCAGCTGTCAAGCCATCATCATGTAAAGGTGAAATACTCAAGAGGATAGAAAAGTGATGTATAGAGGTCCCTTTGAGGAATGGGATCTGAAATCTCATGGGAATTATTCCTCCCATATGAACCCTCCATCCCCAAGCTATTATCCATGCAAAATGATTCACCTTATAACTAGGCAACTCCTGAAAACTGTCATCCACCTTTGGCTCCGGCAAAGTAGGTGGGATGAAAATCTGTATATGGTAGACAATGTAGCCCACCCCACGCTATCCATCTTTCCACTTATGATAAGTGTAGAGTTTTGGCTATCCTTGGGCTGCAATAATGTTTCCCTTAGGTGGAAAAATGAGGACTAGATCTCCAAATATATCTCCCCCAATGCTGCAAATCAAGCTGGCCCAAAAATCCCCATATATGATGAGTTTGAAGTAATCATCATATGTCATCATATCCATCATATGGCTCAGATCATAAGAAAGAAAATATGTTATCAAGGTGACCATACCATATCCCATGCTCCCATTAGAACATGTAGTGTAAAAGGTGTGAGGAATTTCTTCCTTAAAGGACACATTCACCCAATGTGTCTTTCTCCCAAGCATGCTCCTCATAAAGACGGAAACAATAGAACCATAGGGAGAAAAAATGAGAATCATGCTTGCTGCCATGTGTAACAAGTGAGAAGGAAAATGGTCCCTCAAATGCAGCCAACGCAGCTTGACCCTCAATTGCAATAGAGACTGATAAAATGAGTGGCTTCTCAGCCACTTGTCTACGGCTCCAAGCTCCTCATAAGTATGAAGGAAGTGAATGATGTATGATGTAGAATGAGCATGTCCTCCATAATATATCTCTTCCCCAAGTCTTCTAAGGGAATGGCCATCAATCATGCTTATGGCTTCATCTAAACCATGTGGTCTAGAAAAAAGAATGCTCCTCCTTGGAGCATCATCCTGCACATGTATGGTTAAGGGATGCATACATACATTGTACAAATAATCATGTAAACAAAAATGAATACCCTTACCATATTCTTTGCTCATACAAATGGGGTGGCTCATAGATGAGTCTCCTCTCATCCTGAAAGAGAAAAGAGGTGGTTGTGCTAACTCTCTCAAAGAGTTATGTAGCTCCTCCATCTGCTCCTGATCCATGCATCTCCCCATATGCTGATATATCTCCTCCTCAAATCCCTTCCAAAGATACCGCTCCATGATGGTGTGGTATGCTCTCATAGAACAAGTAGGGATGTAAAGGAAATCCTCATGAGCTGCTTGTAGTAACTTCTCCTTGAGCTTGGAAGCTCTAGATAAGAATATCCTACCATGATAGTAGATGACCCCATCTATGACTGAATATCCCTCCTCATGCAATTGGTCATCCAAGATCATGCAAGTGAAAAGATCCTTGGAATACTCCACCAATAGCTGGGAGTTCCAATATGGATCTATCCTCCATAGTGACAACGCTAATGATCTCTCAGGAAGAGCATCTGTCATATGGTCATCCTCCTCTTTGACATCTCCCATGCCAAAGATGCAAGTTGGAAGGCTGATAACCTTCCTCTTTTGCTTCTGCCACAACGCAGAATTTGAAATGGAAATGGGTACTGATGGTGTTGAGGGAGTGTTACACAACAATTTGTCACCATCCCTGCAATTCCCCATCCCGCACATTGGAGGGCTTATTCCGTGACCTGTGAGCAGTGACATAACCTGAAAGCACTTTCATGGCATTCCCCTAGACATGGAATTTCATTCCCTTGAAGACATATCCTTGTGAAAAACCCTAAAAATAGACTTTTCACCCTTGGCGTGACTAGCCTGTGTTATACCCGCGCCAATGGGGGAAATCCTTCAAATAGGGCATGCCAATTGGCGCTCTGTCTCAGAGTCGCACTCACGCCAGGCTTAATAAAGGGTGTTTTTTAAAAATAAATGGCGGAAGATTGACTTTAACCAACTCCTGAACTAGTCTCTAAATTGAGTTGAGACGTTTGGCTCCGGATTTCCATGTAGAGGAAGTAGTTTTCCACCTCTCATGGAAGCTTCCTTGAGGATAGGGCCAATCCCATGATTTCAGGGATCCCAACTCCTCTTCCACCATCTATATAAGCTTGTCATTTCCCTTTGCAAGCTAGTATCCAAGAGTCTCAAAGAGTCTCCAAGAATCTCCAAGAGCCTTCATAGCCTAAAGAATGCTGCAAGAGCTTTGATAGTCCTCATAGTTCCAAATCCATAGCAAGGATATTGACGATCGAAGAGAGAGGCTTGTCCCCATCCTTGACAATCTTTACTGAGACGTATTCTGCTGGTGACCCGTCGAAGGAGAATTCAGCATCAGAGCCAGGTTGTATTTTCCTTTGTATGAATTAATGATAAGCGAATATTGGTTATGGTTCCACTCGTTTTGTTCATTATGATCATGATTTGTGTTCTCTCTGACTGATGCATAATTGTATATATTGGATTTTACGCTTCTGTTTGTTGTGTTTCTTGCGTGTGCAGGTGTTCGATCGCGACAAGCGTGAGGATTGTGATCTGCCGGAGCAAAGGAACGGGAGTGCTACCTTCTCTACAAACAACAGCGTTGGATTCAAGGTAAGCCTTCTTCGCAAGTTGGTTTATTGCAATTAGGGACCTGCACCATAGCGTGTTACGATTGTTTCTAGACCCGTTCTGGGCTAGTAGGGATCGCCTCTGTCCGCAGAGGGGATTTACCTCTACAACAAATTAGCGACTCTGCTGGGGAGTTAGCTTGTTGTTTGCTTTATAAACTATAGACGGAGCCTGAAGCTAGCCAGATAGCCTTCAAAACGCTCTTGCTTTGCATTAGCGAAAGTAGATGAATGCTACTTCAGTCAATCTCCAGTCTAGTTTATGAACTGAACACTTGGAGTATTGTCTTGTCTTTCGGTCGATTCTTGACTTTGCTCACTTGATCAGCTCTTTTGGCTGGCTCTTTTTGTGTCTTTGGCTTTTGGTTTAAGCTCCAGCATCACTGGTCTGCTTCGTGGATTGCTTATTTTTTATTTTTCCTTAGTAAACTCGGTTGGCACGCTTTTTAGTGTGACAGTCGCGCCCACTGGCGCATGTTGTCAGTGTATTACTCGCGCCAATTCTATTCTGGCACTAGTTTCAGCCTTACAGTCGCACCAATCCTATAAGGTGCTAGGGTTTACTGTGTTTTGAGCCTTCTGAGACTGATTTGGGTGTTTGGTCTTGTTTTTTCGACTGCTTGAGTGTTCTGGAGCCTTGTTTGACTGACTGCGACCTTCTCCCTTTGGTTGTTTTCCCTTTTCTATCGATTTTGCGTTCTAGCCCTAGGGCATCTAGGTGCTATTGTGTGTCAAGCCTCCCTTGGGAGTTTTATGGTTTCTGTCTGTTCAGTCAACTTTGTGATTGCTTCTCTGCATTTGTTTGGTGGTCGTCGATCATTTTATTTGCGTTGTTTGAGTGATTGGTTTCTTCTTCACTTGAATTCCTCTTTGTCTCGCTTTGGGCCTAGATTACGTGGTTCATTTGAGTCTTTGGGTGTCTTTTGATTTGAGGGAATTTTTGTCGATTTGAGATCTGATTGTGTGCTTGCATTGAGTGAAATTTGATTGTTTTTCTCTTTTTCTTTTGCTTCTCAAATTTCTTGTCTCATTAGTTTTCATGATTAGTGTGAATTAAATCTTTTCGTTGTTATTAGTGATTAGTAAATTTGAAAGAAAAGTTGTTAGTTTCCATTAGCTGCATTAGAGATATCATTGGTTGTTGTCCTTTCATTTTTTTCAGGTGTGAAAAGCTCTTAAATCTCTCATAATTAGCTTTCATCGAATGAAATGATATACTGTGGCATGTAGCATGCATTTAGGAGATTTTGAGACATTACATTCGCTAGGGCCTGAAAACTGAAACATAATTGAAGATAAACATTAAAATACATTCAATTTACACTAAGGCAACATTGAAACATTAACGAAATATTTAGAGGTCTAGGCTAGAGATGTGTTCCGGTGTCTTTAAACCTAGTAGCTGTCATTCGCCTCTTGGCTTTAGACAGCACTAGTACGGACTTGTGCTCCCCGTACCATCGCATATATAAAGGGAGACCCCGCTAGGTTGCTATCCTTTATCCATAGGAATCCGAGTCTGCCGCCCTATACACGTGATACACCGAACACAACATTCGGGGAGATTGCCTGCATGTACGTTAAGTCCTTGGTTGATTTCTCTTTCATTTGGAAACCAAGGTGTATATTGCAGTTCACGGTTATTTGGTACACCCTTTGCCTAGAATTCCTGAGTAGTCATTTTGATCTTTTCTGACTCATTAAATTTGAAAGGATCATCAAGCGCTTGTCCTTTCACGCTTGTTTCCAATATGAAAGCGATAGAGTCACCTTTTACTCGTTTCTCGACTCTTAAAATATGAAACGGTAGAGTTTTGTTTCAATTTTTTAAAAATTAACTGCCCGCAAAATATTCATGGTAAAATTTAGTTTCCTTAGGGTGTTGTTCTAAAGATAGTTTTTGATGGCAACTTTTCTGGAGTTCACCAACCAAGGAATCCCCTCCGATGGGAATCCTGGTCCTTTTCCTCCTTTTGGAAATGTTGGCGCTCCTTATATGGAAACGTTGTCCCTTCCTGGGTTAACTGTTGGGTTTCCTATTTGGTTGTTCTCAACCTCTGTGGTCCCGAATGTCCCGGCTAATGTTCAATCAGTTCCTCCGCCTGAACAACATCATGTTGATTCTAAGGTGGACATCTCCCCTTCTTTGCATGTTTCTACGTCCTCCTCTTCTACTTCGCCTGGTGAAAGTTTGGATTCGAGTAACCAGGTGGCTAAGAAGAAGAAGAAGAAGAAGTCCGATAAGATAGAGGCTAAAGCTGCAGTTGCTACCTCCAAAACATCTCTTCTTGACAAACCCTCCAACCCTCCACGGAAAGTCAAGTTCCCTTACATGTTGTGCACAGGAGACCATCTTCTTCGAGACTGCCCTGGCATTCCCAAGGTACTCGAAGTATGGTCCAACGGTCGTCCACCATTGCCTTTGGCTTCCCAAAGTCAGGTTGGGGGCACATCTTCAGCTGGTGCTGGTAAGACTCCTACGAAGCAGGGTAAGATTACCAATCCCTGTAAGTTGTGTGGGGGGCACCATGCCATTCACCTTTGTCCATATATGGATGAAGCCAAGCGAGTTTTGGACAACTCAGTTGTTTCTACGCCGTGCCTTCCGGCTGGTTACCAACAAATTTCTTTGAGTCTTCCACCAGCTGATCCTACGATTGGTCAAGAGTCATCCTTGGTCGATCTCGCTCCCTCGGAAATTCAAATTTAGGAATCCATCCCCGAACAACCTTTGGTCATCGGATCGGTTGAGCTGGCCCTGTCTGTGGTGCACCAGGTCTTTTCCGTTGAGAGTGGACCTCACACCCCTCAGGTTCTTCTTATTTCTTCAGATTCCTAGAACTTGGAGAAAGATTCTCCTGTCCCTATATCTCAAGAAGTTGCTCCTCCGCTTCCCATGATGAAGGTCCCGGAGGATACCCCTCCCACCTTCGAGATGGAGGTCGTGGAAGATGCTCCTTCTTTCGTAACACCAGGGGAAGACCATCTCGATTCAATGGTAACCCCTCCAAGTAGTTTGGTCGCTTCCTTTGATTGGAATCGATTTGCAGGATACTGCCTTCCGTCTTATGTGCCTTTCGAGATAACAGTACAAGCCTTTGGTCTGGTAGTACCCAACACCATTATAGACAAAGGTGCGTCTATTAGTATTTTATCCTCAACTACTTGGAAAGATTTCAGTTCACCGCCGCTTGCACCTGTTACGCAGAATCTATTGGCATTTAATAGAAGAATGAGTCAACCGTTAGGGATCCTTCCAAGGTTACCTGTTACTTTGGGAGATAAAACCGTCCATGTGGACGTGATGGTTGTTCCAGGCCCCTTGGATTTCAATCTACTCTTGGGGCGCGATTACACCTATGCCATGGGAGCGCTTGTCTCCTCCCTTTTTCGTGTGGTCTATTTTCCGCATGAAGGACGGATCGTGACCATTGATCAACTTTCATTCTTTGGTCCTAATGTGGCAGCTAGCTCGCCATCATCCCTTCCTAGTTTTTATCCACTCGTTGTATCTTCCCCACCGTAGGTTAAATGTGTGGCTACCTACCCATGTCTGTACTCATTGATGATGCCATCGTGCATAGTGTGCTGGGGGCATTAGATCCTGATTTCCGAGATGTTTTCCTTCCATCGGGAGTGGAACTCTTGGAAGCGATGACTTCTTGTTCATTATGATGAGGTTGTCGGAGTAGAGTTAGTTTTCTTGTGTCAAGCTCCTTAAAAAATGAAACAAGGTCTGTTGGAGCAGAGTTCCTTGTCTTGTGTCAAGCTCCTTAAAAAATAAAACAAGGTTGTTGGAGCAGAGTTCCTTGTCTTGTGTCAAGCTCCTTAAAAATGAAACAAGGTTGGGGAGCAAAGTTCCTTGTCTTATGTCAAACTCCTTAAAAAATGAAACAAGGTTGTCGGATCATGGTTCTTTCCCTGTGTCAAGCTCCTTAAAAAATGAAACAAGGTTGTTGGAGCAGAGTTCCTTGTCTTGTGTCAAGCTCCTTAAAAAATGAAACAAGGTTCTCTAGAGCATGGTTCCCTTCCTGTGTCAAGATCTTTAAAAAATGAAACCAGGTTGTCGGAGTAGAGTTCCTTGTCTTTTGCCAAGCTCCTTAAACCATGAAATAAGGTGTCCTGAGGATAGTTCTTTTAATGTGTCAACCTCATTAAAATAATGAAACACGTTCCCATTCAATTCGAGTCTTTGATAAGATATTGTAAAATACCAGTCGAGCCTTTTCCTTACTCTCATAAATTGAACCTTCACTCCATCTGCCTTTCATATGGACTAAAGCTTGGGGGGCATGCACCTCGAATTGATTCACCATGCTGGGGGCATGCTTACTTCTTCAAGCATAGTTTATTTCCATTTCAAGCTTGTGTAAAAATGAAACCGGTTTCAAGCATAGTTTATCTTTGTTTCAAGCTTGTGTAAAAATGAAACCAACTTCAAGCAGAGTTTTATGATTTTAAGCTTGTGTAAAAATGAAACCAATCACCATTTTACCTCCTGTGATTTCCATTTTTATCAGCCTGTTTTTGCCATATGAGCCTTGGTTTTCTCACTCCATCGTCACTATCTTCTTGGCCGATCATATGGCTTCACTTGGTTGTTTTACCCGTTCCTAAGGAACCGCTGCGATGAGTGGTCTTTGTTAGCCAAACTCTCAACCTTTATTTTTTTTGAGCAGTTCCACCATTACTAGAACCAATTGCTACCCTCTATACCACTTGTTCCTCCAGGAGGAGTCAAATTTTAGCTCTTTTCTAACTCTCTAAACATGAAAAGATTGTCGAGTCCCTTGTCATTTCGATCTCGTTAAAGTGGCCATGAAATGACATCTACCCAGTATACGTTTACCCCTTTTTTGAGCTGGGATGGATTATTTACGAAGAAGGAATACCCTAGCCTATCGCGACTAGGAGGTTTTCTCAGACATAGTTTTCTACCTTTTCGGATCTAAGGAACTATCTACGAAAAGGGACCATTAGAGTTTACTTTTTTGCAGTCTTTTCAAACTCTCTAAACATGAAAAGACGCCGATTTCTTCCTTTGTCAGACTCGTTAAATCCTGATGACATTGGATTCAGTCGTAATGACGATATTGAGTTCCTCCTTCCTAGGGCTCGTTAAATGTAATAGGATGGATTCGTCCGAAGGACAGACTTATATGACAAGCATATGCTATCCCCTTCAAGCTTGTTTTCAAAAATAATTTGGGTACTCGCCAGAAATGGTGGGGGAAAATGGAACCAACATCATTGTCGTGTCGGCAGTATGTCGCTCTTGAACATGGCACTTGTCTGCATTCGTGTTGGGTTGGGGACATCTCATCTCATTTTTCCACTTGCCTCTGTGGGTTTGGGTGATCCTTTTGACCTCTCATCTTCTCTTTGCCTCATCGTCATGACCTCTGATATTTTGATGTCAAATACTGCCAAATCCATTGTCGTGCCACCTATATGTTCAAGAGAAGTTGACCTCTGCAAGTTTCAACCTTCCTCTGATTCTCATATGATCCTGATTCAAAAAGACATTATGTTCCTCTGTCTCATGTCGATGATGTGGGAAACATTATGGCCCACCTTCGATCAAGGTCACTTCCTGTTGACTTCAGCTCATTATCCAGGAAGCTGATCTAGAGAATCCCTTCTGGTACCTTGGAGCCTGCATGCCTCAATGGCAGGTTCTTCACGTTCGACGTGAGGTTTTCATCATTGGCCTCTGATCGAGTGATTCTACGGGTGTTCGACGATAGCTCATTGATTCACATGCCGTAGATTGTACCTATAGTACCTTGAGGACCATTGTAATTATTGGTGGTACCTCTTGCGTCTGTTAACAACTTTCATCATTGGCTGGTAACCAGACAATGTTCTTGCATGTTCGACTTCAGCTCACATATTCACATGCTTGAACTTGTACTCTGTTCGGGTCGAGATGGAGCGCAAGACCCTGGATTCCTGTCTGTTATAATCCAGGCTACGATTTTGTGGATTATTATGATTGGTTACATGACTCATTCATCGGATGGCTGCGACCATACCTGAGTCTATTTATCGATCCTCACTGGATGGCTGTGACCATACCTTGGATCTGGATTATTTTATACTCTGTTATGGATGGCTGCACCCATACCACATATATCATGTATTTGAGATATCAGTTGTACTTATCTATGCAGGTTTTCCGACGGTGGTGGTTTTAGTTGGACACGTTCTCGTAAAGCATTTCACCCCTCTCTCTCTTTCGGGCCTCATGCTTTAGGGGGCATCTGTTGCACAACAATTTTTCACCGTCCCTGCAATTCCCCATCCCACACATTAGAGGGCTTATTCCATGACCTGTGAGCAGTGACATAACCTCAAAACACTTTCATGGCATTCCCCTAGACATGGAATTTCATTCCCTTGAAGACATCTCCTTGTGAAAAACCCTAAAAATAGCCTTTTCACCCTTGGTGCGACTAGCCTGTGTTATACCCGCGCCAATGGGGGAAATCCTTCAAAGAGGGTGCACCAATTGGTGCTCTGTCTCAGAGTCGCACTAGCGCCAGGCTTAATAAAGGGTGTTTTTTAAAAATAGATGGAAGAAGATTGACTTTAACCAACTCCTGAACTGGTCTCTAAATTGAGTTGGGACGTTTGGATCCGGATTTCCATGTAGAGGAAGTAGTTTGCCACCTCTCATGGAAGCTTCCTTGAGGATAGGGCCAATCCCATGATTGTAGGGATCCCAACTCCTCTTCCACCATCTATATAAGCTTGCCATTTCCCTTTGCAAGCTAGTATCCAAGAGTATCCAAGAGTCTCCAAGAATCTCTAAGAGCCTTCATAGCCTAAAGAATGCTGCAAGAGCTTTGATAGTCCTCATAGTGCTAAATCCATAGCAAGGATATTGACGATCGAAGAGAGAGGCTTGTCCCCATCCTTGACAAGCTTTACCGAGACATATTCCGCTGGCGACAGGTTGAAGGAGAATTCAGCGTCAGAGTCAGGTTGTATTTTCCTTTGTATGAATTAATGATAAGTGACTATTGGTTATGGTTCCACTCGTTTTGTTCATTATGATCATGAGTTGTGTTCTCTCTGACTGACGCAAAATTGTATATATTGGATTTTACGCTTGTGTTTGTTGTTTCTTGCGTGTGCAGGTGTTTGATCGTGACAAGCGTGAGGATTGTGATCTTCCAGAGCAAAGTAATGGGAGTGCTACCTTCTCTACAAACAAAATCGTTGGATTCGAGGTAAGCCTTCTTCGAAAGTTGGTTTATTGCAATTAGGGACCTGCACCATAGCGTGTTACGATTGTTGCTAGACCTGTTCTGGGCTAGTAGGGATCGCCTCTATCCACAGAGGGGATTTACCTCTACAACAGGGAGTGCTCCCTCTCTCCTTGAGTCTACCCAAGACTCCCAATGTTGTATCAAGCTCTCCCAAGGTTCCCACTCCTTTGAAATCACTGAGTGGTGCCTTAACTGGTGAAGCATCCATCCTCCTCTTCTGATCTAGTGGTCTACCCAGAAAAATGTCTCCATGTAATGAGAAATCCTCAACAAGAAATGATTGAATATATGAATGGAGAAAACTCTCCATGCTTCCACTGCGCAATCCAATCACCTTATTAGGTGTGTTGTAACTCCTAGAGACAGCCTAGAGTTGACATAGACCAGTGCCTAGGACATCTTATATAGAAGAGAAACATGATTATGTAGTGAGAAGGATCTCATCAAGACCAAGCTCTCGGACTATTTATTTTCAAATGAGAAAACTAAAATTTCAGTGGTATCCAATATTTCAGAAGCTTAAAGCTGAAGAGACAATTCTGAATAAGCAAGATATTAAGTCCCAACATAAATGCACAAGACAATTCCAAGACAGTCTGCTTGTAGCAAGGGCTGGATTCTCGAATATTTCACAGAGAAGGATGATATAAAAGGTATCTACTGAGAATGTAGAAGAGAGGACATATTAACTGCTATAAAGATAGTATTCAAAAACATACATTAACATGTAATGGGCTTAAACATTAAGAATCCATACATGATAACCACATTCGTAAATAATACTTCATAACATTCAATATAGCATAAATATGAATGGGATGAGAATGGAACAACATATTACACCTGAGCCATATTTAAAGTGCCGAGGAGCTAATGAAATAAGTATCCACAGGGATAAATTCATAACAGAAAGCAGCCAGCAACTCGCATTCCAGAATGTAATACCAGATAAATGGATATGAAAAAAAATGAATAACAACACTACAACACACCAGAGAGAATAACACACTGCGACTAATCGAAGCCAGAATCCTTATCCGAAACAAAACTCCTTTTCATTGAGGCCCTACGGGCTCTTTGCATGCATATTGGGACGTTCACAAAATAACCAATTAAGAAGATCTCATACAGTTACTTTTTCTCAAAATTTTGGAACCTTTCTTTCTTCTTTGATCTACCTTATATAGGATTCCTCCCATTTCAGCGAGAAGACATTTTGGGGAAAATATCTTCTTCGCGTGGGCAAAATTTGTTAGATTTCATTTTCATAACAAAAAAATGTCTTGATGGGGAATCAAGCCTCCCATCATGTGTAAACAGGCCCCAGGCCATTTTCAAAACAGAAATTTAAACAAATGTTTGGTGTAAAAAGTAAAATGCAAGAGTGGGGGAAAACAACCCACTCGGAACTTTAAAAGAAATAAACTAAATGAAAGTGAAATAGGTCGTTAAGGCCATATCATGAGTTAACAGAAGAATCACTGGCGAGGCTGAGTGGAAGCAGGTATTCAAAGGAGGTACATGGTGATGAACCGGGTATGTCGACTCATAAATCGTGCCGCCGACTCCTCCACGCCTGGCTCGGGCATCGCTGAGAGCCCCTCCACCTCGATGAAGGCTTCGCCGAGAGCGTGCAAACCTGCCTCAGTAGGGAGTCGGTGCCTGATCATGTAAAGGAGATTAAACTCATTTTGAAGGACCGTAACAATAGTGTCGGCTTTGAGCTGAGTCGCTTTTCCCATCTGGAGGTCAGTCCGATCTCTTTCCATTTGCAAACGCGCTGTGTATTGGTCCAGAGGCAAAAGCACAGCAGGGGCGGTCGATTCCCAGCAGGAAGGGAGTCCGGCTGTCGTGATTTCATCCCATACCTCGTCAAACCGTTCGACACTGTCGCCCACCCGTTGAAGGGCTCTTGAAGCTGCTGCTCGGGCCTTCTCCTTATTGATTATCTTATGACATTCGATGACCTCTGTAAATCGGCTGGAGATACCGTGTTTCTCCAAGTCGTTTTCCCTTAACGTGTAAAGAAATGAGATGTAATCCCCAGCATGTTGAGCTCTGTTAGGCAGATCAATCCCCGCCTCCTGCAACTTTCTGCTTAGATAGGGAAAAGTAGACTTGAGCTCTCCTATCATTGTCAAAAATTCCCATTGCTCGGTTATAGCCGTGATTATGTCTGACCAGATTATGCTTCTGGCCTCGAGAAGGGTAAGGTTCCCCTTTGCTCGACTTCTCATGTCAGCAATGGTTTTCTGCTGCTCAGCCGTGACCTTTTTCTCATGCTCAACTTCCTTCTGCAGCCCTTCGACTGTTCTGGCATTTTCAGCCAGGGAGCTCTCCAATTCTGCGATCTTTTGTCTGGCCGTGGATGCTTGTTTCTCCAGTACTTCAATCTCAGCTCTGGTTGTAGATAGTTGTGCTGGAAATGAGCTGGCTCCACTTGACGCTTCAGCCGTCTGGCAGCTGTGCGAATCCCACCTGGCTTGTAGCTCTGTCGCTTTGCCTTGTAACTCACTGATCCTTTCGGCCATTTTTTCTTTCTCTTCCCTCTCCTTGGATAACCTGGTGGACAGCTCTGCTTTTTCTTCCTCTGCCTGTACCAATTCCGTTGTCTGGACATGATGCCAGGCAGGAATACGAGCCTGCCTTTTTGCGGATGTAATTTCCTTCTGCAACTGCTTTATGAGCGCTGTCTGTGCGTCTTTTCCTCCTTCATCTGAGTTCTTGATTTGGTCCTGGAGATCACGCACCTGGTGTGCGTTGGCACGGCAAGAAACCTGTTCAGCTACAAGGGATGCCCTCAGCTGGTCATGTTTCTGTTCTAGATTCCTTAATGCGAGGGTGAGCTGCATTAGTTTATCCTTCATCATGTCACAGACTGTTTGAAACAGGTCGCACATGTCATTGGTCGGCACCTTCTGCATGTCAATGGCCAATTCAAGCACTTTATAGCTGGGGACATCAGAATTGGGGTCCAGGATGGCCTCCACCATAGATAATACCAGGATTTCAGTGTCCGCGTTGATAGAGGCGGAGAGCCTGGTATGATACTTTTCCACATACCCCCCCAATTCAGCCTTGTACCTGTCTCGGATTACTTTTTTCGACTGCTCCCATTCACTTGGCCTGGACGAAGTGTGCTCGACGATGGCCTGCATGACCTCTGTGTAATCGGAGGAGGCGGCGCTGTCTCTCAACACTGTTATCCCTGCCTTGCCTTTATCGAATTCCCCAAACTTCGTGAAGGGTTCCAGTAATTTCCCTTCCCCTATGACTTCCGCTTCACTGGTGGCCATCCTTTACCTCTTGGGTGGTGGTGCTACTCTAGAGGTACTTGCCTCTTCTTCACCGGTGCCCCTGTTCACTTCCTCCTCTTCCCCTGTAGCAGATGAATCCGTCTCCATCTGCGAAAACAAGGGCCAAGTTTCGAGGTTAGCCCTCCATTCCATAAATGGCCTCGGCTCATGTATGTAGGGCATAGACCTGTTCCTTTTCCTTTTATTTGAAATGATTTCTCTCGGGTCATAAGCCCAGCTTTTCCCCAACGTCAAGTCCATATTTTGCAGCATTTTTTCAGCAATTGGGAGGGCATGTCTCGAGTTTACCACGAAGGGGCCGATTTGGGTAGGAAGCCTTAGGATGTAGCCCTTCTTAGCAGGGACAAAATGTAGCTGGTCGGCTTTGAGGGCCTGCCGGATGTATTCGAGGGCGTAAACTCGTTGGACGGGGAAAACTGGCAACCTGTATGGAGCAACTTCGGCTCCATAGACCCAAATTTCAGTAAAGTATTCAGAAAGAAACCAATCTCCGGTACACTGATATTTCCCGGCTTGCAACCATCATTTCATTTCTGGGAAAACCCTAGGGGAAGGCGAATCGTGGATGATGGTATAGGCGATGGACATGAAATTATTCACAAAATTCGCATAGCCCTCTCCCTTAGGTAATTGAGGGACGGAGAAATTCCAGTCGAAGACAGGTCTGGGTTGAGAATTCTCAGAATAGACCCGGTCTAACCCCAAATGGTCGAATTTATCAGCATGCTGGAATAAGAAGAGGTAGAACACCATTGAGCAGGAGCGAAACTGGCGGGCTTGTGAGAGCTCTTGGAATTGGGTTAGGATGGTCAAGGAGAGGAAACCAGGAATGTCCAAGACAACCCCATTATGTGACATGAGCCATAAGAAGCATACGCACACCATAGAAATGTCTTCCGGGCTCCCTATCCCCAAAAGGCTAGCGATGAGAGAGAGAACAGGTCGAACCTCTTCGACGAACAAACTTAGTGAAAACGGCTCTAATTTAGGCAGGGCCGTTGCATGGTCGACGGTTATAGAAGATATAAAGGCCCGACGGGCTTCCCTCGACTGTTTGTTGAATTGGGTTACCAAGGTTTCATCTTTGAAGCTGATATATGTGTCGCTGACAGGGAAACGGAGGGCCTGTCTGATGACATCGGGAGAAAGGGAGAAAACCTTGTTCCCCTGAGGGGAAACGAAAGCGCCCTGATGTACATCGAAGGCATCTCTGAGCCAGGTGATGAAATCAATACAAGAATGGACCTGGGGGGTGATTTGGTGGTAGAATCCCGACACAACAACTCGGAAACTGTCTGCATTCTTGCAATGGCGACCGAAAAGCAGAGGTTTGATACTGCGTATGTCAAAAGGGTATTTCGGGTCACAAATACCAGACTGAAAGTCATAGAGGGGTTCAAAACCAGGGGGGTTCCTAGACTCACGGACTTGGGGGGTTTCAGGCTCGTTCTTCTTGGGCGTTCCCCTCCCCATGGCTGACATTTTAAGAATTCGAAAAAGAGAAAGGAAACAGAGGGAAAATGGAGAATGGAATACCTGAACAGAGGGTGACAATGCTCGGGAAAGCGACGCGGGGAACCCTGACAGTGACTGGGGTAGATCAGGCGCTCTTCCCTACTTGGTATTTGCCGTGGATAGTAACCTGCGTCCTTTTACTGGAGTGAAATACGAGAGTGAGCAGACCGTTAGAGCTAAAAGGGCGGGTGAGGAGGATGACTGAAGGCGAGTGTCGTAAGGAAACTGACACTGAGACACGTGGCACGCGGGGATTGGGGTTGTAAGGGTGTAGGTGGGCACCTCGTGTCGGGTTTAAGGCTGGTACGGGTCTCAGTACCAGTTGATCTAATAAACTTTACCTTACCTTTTACCTGTGTATATGCTGACCATTGCAACGTGTGATTTCCTGCAGCAAATAAACACGTGAATTTCCCCGATCGAGAAGGTCCACCTCATGGTCTGCCATGTCACCGCCACGCAGCAACCTCGTATTGCCTCCTTTCTAGCGTTGAGTCCCCACGCTACATGTCACCATTCCGCGGGGGTATGGACCTCGTCCTTTCCCCGCTGCTCGACCCCCTCGGAATTTCCCCACGTGCTTTCTCATGTGGCAGCGGCTCCTTTTAATACATCGGTCATGTGTTTAGCGCTGCGTCCCCTTTACTTTTATACCTCCTATTTACTTATGGTTTTACACTCCACCCTTCGCGTTATTTACCCATTGGCTTTAATACATGCGAATTCCACTACCTTATCTCTTTTCGACCCACTTTTTGGAACATTTTCCTCTTTGATATAAAACATTAATGCATGGCTTGTCCAACCTTCAATGCACCCGTGACTAATGCTAAATATTGAACAACATTGGCTCCACCTGGGGACGGCACGTTTGTCCCCGAACGTGTCGATAACTACGCAGAATGCCTGTGTATCTTCTTTGAACACCACTTTTCCATTTCTTGAGGCTTCTCCCTAGACAGATCATCATGACTCATGCATTATTTAATAAAAAAAATGAAAACAGCAGCTAATGTACAATATGATACAATCAGGCTTTTTCAGCCTGTTTTAGAACTGAAAATACGGTTTGAGGAATTGCCCATTTACAGGGGCGTCCAACAGATCTCCCTGCAAATTCTCCAGCTTAAAGGTATTATTTCCTCCCTGTTCTGTAATCTTGAAGGGGCCGAACCAAAGGGGATCAAATTTTCCATGCTTACCTTTATCGGCCCTTCGTACATCCCACCTGAGAACTAGGTCTCCCACCTGTAGCTTTCTATCCTTAGTATGCTGATCAAACAACTCTTTCATCTTCTCCTGGTATTCCACAAGCCGTTGATTTACCTGACCACGCGTTTCTTCGAGTTCCACCAGCTGGTTGATTCTCCTGGTCATACCATCAGGTTCTTCCTGAGCCTCTTGCATGAAACGAGCAACAGGTAAAGCTAATTATATGGGGAACACCGCTGCTCGCCCATATACTAACTCGTAGGGAGATTTCCCAGTTGCCCTTTTACTGGTTATCCTGTTTTCCCACAGAGCAAACTTCAGTTGGGAATCCTAGTTCCTCTGGTTTTCATTTATTGTCTTCTTTAGAGCTCTAACCAGCGTTTTGTTTGATGATTACGCCAAACCATTTCCCTGTGGATAGTAAGCTGTAGAGTGGCCCAGAGTGATGTTGTATTGCTGAAAAAAATTCACAAATTTAGTAGATTTGAAAGCTTGGGCATTGTCAGTTACTATTCTAGCAGGACATCCGAACCTGGAGATAATGTTCTCTTCCATGAATTTGATGATCACTGTGTCTGTAGCGTTTCGTGCAGGTATGGCCTCCACCCACTTCGTGAAGTAATATGTGGCAGTCAAGATCCATTTGTGCTGCCCACTCGAAGGTGGGTGAATCTCACCTATGAAGTCAATCCCCCATTGTTTGAAAGGTTCATCAACATGTACAGGAATCAAGGGTAGGGCTGCTAACTTCTGCTTCTCAGCAAACTTCTGGCATTTGTCACATGCTCTGACCCAAGCGAAGACATCTCCAAACAATTTAGGCCAGTAAAAACCAGCCTTCAGAATTTTCTGAGCTGTGCTCCTCCAACTATAATGTCCTCCACAAATTCCCCCATGGAATTTGGTTATTATGTTCTCCACTTCACCTTCTATGAGGCATAACAGCAGTATACCAGAAAGATCTCTCCAATACAGCTGACCATTGGCAACTACATACTTCTACGATTTCAGCCTCAATTCTCTGTATTTGGATTTATCACAGCTGGGTGGGCAGCTGAGTGTCAGGAGGTACTCAACTATTTCTTTGTACCAAGGACTAGTAAGATACTTCATCTGTATTTTCTGAGTGGCCATTTCCACCTCTTTTCCTCCTGTCAGTTCCTCAGAATCTTCATTTGCAACCATGGATAAGTGGATGCCCAAAGCTTGATGATTTGATTCTGACAAAATCTTTGCTAGCCCTTGTCCTTTAATTAACTTGGTGGGTCTGATGTCCAGATCGTATTCCTGTATCTTTGCAATCCACCTGCCCCTTTTGCCTTCACTATCGCCCTGAATGAGGATATCCTTAACTGCTGCGGTGGGTACGAAAGCGGTAACGTGGGACTGCAGAATATACATGCGAAATGCCTTGAGGGACTTTACCAGGGCGTAAGCCTGCTTCTCCAGTATGTTGTATTTCAGCTCTGCGTCATGTAGTACTTGACTAAAGAAAGCAATGGGTTGCTCATACCCATCCTCATTTTTTTGTAAGAGGACTCCGGCTACCATGTGAGGTGATGCAAAAGAGAAAATCATAAAAGGTTTAATGAAATCTGGCTTTGCCAGCATGGGTGCCTCAACAAAAGAATTCTTTATCCTGGCAAAGGCCTGCCTTGGTTCTGGTGCCCATTTCACCTCATTATCTTTCTTTAACATATCTGTTATGTGTCTAACTATTTCAGCATAGTTAGGAATAAATCTTCTGAGAAAATTGATACGTCCTAAGAACACCTGGACCTCTTTCTTATTCCTGGGGAGGGAGATACCATTTATAGCTTCCACCCTTTTAGGATCGATTTTGACCCCATCTTTAGTTACTATGTGTCCTAGAAGCTTACCCTCTTCTAATGCAAAGAAAGATTTTTGAGGATTTAGGGAAATTCCATACCTTCTACATTTCTCAAAAGTCCTCTGCAAATGCTGAATGTGCTCGGCATCATCTTTCGAAAAAACTGTTATATCATCCAGGTACACCACCAGAAACTTGTCCTGCCCTCCAACAAAGGTTATGTCCATAGCCCTCTGAAATGTGGCTCCTGCGTTGATTAGCCCAAACGGCATCCTAGCGTACATAAATGTTCCCCAAGGCATGGTGAAAGCAGTCTTTTTCTGGTCCTCCGGGAGTACAGCCACCTGATTGTAACCCGAAAAACCATCCATCATAGACATCCTAGAGGCCCCCACTACTTTCTGCAGAATGTGGTCCATCTTCGGTAATGGGTAATTATCCTTTAGAGACGCCCTGTTCAGGTTTCTGAAATCCACACACAGCCTTATTTCTCCATTTTTCTTCCGGACAGGGACTAAGTTTGCCACCCATTCAGAGTATTTCAATGGCACAATTATCTTAGCCTTTAACAGCTTCTTGATTTCCTTCTCAATGGAGGGGAGTAACAGGGGGTTAATTTGTCTGAGCTTCTGTTTATGGGGCCTTGCATCTGCCTTCAAGGGAATCTCATGCTGCAGAATGCTGATATCAAATGTCTTCAGGTCTTGATAGGACCATGCGAACACATCTCTATAAGACTGAAACAATTGAAGATACTTCACTTTGTAGTCATCAGGGACCTTTCTGGACAGCTTCACGACTTTGGGTTCAGCTTCAGTACCCAGATTTAGGTCTTCTACCTGGTTCTCATCCGCCATTTTGCTAGGCTGCTTGGAGACATCATTTTTGTCAAACAACCTTTCCAGGGGTACCAGGCCTCTAGGGATGATGTTTCCCTTCAGCTGCAACACTTTACTCCCCGCCATCTTTTCTTCCCACTGGCTTTTTGATTTATCCTCAGCATCATCTTCATTACCACAGTTGATTTCCATATTAGAGAATTCCCCCACCGTCTCTAGAAATATTTTCACTTTTTCATCATCCTCAAACACTTTCCAGTGTTTGAAATTGTCTGGAATCGATGGTCTATACCTTACTTCTATCTCATACCTCAGGAGGGGATTCTGAGGTGGGCGGAAGGTACTGGCAGCCACGGCCAAGGAGTCTGCCATTCTGTTCTACTCTCGGGGCATGAATTGAATGTTAAATGCCAAGAAATAATTCTCTACAAGATCCCAAACTTCATTTCTGTAGGCCTTTAGCCTAGGATGTTTGGCTTGACACTGATTTTTCACTTGTCTAACCACCAACTCAAAGTCTCCCAGCACCTTCAGATTCTGTATTTTCATACTCCTTGCTGTCTGCAGCCCTAATATGAGTGCTTCATATTCAGCCACATTATCTGTGGCCTCATATTCCAATTTGAAAGACAAGGGGACCCATTGACCCATAGGTGAAATGAGCAACACTCCAGCCCCGTTTCCTTCTCTGGAATTTGCACCATCAAAGTGGAGTGTCCAGATTTCAGATCCACAGTTCTGCACTAATGATTCAGCCTTTATCTGACAGAATGAGGGCTCATGGGTATATTCCTGATCTTCTTCTAACATCAGACAGGAGAAATCCCCATCTCAGCTGTAGACTGGAGAATTAACCGAATCACCTGCCTTGGTGACTGTTTTAACAAACCTGGTCTCTCGGTACAGTCTTCTCTCTTGGCCCCCAAAGACAGGGATAGTGGCATAGGACAAGTCCAGCTTAATTGATCCTCCGATTCTGGTCCCCCAAGACCTTGACAGTAGCATACCGAAGCGGGCTGGGATGTCAGCCACTACGATATCCATCACCACACTTTTGGCAGGGATCTGAGCCAGAGTAACTGCTAGATCTTTAATCATGCCCAAAAATTTCACTCTTTTGGAATAAAAAGAATAAAGGTCTTTATATGGGCGAGTGATTTGGAGTCCCAATTGTTCCATGAAAGATAAGGGCATGAGGTTGTGAGACGCTCCTGAGTCTAACATACAATTATGCAACAATAGATCATGGATCACTAAAGACACATAAAAGGGAGGGGTGGAGGGATCTAACTCTTCAACGTGTGGACCGAACACTACCATAGGCCTTTCTTCTTGTAGGTTAAGACTGTCTGGAATGTGTGGTACATCAGGAGGGGAGATGAAGGAAGAGACTTGTGACTGATAGGCAGGTTGTTTCAATAACTCAGACAGAGGGACCGGTATTTTTACTTTTTCAAGCTCTTTTTGTTAACAGAAGATAGATGAAGGCTTGTCTATTGACACTTCTTTTTCTTTTGACTCTTTACTTTGCAGAGGAGGCTTAACTTCTTTTACTGGAGGTTTATTATCAAGGGATATAGCTACTTGTGAAGACGAAGGCATTTGAATATCAGATTGCAGAGGTTGGTTAAGGGGTCTCTTCCCTTTTTCTGAGGGTTCTTGAGTATTGGCCTCTTTCTGTGCAGATGCTGACTTTTGGGGTGTATCCTCCTCTTCATCTTGAGTGCGGGTTCTTTTTCTGGATGACCTGAGGTCATTATTAAACTGGGCTTGCATGAAGTCAACGAACTGTTTGCAGTAGTCGTCGATCTCAGGCTCTTCGATATCCTCGTTGTTCCTTATTTCAGAGTGAGATTGTAGCTCCCCTTCCTCACTTTCTTGTACAAGGCATTCTATGTCATCACTGTCTGAGAAGATGGGGCATGCCTCATCTTGCTCATAGGCAGAATCTTCAGGAGAAGCCTCCACTTGTCCCTCCAAGTATAAAGGATGCGGCACCTGATCTTGTTGTTCCTTCTGTCCCCTCTGCAGAATCTGCAAGGGTGGTTTCCTGTATTGAGGATTGAATCCTCTGTTTGGAGAATTCTGGAAATTATTTGCGGGAGAATTCTTGGCCTCCATCTCCAGCTTGACCAGCTTATTTGAGAGATTCTTGATCATTCTATTCATCTCTTCAATCTTGTCATTTTCCGAATCTCTATCTTGACTTGAAGTGGATACTTCTTCTTTGCCCCTTCTTCTAGTATCATGTTCTTGTTTCCCTTTGGACTTGCCAGTTGAGACAAAATTTGCTTCTATCTCCAACGCGTCTGTCTGTGCGTCGTCCAGAGTGGCTGGCTTTCTCTCTCTTAGTGAGAAACCAAATTCAGAATCAAATGCTGCCACAAAAACGACCTTGGCAGCGGTCTGATGAGGCTTCATCTCAGTTGGGAGGCTCAGGTACAATTTGTTAAATCTTCTGATGAACTCTGATACCCCTTCATTTTGCTTCTTTTTCAGAGTGTTAAACTCGGTAAGGACATCCCCGTGATCCTTCCTTTCCCCCCACTTTTTGATGAAAGCATCCTCCATAGCCTCCCAACTGTTGATGGAATTAGCTCCAAGGGTTTTAAACCATTTTCTGGCTTCCCCATCTAAGGATTGCACGAACAACCTTAGAACTACGTCCAAATGCTCAACATTAAAATTCTCTGCGAAGGAGCAGAAAATTTCGACATGCTTTTGTGCTTCAATGTCATTCTCACCATTAAATCTGGGCAGAATCTTTAAATAATCCTGTGGCATGTCATTTAGTACTGCAGGTAGCTGTAAAGGAGCGTATCTGTTTTGCAAGAAGCTAGGGACATTCGCCATTGGGGGAGGCGGTGGTAGAATGAGAGTTTGATCTGTGAGTGGTGGAGGGGAGGGCGGAAGTGAAGTATGAATAATGATGGGGATGTAGTGAACAGCAGCTCGGGGGGTTGATGAGAATGTCGGGCTGTGAACAACAGATATTTCAGTAACTTCCTTAACCTCCTCAACTTCAGGGGTAGGGTGGAAAGAGTAATGCGGAGTGTAACTAGACTCGGCTTCGTCTTTGATATGGACACCTCCCCGAGGTGGGCTCTCTGAATAGTAACCAGTATCTCTTATAATAGGGTTAGAGCCTTGTATTTGGGCGACTTGAGAGGAAGAGGACAGGAGATATGGAAAGTTTTCTAGGGAGAATTCAGGAATCTCGGTATGAACTGACTGCCTTTCCCTCCAGCCTCTTCGATGTAGGATTCTCTCTGGGTCAGACACAGAGGGTGTCCTTGACTGAGATGTATCTGACCTTAGGTGTGGCTTACGGGGAGCCAGGACTACAAATAGGTTTTTCTGTAATATGAATGTGGAGTCGCCAAGGTGAGGGGTGCACAACTCTCAACTCTTCGTGCTCACCTAACTGAAGAGTGGATGGGTTTTGTCGAGGTCCAGGGATTTAAATTTCTTCAACTTCGTTCCCTGGCAATGGCGCAAAAAAGATGTTGTAACTCCTAGAGACAGCCTAGAGTTGCCATAGACCAGTGCCTAGGACATATTATATAGCAGAGAAACATGATTATGTAGTGAGAAGGATCTCATCAAGACCAAGCTCTCGGACTATTTCTTTTCAAATGAGAAAACTAAAATTTCAGTGGTATCCAATATTTCAGAAGCTTAAAGCTGAAGAGACAATTATGAATAAGCAAGATATTAAGTCCCAACATAAATGCACAAGACAATTCCAAGACCGTCTGCTTGTAGCAAGGGCTGGATTCTCGAATAGTTCATAGAGAAGGATGATATAAAAGGTATCTACTGAGAATGTAGAAGAAAGGAGATATTAACTACTATAAAGACAGTATTCAGAAACATACATTAACATGTAGTGGGCTTAAACGTTAAGAATCCATACATGATAACCACATTCGTAAATAATACTTCATAACATTCAATATAGCAGAAATGTGAATGGGATGAGAATGGAACAACATATTACACCTGAGCCATATTTAAAGTGCCGAGGAGCTAATGAAATAAGTATCCACAGGGATAAATTCATAACAGAAAGCAGCCAGCAACTCGCATTCCAGAATGTAATACCAGATATATGGATATAAATAAAATGTATAACAACACCACAACACACCAGAGAGAATAACACACTGCGACTAATCGAAGCCAGAATCCTTATCCGAAACAAAACTCCTTTTCATTGAGGCCCTACGGGCTCTTTGCATGCATATTGGGACGTTCACAAAATAACCAATTAAGAAGATCTCATACAGTTACTTTTTCTCAAAATTTTGGAACCTTTCTTTCTTCTTTGATCTACCTTATATAGGATTCCTCCCATTTCAGCGAGAAGACATTTTGGGGAAAATATCTTCTTCGCGTGGGCAAAATTTGTTAGATTTCATTTTCATAACAAAAAAATGTCTTGATGGGGAATCAAGCCTCCCATCATGTGTAAACAGGCCCCAGGCCATTTTCAAAACAGAAATTTAAACAAATGTTTGGTGTAAAAAGTAAAATGCAAGAGTGGGGGAAAACAACCCACTCGGAACTTTAAAAGAAATAAACTAAATGAAAGTGAAATAGGTCGTTAAGGCCATATCATGAGTTAACAGAAGAATCACTGGCGAGGCTGAGTGGAAGCAGTTGTTGATTCAGGCGGAGGCATGTTAGCAGACGAACTGGTATGCTGACTCATAAACTGTGTCAGTCTCTGCTGACTCTCCACAGTTGGCTCGGGCATCGTTGAGAGCCCCTCCACTTCGATGAAGGCTTCGCCGAGAGCGTGTAAACCTACCTCAGTAGGGAGTCAGTGCCTGATCATGTAAAGGAGATTAAACTCCTTTTGAAGGTCAGTAACAATTGTGTCGGCTTTGAGCTGAGTTGCTTTTCCCATCTGGAGGTTAGTCCGATCTCTTTCCGTTTGCAAACGCGCTGTGTATTGGTCCAAAGGCAAAAGCACAGCAGGGGCGGTCGGTTCCCAGCAGGAAGGGAGTCTGGCTGTCATGATTTCATCCCATACCTCGTCAAATCGTTCGACACTGTCTCCCACCCGTTGAAGGGCTCTTGAAGCTGCTTCTCAGGCCTTCTCCTTATTGATGATCTTATGACATTCGATGACCTCTGTAAATCGGCTGGAGATACCGTGTTTCTCCAAGTCGTTTTCCCTTAACGCGTAAAGAAATGAGATGTAATCCCCAACATGTTGAGCTCTTTTGGGCAGATCAATCCCCGCCTCTTGCAACTTTCTACTTAGATAGGGAAAAGTAGACTTGAGCTCTCCTATCATTGTCAAAAACTCGCATTGCTCGGTTATAGCCGTGATTATGTCTGACCAGATTATGCTTCTGGCCTCGAGAAGGATAAGGTTCCCCTTTGCTCGACTTCTCATGTCAGCAATGGTTTTCTGCTGCTCAGCCGTGACCTTTTTCTTGTGCTCAACTTCCTTCTGCAGCCCTTCAACTGTTCTGGCATTTTCGGCCAGGGAGCTCTCCAATTCTGCGATCTTTTGTCTGGCCGTGGATGCTTGTTTCTCCAGTACTTCAATCTCAGCTCTGGCTGTAGACCGTTGTGCTGGCAGTGAGCTGGCTCCACTTGACGCTTCAGCCGTCTGGCAGCTGTGCGAATCCCACCTGGCTTGTAGCTCTGTCGCTTTGCCTTGTAACTCACTGATCCTTTCGGCCATTTTTTCTTTCTCTTCCCTCTCCTTGGATAACCTGGCTGACAGCTCTGCCTTTTCTTCCTCCGCCTGTACCAATTCCGCTGTCTGGACATGATGCGAGGCAGGAATACGAGCCTGCCTTTTCGCAGATGAAACTTCCTTCTGCAACTGCTTTATGAGCGCTGCCTGTGCGCCTTTTCCTCCTTCATCTAAGTTCTTGATTTAGTCCTGGAGATCACGCACCTGGTGTGCGTTGGCACGGCAAGAAACCTGTTCAGCTACAAAGGATGCCCTCAGCTGGTCATGTTTCTGTTCTAGCTTCCTTAATGAGAGGGTGAGCTGCATTAGTTTATCCTTCATCATGTCGCAGACTGTTTGAAACAGGTCGCACATGTCATTGGTCGGCACCTTCTGCATGTCAATGGCCAATTCAAGCACTTTATAGCCGGGAACATCAGAATTGGGGTCCAGGATGGCCTCCGCCATAGATAATACCAGGCTTTCAGTGTCTGCGTTGATAGAGGCAGAGAGCCTGGTATGATACTTTTCCACATACCCCCCCAATTCAGCCTTGTACCTGTCTCGGATTACTTTGTTCGGCTGCTCCCTTTCACTTGGCCTGGATGAAGTGTGCTCGACGATGGCCTATGTGACCTCTGTGTAATCGGAGGAGGCGGCGCTATCTCTCAACACTGTTATCCCTGCCTTGCCTTGATCGAATTCCCCAAACTTCGTGAAGGGTTCCAGTAATTGCCCTTCCCCTATGACTTACGCTTCACTGGTGGTCGTCCTTTGCCTCTTGGGTGGTGGTGCTGCTCTGGAGGTACCTGCCTCTTCTTCACCGGTGCCCCTGTTCACTTCCTCCTCTTCCCCTGTAGCAGATGAATCCGTCTCCATCTGCGAAAACAAGGGCCAAGTTTCGAGGTTAGCCCTCCATTCCATAAATGGCCTCGGCTCATGTATGTAGGGCGTAGACCTGTTCCTTTTCCTTTTATTTGAAATGATTTCTCTCGGGTCATAAGCCCAGCTTTTCCCCAACGTCAAGTCCATATTTTGCAGCATTTTTTCAGCAATTGGGAGGGCATGTCTCGAGTTTACCACGAAGGGGCCGATTTGGGTAGGAAGCCTTAGGATGTAGCCCTTCTTAGTAGGGACAAAATGTAGCTGGTCGGCTTTGAGGGCCTGCCGGATGTATTCGAGGGCGTAAACTCGTCGGACGGGGAAAACTGGCAACCTGTATGGAGCAACTTCGTCTCCATAGACCCGAATTTCAGTACAGTCTTCAGAAAGAAACCAATCTCCGGTACACTGATATTTCCCGGCTTGCAACCATCGTTTCATTTCTGGGAAAACCCTAGGGGAAGGCGAATCGTGGATGATGGTATAGGCGATGGACATGAAAGTATTCACAAAATTTGCATAGCACTCTCCCTTAGGTAATTGACGAACGGAGAAGTTCCAGTCGAAGACAGGTCTGGGTTGAGAATTCTCAGAATAGACCCGGTCTAACCCCAAATGGTCGAATCTATCAGCATGCTGGAATAAGAAGAGGTAGAACACCATTGAGCAGGAGCGAAACTGGCGGGCTTGTGAGAGCTCTTGGAATTTGGTTAGGATGGTCAAGGAGAGGAAACTAGGAATGTCAAAGACAAACCCATTCTGTGACATGAGCCATAAGAAGCGTACGCACACCATAGAAATGTCTTCCGGGCTCCCTATCCCCAAAAGGCCAGTGATGAGAGAGAGAATAGGTCGAACCTCTTCGACGAACAAACTTAGTGAAAACTGCTCTAATGTAGGCAGGGCCGTTGCATGGTCGACGGTTATAGAAGATATAAAGGCCCGACGGGCTTCCCTCGGCTGTTTGTTGAACTGGGTTACCAAGGTTTCATCTTTGAAGCTGATATATGTGTCGCTGACAGGGAAACGGAGGGCCTGTCTGATGACATCGGGAGAAAGGGAGAAAACCTTGTTCCCTTGAGGGGAAACGAAAGCGCCCTGATGTACATCGAAGGCATCTCTGAGCCAGGTGATGAAATCAATACAAGAATGGACCTGGGGGGTGATTCGGTGGTAGAATCCCGACACAACAACTCGGAAACGGTCTGCATTTTTGCAATGGTGGCCGAAAAGCAGAGGTTTGATACTGCGTATGTCAAAAGGGTATTTCGGGTCGCAAATACCAGACTGCAAGTCATAGAGGGGTTCAAAAACAGGGGGGTTCCTAGACTCACGGACTTGGGGGGTTTCAGGCTCGTTCTTCTTGGGCGTTCCCCTCCCCATGGCTGACACGTGGCACGCGGGGATTGGGGTTGTAAGGGTGTAGGTGGGCGCCTCGTGTCAGGTTTAAGGCTGGTACGGGTCTCAGTACCAGTTGATCTAATAAACTTTACCTTACCTTTTACCTGTGTATATGCTGACCATTGCAACGTGTGATTTTCTGCAGCAAATAAACATGTGAATTTCCCCGACCGAGAAGGTCCACCTCATGGTCTGCCATGTCACCGCCACGCAGCAACCTCGTATTGCCTCCTTTCTAGCGTTGAGTCCCCACGCTACGTGTCACCATTCTGCGGGGGTATGGACCTCGTCCTTTCCCCGCTGCTCGACCCCCTCGGAATTTCCCCACGTGCTTTCTCATGTGGCAGCGGCTCCTTTTAATACATCGGTCATGTGTTTAGCGTTGCTTCCCCTTTACTTTTATACCTCCTGTTTACTTATGGTTTTACACTCCACCCTTCGCGTTATTTACCCATTGGCTTTAATACATGCGAATTCCACTACCTTATCTCTTTTCGACCCACTTTTTGGAACATTTTCCTCTTTGATATAAAACATTAATGCGTGGCTTGTCCAACCTTCAATACACCCGTGACTAATGCTAAAGATTGAACAACAAGGTGCATCAACCTCCAGAAATGGATAGGGGTGTGTACTCCTCATCTCATGATGCTGGTTCTTCTCCCTACCTCCTCCTTGTGTCTCCATGGTTGCACAACTCCTCAACAATGGCACATGAGTTGTGCCTTGATCTCCACATATGAGATCCTGGGGACTTCCTTGCAAAGATGCAAGAATCCCTCTACTTGGAGGAAGAGCTCCTCCTTCCTCTGCATGAGGCACTAGATAATCTCTAGATGAGACAATGATGCTACCCTCAATCTATACAACATGAATGGGAAACCCTCCAATTATTGGATCCCTTTTCGAAAAAGAGATCTCCATGCTTACTTGCTCAAAGGTGTGAGAAGAAAGTCTTTCTCCCGGTAAGGTATGGTGCAAGTTTTCCACCTCCTCCATGGTTTTTTGAAATGGTACTGTGTTCTCATGCAAGGGTTTTGTTTGAGTTTTCTTGTTTAGCTCCACCATGAGTGTATCATGAATCCTTTTATAAAATATTTTCACTAGTGCCTTAGTGAAACTTTCATAAGATGGAGTGTTTACATTTTTCAAAGAAAAGGATTCAAAGATCCACCAGGCATAGGCCTTACCTCTCAAATGCAGCACTGCAACCTTGATGGCTTCATCTCCAAGAATTTTGTGTTGAAGCAAGAAGGTATCCAACTCCTCCACCCAAGCTTTGGCTGAACATGTAGGTGATCCTTCAAATATAGATAGAAGAAATATATCCTGCTGCTCTTTTCCCTTCACCTTCATCTTGCAAAACTCTGAAAAACTGATATGATCTCGGAATTTCTGAGTTTGAGACTCATAATATTTCAGGAAATCACTAAGATTTTTCCTCCTAGGAACCTCTTCTCTTCTTTCCATCTCTCATCTAGCAATCCTGGGCATGTGACTGCACTGTGTACCATAGGGTGTGGCTGCATGCTCACATTCCTCATATATCAATCTAGAGTTTTCTTTAGATTCAAACTCTTTTGGAGATTGTTCAGACTTCTACCTCCTTGTATTCTTGAAATCTTCATGAATGTCATGTACATATTTAGGAAGAAGCTTTGTGAGCTTATCCCCTTTTTCTCCTCCAGAAAATGGAGTCTTTTTCCTGCTTATTTCTCTGTCTCCTTTTTGATGAGAATAGGAAGTGCAGGGTTATTCCTCTTCTATTTTCTTATGCTCCTTGGGGAGGTCATTCATGGATCTAAAATATGATGAGATAAAACCCATCCTCTTCAATATTATGATCTTCTTGGGCTGAGACTCACAGGCTGAGCCAAGAAAGTTTCTTTGATACCACTGTAATATTCCAAATCTGGAACAACTAACAAGGCATGGCTGGAAAACGCATTTTGCAGCAATGAATGCTACAGGAATTGAAACTAGGACCTAGATCCCTTAGATCAATGTATCTAAGTCCGAAATCCAATAGTTGGCTCCAAAGAAATCCTCCTAGGTGGGTTAAATAGATTTCCACACCTAGTTATCCTCAAAAAATTCCCGAAGAGGGACTGCAGCAAATGTAAGCACATGTAATGGAATAACAACGTTATTTTATAGCCATGAACACATGAATATATTAATATCCAAAAAATGTAACATATAGCAGAAAAAGAGTACAATTCCTTGAGGAAACAATCACTCAAGCAATACAATGTAAGCCTCAGCAACACATGTACAAGGAAATGAAGAACTCTGCTATATAGGTATAAACCCAGGCTATGACAACGTTTTCTATAGGAGACACTGCAACATATAAAATGATAATATGATGATATGACAGTATTAGACTCAAGAAAGTGGGGGGGCAAGCTATCAAATCCTAAAAATAACAATACAACACTGATACAACAATCCTTAAAAGGATTGGCTGCAATACATGTACAAACGGAAAATCTACAGAAATGTCGGAGTTGTTGGGCAGCCGCTGCAACTCAAAACTAAAATAATATGGAGATGGCTAAATAATATGTACAATCTGAAGAAAACCTCCTCCAATGGATCTCCTGAGTGCAAGGTTGATCCTAGCACTGAAAATTTGGCCCTCCAAGATGATGTTGGAAACCCTCACTGCAAATATGTACTGAAATAATGTAGTCTAGAGAAGGGACTGTGCTGATGATGATAGGAGAATCTTGGCCTGATGCCAAAATATTCAAATATTCCCTGGAAACCTTCCTCACTAATATTCCTGAGGAATAGAAGCTCCCTCCTCTCAAAGATGAGATAAGGAATAGTGTTGTGGAACCCTCCACTGCAACACCCAACAACACTATGTTATACTTCAACATAAATAACGCAGTGACTAAATAAGTGGCTTTGGCCTTGAGCCAAGATGTGGAGAAAATGAAGTGCAATCCTTCAAGAGGCCTCTCAAGAAGGAGAGGAAATCCTAAGCAGGAATCCCTCATGCTAAACAACATTACAACTCAGCTGAACAACCAGAGAATGCAAATAGTCTTCAGACAAAAATCATATACTCAAAGATATCTCACTATGGCTGCCTCTTCCTCCTTTTATACAAGTGACTGTCTCTTTGCCCTGGACCCCACACATTAGGGTTTCTTCCACAAATAATCTTTCTCCCTCTCAAACTGCGCTATCTTCCCAAGAAAGCTACACCTCTTAAGAAGCGCTGTTGACTTGGTCAAACTTGACCTTGTCCTCATGCATTTTCCCCTTTTCACTCTAGAAGGTGCAAAATTACGCTACTCCATTGATCCCTTTCACACTATGAGGGATTTATTCCTACTTATGTATCTCTTTACCCATTTTATTCACCTCCTAGATGATATAAGAAAAAATTAATATTCTCATTTGCTGCATGAAAATTTTGGAATATTACATGTTAATACATCTTTACCCCTGTTACAGAATCAAAATTTTGTACACCAACTGTTTCAGATGGGTCTTTCAACTCAATACCCTCAAGTATTGGGCCCACAGAATCCAAATCCTTCGGCCAATTACAACAAAAACCTGTACTTGGAATCATATATTCACAAGTTGGTTTACCATATTATGGGATGTCACAACCACAACCAGGTTATACTTATCCTCAACCGAATCCAAGTTATTCTAATTTGGGCTATAGCATTGGTGGACAGACCCCTTGGAAGCCTCAGGCACAAATGCCTCAACCTTCATTTCAACAAGTATCGTACCAAAGTTTTGGTCAATAGAATCCTCAAGCATTTTCTTATCAAAATAACCCCTATCTGGGTTACTAGCAATAGATTCCTTATGCTGGTACTCAAAGGCCTGTTGCTCAAGCAATTCCATCATACCCTAGCTATGCTCAACCTAACCTTAATCGACAGTTTCCTTTTGTTGCAACTTTAGAGTTACTAGATTTAAATCGGCTAACCAATGATCCAATCAACTATGCTCCTTGGTGGCTGGTGATACCTCACAAATTACCCTCGGATATTCCTAAGTTCAATGGAAACCCTGGGGAAGACCCGTCGACTCATGTTATGACTTATCATTTGTGGTGTTCATCAAAATCCCTGAATGATGACTCTGTTCGACTATGTCTTTTCCAGCGTACGCTCACTAGTTTGGCTGCAAAATGGTACATTGAGTTACCTAGAGCTTCTTTTGATAATTTCACTTCCCTAGCTACTGTCTTTTTGACTCACTTCTTGTTACCCATACGATATGAAACTAAAACAGAACTCTTGACCAATTTTAAGCAGACTAATGCTACTCACATTTTTGTTCATTTTCATGCATTAGGGGAATTTTAAGGTCTAAAATGAGCCTCCTAAGAAAAATGTACAACCAAAATCAACTTTATAAGAACCAATAGGATTCAAGATGATGATGTCAACCATGGGGGATGATTCACCATTTTTCAAGTAAAAGGGTAAAAATATTAAAACATAATAAAATAATAAAACTACTTTTTCAACTCGTATTTTCAAATTATCAACAACATTTTTACTCAAATTTGTAGTGGGAGTACTCGTCGGATGCAAAATTTAATTTCTCATCTAAGGAGTACCCATGTTGCATACTTTTGATGGACCCGACTACACAAAAAATCAGAAATACATGAAAAAACATGATTGCAATCACGTTTTTCATGTATTTATAATTTTTCATGTAGCGAGATCCATTGAAAGTATGAAACATGGGTACTCTTTGGATGAGGAATTAAATTTTGCATCCAAAGAGTACTCCCACTCAAAATTTGAGTAAAAACTTTGGGATATAATTTGAAAATATGAGTTGAAAAAGAAGTTTTGTTCTTTTTTTTTCCCTCTAAAATTTGATGATGTACTCAAATATTTTTTTTATTATTTCCACTATTATTTTATAATTTCCTTAGGAGGCCCATTTTAGACCTCAGAATTCCTCTAATGAGTGGCGTCGTCGTTGTAGAATGGTTAAGAAATTTGTTCGTGATCAACTCCTTGATGAGTGGTTCATTAAGTAATTGCTACCATCTATAACTGAGGATGTGGCTAAGGGTGGCATCGCCACAAAAGAGCAGGTCATTTCTCGTGCCCAATATTTAGACTTGATCTATACCCAGTCTGGCATGCTCTATGAAAAAAATTGTAACGCGCAACGATCTAATTTTACTGTTCCTCCTCAATTAAAGGAATCTCATGCCAGAGACGGTTCGATTGGTATTGCAAGCACACATCATACTACTGTATCTGATCCTGCACCTTCTTTTGAAATCAATACCATGTAATTTGACAAAGGAAAAAGTGACAAGCAACCCGGAAGTAAGAAAAAAGGGAAATCTAAGAAAAAGAAAACTTCTAACCCACATGAAAGATCATCTGATCAATCATTTGGAAATAATAAACCTCGTTATCCATGCATAATCTGTAATGAGGAACACTTTGTTCAGGATTGTCCTCACTGTGCTGAAGTGTCAAAAATGATTAATACTTCACATGCATCAACTGTGTTGATAGATCCGTTTCCGAATTCAAACACAAATTTGGTTGCTACGAATCCAACTTCTAGTTCCCAAGAGCTTATGTTATCTGTCACAAAACCTTCAACAAATATTTTGGTGTCAACGCGTAATAAAGATTATGGTAGTCAAGCAACGGATCAACCTACTACCTCGACCATGAATCTGTCTATGGAATCAGTACCGCCTACTGCTATTCTTGAATTGACGATTAAGCCACCAAAGGGAGTTGTTCATAAATTGACATATAATCCTTGAGAAAGAGCTGCTCAAAATTATAATATAGTTGAAGCTTTGGCTCAATCCCCTTCAACTATGTCTGCACTTGAGGTATTACAAAATTTTCCCTCCCACAAATAGGCTTTATTGTCAGCTATTGGTGGAATTGATTCGACTGATTCTAATCTCTTCGTCTTTAATCATACGGGCTATGTGCCGTAATTACCAGCAGAAGTAGCATTCTCCATACAGGTAAATGTTCTCAATCACCTTGTTCATCGTACTATTATTGATGAGGGACCATCTACTTGCATTATGTCTATAAATTGTTGGAAGTCACTTGGCTCGCCGCGCTTATCTCAATCATCAACGACATTGAAGGCTTTTGATGGATGTACATATAAGCCTTGTGGTATTATCAATAACGTGCATGTTGAACTAGGGGGGAAAACAATGAATGTTGATGTCAAGGTTGTTGAAGGACCCCTTGACTATAATATTCTACTTGGAAGGCCTTGGGTATATGCTATGACTGCAATTGTTTCTACATATTTTAGAATGATAGCCTTTCCACACAAAGGTACTATCACAGTCATAAATCAATTATCCTTCTTTGCCTCCTCCTCATAGGTAACTGGAAGTGTTCTGTTTGTTCATGCACTCCAAATTTCACTTCGGAACATTGGTTTAGGAATTTTAAAGGATTTCACTCTCATGGAAACCTTTGCATTACCGCCGCTTGCAGCGTCGGTAGCAATTGCAAGTATAAAGACTTGCTACATGATCTCTTCCACTCCATCTCGCTTAAGAAAGAGTATGGGTGATTTGAAATTGTTACATTGGATGAGTTTCTGCAGCCCAGCCCTATTGGGCTGGCATAACAATCAATCTATCTATCTTGGGCGGCGAATCCTAAATCAACGTCATCGGTTGTTTGGGTTGATCGTTCCTTAGATTTTGGTGCTCCATCTGATCCTTTTTCCTCAAATTTCTTGATAGATGAGAATATTTTAGAAACCATGATGTCAGAAGGAGAACCATGGGAAGATTACCATCATCGTTCCCATCTTCTTGATTATGAAGAAAATTATCTTAGTGAACTATATCACCCATCAATCAAAAATATATTTTTGAATTCTTTACCTGTTAATGCAATCGATTTCGAGCGAAATTTTTCAAATATTGAAGAAACCATTTCTATCAATATTTCGACCAAACCTGGTGTTGTAGAAAATATTCATGTCGACGTATCTTGTTCTTCATCAGAACTCGAAACATATCGCTCTCTCTTTCGTGAATTACGTGATGTATTTTCTTGGTATTACGAGGAAATGCCAGGCATATATACTAGCATCGTTGAACACACTATTAATATGTATCCCGATGTCAAACCGGTGCATCAATGCCTTCATCCCGTTCATCTAAAGAAGGCCACTGCCAATAAAGCAGAAGTCGAGAAAATTTTGTGTGCTGGTTTCATTTACCCTATTTCGCTAACTGAGTGGGTTTCCAACATTGTTCCTGTCATGAAAACACAAGGAACCATCAGAGTGTGCGTCGATTATTAGGATGCCAATATGGCTTGTCCAAAAGACAACTATCCTACTCCCTTTATCAACCAAATTATTGACGATTGTGCTGGATGTGAAATCTTTTTGTTCATGGATGGAATTTTCAGCTATAATCAAATCAATATCTGCCCAGAGGATCAACATAAGACATCATTCATCTGTCCTTGGGGCACATTCACTTATAGGAAACTACTGTTTCATTTAAAGAACGTTGGGGAAACATTTCAGAGAGAAATGGATTATGCTTTCAATGACATCAAGTACATTGCTCAACCCTATCTAGATGATTTACCCGCACATTCAATAAATCAGGCTGATCACCCGATGCGTTTGAGAGCCATCTTCTTACGCTACCAACACTACAAAATATGCCTCAATCCACATAAATGTGTGTTTTGTGTTGGTTCTGGTTGTTTGCTTGGATTCGTCATCTCAAAAGAAGGAATTCAAATCGACCCATTGAAGGTTCAAGGCATTCTTGATTTGCCTGCACCATCAAATTCACTTTAGATACAGAAAATTCAAGGAAAGGATAACTTCCTAAGGAGGTTCCTTCCTAACTATGCCGAAATGGCTAAAGGATTTAATCAGCTCTTGAAAAAAGGGGTTCCCTTTCATTGGGACCAAGTTGCACAAGCTTCTTTTGATGATGTCAAGGATACTCTTGTCTGGGCGTCATTAATGTATCCCACCAATTATCAGGGTGATTATTTCCTATATATTTCCACGGTTGATAAGACCATTGCTATGGTATTAGTCCAAGTAGAAAATGGGATAGAACATTCGATCTATTATTTGAGTCATAATCTCAATGATACGGAAGTTAAGTATTCGTACGTAGAAAAACTCGCCTTGGCAACTGTTCAAGATGTCCAAATATTTCGCCACTATATCTTGTTCTGAAAGACCATTTTCGTTTCAGATTGCAACCCCATGACATATATCTTATCACGTCAATTGATTGGGGGAAAATATTCAAAATAGATTGTCATTTTGTATGAATTTGATTTGGAATTCATCAAATCCAAGTCAAAGAAGTCTTTATTTTTGGCTAAGCTTCTCTGCGACCTTCCCTCTGATAGTACTGTTACTACGTTAGACCCATCAATTCCTGATGAGTCTCTATTTCTGATCAGATCATCTGATCCTTGGTATGGAGATTTCATCATTTATCTCCAAACTCAAACTTCTCAGCCTGATACCTCTTGCTCTAAACAACGACGTATTCAATACCAAGCCAAATATTATCTGATCGTCAACGAATTACTTTATCGTCGTGGCATCGATACAATTTTAAGAAGGTTCCTCACTCATGAGGAGGCCGAAAAGGTTTTAAATGATTGTCATGCTGGGGCTTGTGGTGGACATTTATCTGGATATGCTACTGTGTAGAAGATACTCCACACTGGTTTCTTTTGGCCTACTATATTTCGCGACTGCATCCTCGCGGTCAGAAGTTGTCATGCATGCCAAATTTTTGATCGTAAAATCCACAAATTTCTAGTGCCAATGCATCCTGTTGTCTCTGTGGGACCATTTTTGAAATGGGGTATTGAATTCATGACCTGTAACCCTCGTTCGTCTGGGGGGCATGATTATATTATTGTTGCAGTAGACTACTTTACCAAATGGGCCGAATCAATGCCTACATTCAACAAAATAGGACATAAAATTGCATTGTTTTTCTTTAATCATGTTATTGCACAGTTTGGGGTCCCACAGGCTATAATTACAGATCGTGGGAAGCATTTTCGCAACCACATTATGACTGAATTTACTGCCAAGTTAGGATTGTCACATGATAATTCTCTCCTTATTATCCACAATCAAATGGAGAAGTTTAAGCTATCAAATTGATTCTTAAACGTATGCTTCAACGAATGATAGAAGTTTATAAAAGAAACTGGCATGTGATCCTGTGCTTGGTCTTGTGGGCATATCGAACCTCGGTGAGAAACACAACTGGTTTTACTCCTTTTCAATTGGTGTATGGTCTGGAAGCTATCTTGCCAATCCAATGTGAAATACCGTCGTTAAAACTCACAATCTACTTGTTACTTGATACCTTAGAAGAAGAAGCATGTCTTTTTAAGCTCATCCATCTTGATGAAACACGTCGTGAATCCCAATTTGCCAACGAAACGCATAAGAGACGTATAAAGGCGCAATATGAAAAAGATGTCCAGGCTCACATTTTCTTAGAGGGCGACTTCGTCCTTCTTTATGATCAAGAAGCTAATGTAATAGGTACAGGGAAATTTGAGCCATTATGGCATGGCCCCTATATTTTCAAAAGAGTTCTTGCTAAGGGTGCCTATGAGTTGGTGGATTACTATGGAATTCCGTTGGCGCAGCCTAGAAATGGGTTGTATCTGAAATGTTACTATGCTTAATCGTGAGCGTAGTAATTTTTGTATTATATGGTATATATATGCTGTTGATTTGCATTCACTGTCTTAGTTTATTTTTTGAGTTTTCTTGACGTTAGTAATCCACTTTACATTTCATCACAGATGTCTGAATCTTTGGAACCATTTGTTGGATATGATGATGGTGCTAGTCATAGTACGCAAAATCTATCTCTGCATCATGGGCCATTTTTTCTCCGAAAGATGAGTTAGTGAGTTTTCGAGCGATTTGTATTGGTAGGTCGACAAAAAATATTGCTAATTATATCACGTTGATCGAAATTCTCTCTGATGCCATTTCATTCGGTATTAACTGCATCATTATAAGGTTAGACTCACAACTTGTGGTATTACAGCTTACTAGTGTTTATACTGTTAGAAATCCAATACTACATTGTTTGTTCCTAAGATTTCGAATTTTGGAAAGACACTTTCATTTTATTCAATATCTGCACATTTCCAGAA
The DNA here is from genome assembly GCA_034641835.2 of Pinus albicaulis. Classification (NCBI taxonomy): domain Eukaryota; kingdom Viridiplantae; phylum Streptophyta; class Pinopsida; order Pinales; family Pinaceae; genus Pinus; species Pinus albicaulis. Next base: position 689,479,144 of record CM076572.1, on the reverse strand, counting down.
ATTTGAACACATTGAATGATTCTTTAGCTAATCAATTTTTAGATAGACATTTGTAACACATGTAAAGATACATTCACATAATTGAATAGGATTATGCAATAAACATAGGAAAAAACTAAAATCAAATAGATAGATAGTCTTAGGTTTTTACAAAAATTTGTGCCCAAGACACATTGGTCATATGACCTCAAAATGTATGCAAAATATTGAAAGTAACTAGTGATTCTCATGGTAACATGCTATATATATAGCTATCCTATGCAGTAACCGCACCCGGTGGTTAGGAACGCCTATAGCATGGCGCTACAGTCTCATGGGTAACTCTTTGATCCAACAATCTGGAATCCTGAAGGTCAACCCCTCTATGTGCTGCCGAAGCTCAGACAGAGTCTTAGCCATGTCTAGATCCTAAAGGACTTCTCTCCCGACAACCCTCTCTACTGGCTCATCTTCTCCATGCTCTATTTCGTCCACCGATTGAACTCGAACAACATCTGAATTACATCAAAACTTTAGTTTAGTCTTGGGAAAACATAAAAAGTACAAAAACATTGTATAAACCTTAGGAAAATAAAAAACATGGTCAAAAAATTCTTACCTATTGCACCCCACTGAGTGCCTTCTAGTAAGGCTAAGTATGGATCTCCTCGAAAATCTACGCCTGCGTATGCATACTCATCAATGACGAAAACCTGTTGCCTGAACCAGGCAAAGAACATAGTTGAGAACACAATTGTTGATTGGCTTGCATGCCTACCCATTAGTTCTACCCATCTCTCCATCCTCAGATCTCTAGGCTTAGACACATCCAACGTCACATGTTGAGGCTGCATCAGTGGAATCCGCTCTAAGGAAAATGAAATGAGGATCAAACCATAACTGAAGTTCTTCTTCCTTCCTCCCTTTGCTTAGTTTGGTTGTTCCTTTATTTGGGAAAGTACAACTTCAAACCATTTCAATACTGCTGGCTCCATGCTGCATATATGATGTATTCTCTACATGTAGTGTAATGGTGCAAGAAAGTTTTGTGATTGTGAAAATAATGGTTCTGAAAGGAAAATATCGAACATCAGGGATGTTTATTTTCCCATATTTTCTTAGCTCTGCCCCTGGGTAGTAATATTGCAAAACATAGTCTCTCACTGTCTCTCCTCCAAGAGAAGACCCTGAGAGGGAAATGGGCAAGCCTCCCCTCGAAAAACTTGTGAGAAAATATACATCCTCTACTGTAATAGGAACCACTTTGTTCCTAATGTGAAATGCCTCAATAGCCAGATCCCATGCTTGAACTAGGAACTCCAAGAGTTCTATCTGTTGCCTCATCCCTAACAAGTGGAAGTACTTTAACAACCCACAATCTCTTAGGGCTCTTGCTGTACCTGGATCATTTAGGGCAACCATATTCTATTCTTCATTCTCTCTTTCCCTCCATGTAATCATCATTATTGTCTGCTGAAATCCTGAAACATAACCATAAGACTCATTAGACTCCTTTCAATGAAAAAAATTAGACAAATTTTGGGCATAGTGCAAGAATAAAAAATGGAGATTGCACCCAACGCAATATTGAACAAGGGACAGTGCATTGCATATGCAGCTAGACTTTAGTTTAGGTGCTCCGCAATGCCCTTTTCGATGCTCAAGGGTGCATTTCCCTATTTGGAAGAAAAATTTACCCTAAGGGGCTCAAAACCCTAAAAATTTGAAATTAAAGGAAATGAATTGATTAATGAAAGAAAGAGAGGGTTCATGGAACTAACCTGGATCAAATGGTGATGAAAACCATCCACAGAATCGATCGCAATCAACAACTAAAGTTCGGGGGCAAAAACAGGTTCAGAGCTCCAAAATGCAAATGGTAACTTTCAAATGGTAAAAATAAATGGTAAAAATCTTTTAGTTAGTCATTTGATTATTTGCAATGAATATTTATTGCTCTGACTATGGTTTTATTATATTTTTATCATGAAACAGGTATTTTTAATCCATTTTATGTTGTTCTAAACAGGTTTTACAACTGATGAAAATATTAGTCGTGCATATTTATTTAAAGAATGATTTGACCACAAAGCATAATTTTATCCTTATTTTTCGAGCTTTGTTAAAAATGAAAAAGGAATTTAAGTGCACTTTTATCTCTTTTTCGAGCTTCTATAACAGTGAAAAAGGAACCCTTGGAGTCTTCTTTTAGCTCTTTTTAGACTCCGATAATGTGAAAATATTGTTGAGCACTTGTCTTTTCGAGCTCGTAAAAGTAAATGAATTGATATCTACTCAGTATAAGTTTAACCCTTTTCTGGACTAAGATGGATTATTTACAAAAAAGGAATACCTTGTACAAACATGACTAAAGAGGTTTTCTTAGATATTATTTTACACTTTTTCGGATATGAGCGACCACTTCACGAAAAAGTAATAATGGAGTTTTCTTTCGTCCTCTTATTCAAACTCTCTAAGTATGAAAAAGGACTGGGCTGTCACTGTCGTTAGGCTCATTAAAACATAAAATAGCGACATGCTTGTCGATCATTGCAAGAATCGAGTTTCATTCATTACTAGACTCGTTAAATTATTAAATAGTGATACATTGTTTTCCCGAAGGGTTGAATTATAGATCAAGAATATGTTATCCTCCTCAAGTTTGTTAAAAAATAAAGAGGTACTGGTCGACAAATGACCAAGGAAAATTTGGAAAAGTGAACAGAACTTTTTATGGTAGCAGGTCGCTCTTGAACATGACACGTCACTCCATCACCATGATTTTTTGGGTTGGGTAATATCCTTGACGGTTCATTCATACCTATGGTTCATCATACCTTCACTTCGGTTTTGGGTCAATGCTGCCAACTCATCTCAGTGTTGCCAATATGTTCAAGAGAAGTCATCTAGTGAATACTCATCCTTCTGCAATACTCATAAACCTTCATTCTCATGAAAGTCATCCCTGAACATTGCTATATCAAGTCATACCTTTGTCTCTGAAATCAGTAGCTCCCATTTCGCAATAAAGTGACTTCCTATCGACAACAAATCATTTTCCAGGAAGTTCACTTAGAAACGTCATACTCCAGTACCATGAGGCTTGTTAAAACATCGACAAGATCCTCACTTTCGGACTTTTGACCGCAAGATTTTCTTTGGCGTTCGACATCAAATCATCTATTCATGCCTTACAAAATTTACTGCAGTACCTTGAGGGCCATTGACATCAATGGTGGTTCTCTCGTGTTTGTTAAAATCTCACATCATTGGCTGGTAATCAAGATATGTCTTACCATGTTCGATTACAAATCAAATATTCACATGGCTAGATTGTACCCGAACGATTGAGTGAACGATATAAGAAGACCCTGGATCTATTTTCATCCATTTGGGCTGCGATTTCAGGATTTTTGTACACATCATTTGTACGGTGACCTTACATACAGATCGTCATCCAAACATGGGCCTATATCTATAGGCATGTCTGTATTGGGAAACATTCCAATATAGACGATTTTTTGAACTATGTACATGTTACTAGATAGTTTATGTGCTGAGCATGGGAATTCCTTCCCTCAAAAATTTGTGATCAAGAGGATATATCATGATGTAATGTATTTTAATATTGATGCAGGTCGCCACTCTGCTTTAGCTCTAGCCCATCACAGTGTAAAGCATCTCATTCAAAAATATATTTATTATTATTTTGACTTCATGCTTTAGTGGGAAATCTGTTATAGGTCAATTTGGGAATCATTCCCAATGACCTGGTTAATTGGAAATCATCCCCAGAACCAATGAATAGGGTCTATTATCCCCTATCATTTCAATTGATACATGCCTTAAGATGAAGAACAAGAACAAATCATCCATGACTTCTATTGCACAGTTTCCAAGCTTTGAAGTACATGATATATCACCTATGAGTTCACCAACGCAGTATCTCAAGGGGCTAAATGTGTTTCATATGCAGTCAACTCCATTCAAGGGTGCTCTATAAAGCACTTCCTGACACTCAAGGGTGCGTTGGTCAATTGGGAGAGAAATTTTCATTTTTCCTAAATCTCCACTTGGCCAGTGCCTTCTAGAAGAGTGCATATGTGTCAAACTTCGAATCCATGTGTCCATTTGATACCTTTAAGCTTGGGAACATGTCTTGCCTATTATTAGAAAGTCATTGATTGTGAAACTACCTTCAGCTCATCTATAAATTGAGCACAGATCCTAGTGCTTGAGAAGGAAGAAATTGAGTAGAGAAATGCTGGTGGAATTTCAATTGAGGATTTGATTTGAGTGATATGCTGCTGGAGAGATGTTCATTGTGATGAGGCTGGGATGATGCTAGAGATGGTGACATCAAATAAATCGTTAGTTGTAACCTCCTCTTCTATCCATTAATAAAGATTGCTACTTAATTTCTCACATATGTATCTGTATAAGCTTTTGTCTTTCATATTATGAATTACTATCTGATGTATATGGTTCATGTTTCATTGATTTAACTGATTAACTTGAATAGGAATCTGTATATTGCAATCTCATTGCTGTTTAGTGTTCATTCTTATAGGAAATATTTTTTCGATCTAGCTTGGATTTGAAGCTACAGCAAAATCGACAGAAGGAGAATAGGAAGCGCTTGGACCCCAAGTAGGTTTCTTGATATATTCTGTGTCTATTTACTATTAGGAAAAGAATCTACAAAGTATTTAATCTATTGTTCTAAATGCATAGCACCACATTTAGGGAATAATTTTCTATCTGTAATCCATAATTCCACATAATAGATATATTAGGATCTCACGATCCTGATGAGGTCTCTAAACTATGCAAGACTAGAATTATCTCCCATAATTATTTTCTCAAAAATGTTTCATTAGATCTAAACTCATTCTTGAAGGATTTCCAACATTTTCAAGTTAATATTATTAATCCTCAAGATAGAACTAAAGATTATTGTTTGGATAATTATTCTTTATGCAAATACCTTGTATCAAATTCAAGATTGGAGAACATACCTTTCATAGATGTACATAGCTTTGAATTCTGCCTTCATGATCATTGAGACATAAATCATCATTCCTCGAAATATATTTCCTTGTCAAACTCTGCCATGGAAAATCAAATCCTAATATTTATTATGAACGTTACAAAACTTATCATTCTTGTTCTGTCCCAACTAATAGTTTTGAGTGGATTTCAATTCTTTAATCATTCAACAGTTCAAAACCCTCATGTTGATATGGATACTGGATTTGTTCCCATGCATGATTTTGATATTTTTTCAACCTGGTATCATATTTGGTTTCCTATATTTATGATGCCAATAATCATTCTCCGTATTGTTAGTATTGTATATAATATGACACAAAAGCAACTGATCGAGAATCAATTATCTTGTATGTCAAGCCACCAATATGAACATAACATTGGGACTAACAAATCTCATTAATAATTTTCTCACTAGTATACCTGATGATGGTTGTCTTATATTGATTAATCTAGTTGAACTCATTGATATTAATGATTTATCATTCTACCATTCAGATACTTGTCAAGCAGTTGAGGCACTTCAACCTTTATTGATTCTTATGTCAGGTCTTCACTATCTTGATAGGGTTTTGGACGAGATCAAGTTATCTTTTCTTTACAAGATTTTCCCCATGATTTAGATGTGCTAATTGAAAGTTAATTTTCCAAAGAGTTACATGGTTTTCAAAAGGTTTGTTTTGAATTTCATGACCGAATCTATGATTGGATGGAAACATCCTACTTAGAAGGCCCTGTCACTAATAAATTTTTTCAATTTTTCTTGGTGTTTTCGAAGAATGAGAAAAAAAATAAAGGTACATTCATAATAAGATTTCAAGGTTTGTATGACTATTATTTTAACCTAAAAGGTAAGGCTATAGGATGGTTAAGGTTAGTTAGTATGGCACACATTTCTTCCTTAGAAAATACCTTCTATGTTTTGTGCAAATTATTCATGATCATATTTTTATTTTTGCACATTTATTTATGTTATTTTTAATTTCTCGTATCTTTCTATTTGCAGGTCGGGAGAAGCTTCAATGGCTACACTAGAAATTCCACTATACCTTACCCTGACCTTCTTTATTGTTAGATTAGGAGTAGGTATGGTTCCATTTAGTTTTCTTTTGCATTGCATTCACCTTCTATTTTGCTCCACATCTAGTTTACATTTGAGTTGACTCTTTCTTCCCATATTGCATGTTTCTTTTATTTTTATTATTTTATTTTCTTTGCTCTTTTGTTTTTATATTTTTTATTTTGTCATGTATTTTATTTTGTGTTTTTCTCAATAAAACCCTACATGAAAATTTCTCCCGTTTGGCTTGAAAGAACAATGTGGAAAAGTTTTAAAAGGGAAATTGTGATGACGATCAACTCTTGGCTAATTTTTCTTCCTCTTCTTTGTTTTGGGCTTACATATCTCTAAGGTCAAATATGTCTCAATGGAAAATATAATCCATTCAAAAGGAAAACTATGAGTAGAATCATGACACCTATATATTTTCTAGAATCCTCATTCCTTAACTCAGTATTGTAAGTAAATGGTGTTTTTCATTACTGATCCAATCAAGTAGAGAAGGGAAAGCGGAAAATAAATAGTGATAATATCAATTTCTGAGGTACATATAACTATCTTTGAAGAAAAAACCTCTCTTGCTCTCAATAATTCAAGATCCCTCTTCCACATTGGTTTTATAAATTCCGACAAAATTCCAATGAGCATAAAATTATAAATAAAATAAAGGGTGAAAGAAGAGAGGCTTCCTATGCAGAGAGGTGAAGCAAGTAAATTCATCAGGGTAATGATCATGCTCACTAGAAGTGAATCAATGCATGTGTTCTTGTAGTGTCTCTGTCGGGGTAGTGAACATGCTCGCTAGTCGCAGAGAAACACCAAAGATTATAACTAAAAATATAATCATCTTAAACTCACAAATAAATCTTACCCTCTCCTGGACTGAAACAATTGTGACATGGAAATATTTGTAAATGTGTTTAACTGAGAAAAGGAATAGAGGAGATTACATCTATAACAGGGTCAAATGGGGAAGCCTAGGTAATCCACATGATGAATAATTACTTCCTAAGGGAATAATAATATGTGCTCAAAGGTAGACCTAAACAGAGAAGCTGAAGTTCTTCTGGTGTGTCACCAAGTGTTGTTGCTTCGACAAACACCCTCTAAATTTTTTCCTACACTTGAATTTTGGAGCCTACTTATGATCTCATGATCTGTCACCTAAACTGTTCTTAGTCACTTCATGCTTGGTTTCTTATGATATTCTAACTATCAAATTCACTTTCTTACACATGCTTAGCCCTCTATGGATTCTCGATCTCCCCCCTTTCTAAGAAGCCTAGAAACCAATTCCTAGCCCTAAAAATAGTGATTGCGCAACCCTTAGTATTAAGAAATAAGTAAATCCTAGGAATTGCACATTCCTTGATGACAACACTTGCACCATTCATAAAGGTAGTGAATTGTGCAATTCCTATTGACAATTTTTTCACAACATTATTTGAAAATTTCATTAGCAACGATTGCATCATCATTCTAGTGAATTTCCTTAACTGTCGCTTTTGCATGATTTTTCTTTCACAAGTGTCACTTTCACTTTTGCGACTGTCATTTTTGGTTGCTTTCACTTTCACAAGTGTCGGTTTTGTGTTCTCTTTTTTATAACATGTATCACTTTCACTTTCTTTAGCTTTTGCAAGTGTCTTGTTCATTTTTCCTCATTGTTGCAATTGTCACTTTCACTGTTTGTACCTTTGCATGTGTTTCATTTTAGTTCATCACTAGAGTGTAGAAATTCCTTGTAGATTCGAACTGCTAATTGTAATTTTCTAAGACAATAGACTTGAATATACTTAGTGAAATAACTATCTATCTTGGTGTACGAAGCACGAGGTGCTTGTTTCAATCCATACAACACTTGATTGAGTCTGCAGACATGCGAATCTCTGTTGAAGGTCTCAAATACTTCCGATTGCTCTATGTACACCTCTTCCTCAATCAATACATTGAGGAAAGTTATCTTCAAATCCATTTGATGTATCTTCCAACCCATCTGTGTCACAAAGTCATAGAATATATACGATTGAAGAGTTCCTTCCTATTGGAGCAAAGGTTTCCTCGTAATAAATTCCCTCCACCCGAGGGAACCCCTTGGTCACAAATCTAGCCTCGTGTTTCTTGACACTCCCATATGTTGCTTGCTTCACCTTGTAGATCCACCTGGACCTTATAAATGAATTTTCCTCTAGTCTTGGGACAACTTCCCATGCACTGTTCTTGATAATGGAGTCATACTCCTCTACCATGGAATCAACCCATATTGGTTTATTGAATGAGTATGGTTCAGTATCTACACTCTCGTTCATAAGAGCCATGTAGCCAGTGTACCGATCTGGTGAACTCCTCTTCATGCGTTGTGATGTGGGTGCTCCCACATTCTCTCTAGCATCATGCATCAATCTGTCAACCTCTTTGGTGCACTTCTTTCCATCTCTATATATCTATGCATGAATGGGTGCTTCCACTCTCTGCTCCTTTTCTTGTGGGTACTCCACAACATCCTGAGGTTCTTCTTTTGGAGATAAAAAATCCCCATCTGCATAAAAATGAAGCTCCCTATAAAGGGAACATCTCATGGCCTTATCTTAATTGAACTTCACATTTCTATGAATAACTCTCATCCTGTGAGATTTCAGGTACACCCGATAGTTGTGAGGTGTATCAGTGTACCCCAAAAATATGTCCAAATTAGTTGTTGGTTCTAGCTTTTTCCTTGCATCCTTGGAAACATGACGGTAAAATAACGAACCGAATATTCCAAAGTGCGGCACATCTCGTTTCTTACTTGGTTTTTTTTTTTTTTTTTTTTTTTTTTTTTTTTCTGGTGCACTCATCTTGAGAATCCAATGAGGAATCCTATTTTGCACATATACTGCTGTGTTGCATGCTTCAACACACAAGAGAAATGGTAGGACCTGATCATGCAACATCACACGTGCAACTCCCACAATACTTTTGTTATTTCTATCTGCAACCCCATTCTTCTCTAGGTTATGGGGTACTTTTAACACCCATCAAATTCCTTCTGATGCATAAAATTTATTGAAATCATTTGACACATATTCTCCACCGTTATCGCTCTTGAGAGTCTTCACTTTATAGCTTGTGTCTTTCTCAAAAAGTGCTTTAAATTCACAAAATATTGAGAATGTTTAGTATTTCGTATACATGAAGAACATCCAACAATTACGTGATAAATCATCTACAAATATCAAATAATACCTGTGCTTGGCCATGGAGGTTGTCAAGAACGGTCCACACACTTTTGAGCGAAATATTTCAAGGATTGCTTGATCTTAACTATCCTTATCATGAAAGGTGGCTTTGGTGTACTTCCCCAATGTACACCATTTTCATGTATCACGCTTATCTAGTGCACCCTTGGGAGGTCCTGTAAAAATCTGCTGCATGATCTTTAAAGCTTCATGGTGCAGATGTCCAAGTTGCCTATGCGATAACTCACCGATGTCTCGGATTTGTACCTTCTCTAATTTTGTGTCAAAGCAACACAATATTCTACATCCAATTTGTATAGGTTCTTCACTCGAACCCTGATTTGCTTCACCTGTCCCGTGGCTATGTGATGAAGGGAAGCCTTTCCTTTTCTAAATATCACATCGTAGCCATGGTATTCCAACATAGCAACAGAAAATTAATTCTTGTTTAGACTTGAAACATACATGACAAATTTCAATGTGAGAGGAGAAAGAGACTCCTGTTGTGAAGATAAATCCTCTATGCGGACAGAGGCAATCTCTCTAGCCCTAGATTGGGTATAGAAACTTAAGAGACTATCTAATGCAAGATTTCTTAGCTAATATGCAAAACAAGATGAGAAAGGGAATATGCCTACCTCTTATTACACAACATTTTGTCATTGTCCCTCCAATCCCCATCTCGCCCATTGGAGGGTCATTTTCGTGATTAATAAGCATGTCATGCCTTGTAAAGACCATCATTGTATCCCTTTACATGAGAGTAATATTCCTTCTGTTACCCTAAGCAGAGACTCAAAAACCCTTGTTTTTGCCTTGGCACGGGTAGTCAGTTATGCCCTCGCGCCGAAGAGGAAGATTAACACTGGGCCCCGTGCCAGCTAGCTCTCTGTCCCAGTTTTCCACCCACGCCAAGCTGTTTATGGAATGTTTTTTAAAAATAGAGGTGGAGATTCCACTCCAACCACCTCGAGGATCAGTCATTGTGAGTGGTTGAACTGAATAAACCACAGAATCCCTCCTTTAGTTTATGGTTTCCACCTCTTATGGGAACTCCCTAAGGGATAAGCCTCCCTCCCACCTTTGTAGGGATCCTAACCTCCTCCTTTTCCTCTATAAAAAGAAGCGATCTCTCTTTGCATAAGCTAGCTGAACAACTCAATAACTGAACTTGGAGAATTAAACATACTATAGCAGAATACTGGAGAGATAGAATAAGAAGGAATTACGTTGAGAGAGCTTGAGTCCATGTCTTTTGAGAGATATTGAGTCCATGCCTTCATCTTGTCCGAATTCCCTGACGAGCATCTAAGATGTGCTCCGAATGAACCCTGCTGGAGGAGACTACGATGTCAAAGCATTGGTTGTAACTCTTCCTTCTATCAATACATACACGTGACTATTGTTTGGTTCCTGTTTTGTATTATGTTAGATGTTTAATGAAATATGCTTAGCCCTCTTTGACTGGCTAGTAGTTATGAGTGAAATTATTATGTTGTATGTTGTTCTTTTTTTTTGTTCTATGTGCAGGTATCCGAGCATGACTGCGAAAGGATCATGACTTGATGAGGCAGGAGTGAGAGGTCACCACCACTACATCAATGACGACAGCGTTGGATTCTAGGTAGGTCGATCTACCGTGTCCTCTTTTCGTTCAATAATTAGGAATCAACACTCTAGCATGTATCTTTGTTTCTAGACCCACTCTAGGGCTAGAGGGATCATCTCTGTCCGCGGAGAGGATTTACCTACATAAAAAATTGGTGACTCCACTGGGGACCAGTGTGAGTTTATCATTTCATCTTGTTGGGTTAGTTTCAATCATTGATTTGATTATCTACCTTTCCTGGTTTTCTTGTTTAGTTTACATCGTCTATTCAGCTCCGGAGTGTCAAGGTTGACCTCTGCTCATTAGGTTTTGGTTTTTCCTCTTTTTCCCATAGTTATCTGGCTTGACGCGCTTTTCCTCTGAACAGTCGCACCTATTGGCATAGGTTTCTCTTTTTGTAGTCACGCCAACCCCTGTATGGCGTGGATTACAACCTTACAGTCGCACCGACTCTTGTAGGATTTGGTTTGACCTCATTAATGAGTCTTTTGGTCAATTGTGATTTCTTCTGGGTTGTTTTTTATGTGTAATTATGCCTTTGGGACTATTTTGACTGCTATCGACTTGATTTTCTCAGTCATTTTTCCATATTATTATCAGTGTGAATTGAAGCCTTAGGGTTTCTAAGGGTTTGGTACACTGAGCCTTCTGTTTGGGAACCAAGTCGTTTTGAATATTTCCAGTCTCAGTCTTGGATAGATTGCACTTAGTTTTCTTGATCTTTCTAAGTGATTTCTTTGGTTTCAGAGTCATTTAGTTTCTCGATTGATTCTTCTCCATATTTCTCCAAGCATAGATTACATTGCTTGTTTTGGGGTCGTTTTGAAAACTTTCTCTTGGTTTGAAAGATTGTAGCATTAGTTTGAGTGATTTCTTGTGTTTGTTTTGCATTTTATTGAGTCATTCAATTTCAATTCCTACACAACACTTAAGCTAGTGTTTGTTTTCATTTTTTCATGTAATTAGTGAATCATGTACTTCTTTTCATTGAAAAAAAAAAACATATTTTGCATTCTTTCTTTGCACCGAAAGTGAAATATTCTTTTTCATAACTAGCGAATGATTGTCTAGGAAAGAGTTTCATTTTCGTTTGATTCTGTTAGATGCATTAGTGGATTTATTCACATACTTTCGTTGTTTTCTTTTTTTTGAAAGATCTCTATCCTTCTCATAACTAGCATTCATTGAATCGGAAATGATGTTCATTTGCATATAGCTTTCATTTAGGAATATTGAGATCCAAATTCGATAGGGCCTTAAAATAGAAACATAATCCAAGATTATCTTTAAAATTCATTTAATTAACCTAAGGAAGCATTGAAACTTAATGCTCACATTTAGAGGTCTAGGCTAGTGACGTGTTCCGGCATCATTAAACCTAGTAGCTGTCATTCTCCATCTAGTAGTAGACAACACTAGTATGGCCTTATGCTACCCGTATCGTCTTTTATATAAAGGGAGACCCTCATAGGTTCAAATAATTTATTCATAGGAAGCTGAGTCTGCCACCATGTAACCGTGATACATCGAAAAAAGTATTCAAGGAGACTACCTGCATGTACGTTAAGTCCTTGGTCATTTCTCTTTCATTTGATCAACAAGGTGTATATGGCAGTTCACGGAAAATTGGTACACCCTCTTGCTTAGATTACCTGAGTAGTCATTTTGATCTTTTCATGACTCTATAAAAGTGAAAAGATCATCAAGCTCTTGCCCTTTCATGCTTGTTTCAACCTAAAAGTGATAGAGTCACCTTTTGCCTGTTTCTTGACTCTTGAAATATGAAACGAAAGAGTTTGTTTCAATTTCTTAAAAATTATCTGCCCACGAAATATTCTTGGTTAAAGTTATCTTCCTTAGAGTTTTGTTTTACGATTGCTTCCAATGGAAAATTTTCCGTGGTTTACCAACCAAGGAATCCCTTTTGAGGGGAATCCTGGTCCTTTTCCCGCTTTTGGGAATGTTGGTGCTCCTTATATGGTGACATTATCCTTACCTGGGTTAACTTTTGGGTTTCCTATTGGGTTTTTTTTTACCTCTGTGGTCCCAAATGTTCCATCCACTATACAATCGTCCCCTCCACCAGAACAACATAATGTTTATTCTAAGGTGGACCTCTCCCCTTCTTCACCTGTTTCTTCATCTTCCTCTTCCACTTCACCTAGTGAAAGTATGGATTTTAGTAACCAGGTGGCTAAGAAGAAGAAGAAGAAGAAGATGAAGAAGAAGAAGTTAGCGAAGATAGAAGCTAAGTCTGCAGCTATTGCACCTCAAACACCGTCCATTGATAAACAATCCAACCTTCCACTAAAAGTCAAATTCACTTGCATGTTATGCAAAGGTGACCATCTTCTTCGAGACTGGCCTAGCATTCCAAAGGTACTTGAAGTATATTCCAACGAATTTTGGCCATTGCCTTTGGCTTCTGGAAGTCATATTGGTGGCACATCTTTGACTAGCCATGGTAAGACTCATAAGAAATATGGTAAGATTACCAATCCCTGTAATTTGTGTGAAGGGAATCATCCTCTTCACCTTTGTCCGTACATGGATGAAGCCATGAGAGTGTTGGAAAACCCTACTGTTTCTGCACCCTGCCTTCCATCTGGTTACAAAAATCTTTCTTTGAGTCCTCTGCTAGTTGATTCCACGATCGATCAAGATTCATCCTTGTTCGATCGTGTTCCCTCAGAAATTCAAATTCACGAATCTGTTCTGGACCAACCATTGGTCGTGGAATCGATTGATTTGATCCCACCTACAGTTCATCAGATCTTTTCTGTCGAGAGTGGATCTCATCCCCCTCATGTTCTTCTTGTTTCTTCAGAGTCCTCGGACTTGGAGAGAGATTCTCCCTTCCCTGTATTTCAAGAATTTTCTCCTCCTACTCCCATGATGGAGGTCCAGGAGGATGCTCCTCTTGCTTCGGTAACACCAGGGGATGAACATATCAGTTCCATGGTACCCCCTCCAAGTAGTTTGGTTGCTTCCTTTGATTGGAGTCGATTTGCGGGATATCGTCTTCTATCTTATGTGCCTTTTGAGATTACGGTACAGGTCTTCGATATAGTCGTACCTAGCACCATTATAGATGAAGGCGCATCTATTAGTGTTCTATCTTCAACTACTTGGAAAGATTTTAGTTCTCCACTACTTGTGCCTATTACACAGAATCTGTTGGCATTTAACAGAAGTGCCAGTCAACCGTTAGGAATCCTTCCAAAGTTGCATGTTATTTTGGGAGGGAAAACCATCTATATAGACATGATAGTTGTTCTAGGCCCCTTGGATTTAAATTTACTCTTGGGATGTGACTATGCTTATGCCATGGGCGCAATTGTCTCCTCCCTCTTTCGTGTGATCTATTTTCCACACAAAGGTCAGATCGTGACCATTGATCAGCTTTCATTCTTTGGTCATGAGGTGGCAGTTGGCCCACCATCGTCTCTTCCAAGTCTTTATCTGCCAGTTGTACCTTCCCTGCCACAGGTTAATTATGTGGCTACTTGCCCCGTGCCCACATTCAGTGATGCTACCATTGTGCATCGTGTGCTGGGGGCATTGGGTCCTAATTTCCGAGATGTTTTTCTCCCATCAGATGCGAACCTCTTGGAAGCCATGACCTCTTATTCGTTATGGTAAAAGGTCTTCGGAGCACATATTGTTTTCTTGTGTTAAGCTCCTTAAAAATGAAACAAGCTCTTATGAGGATAGTTTGTCTTATATGTCAACCTCGTTAAAAAATGAATTAACTCATGAGGATAGTTCTTTTAATGTGTCAACCTCTTTAAAATAATGAAACACGTTCCTGTTCACTTCGAGTCTGTGATATGATCTCGTAAAATCCCGGTCAAGTCTTTCACTTGATCTCGTAATTGAACCTTCATTCCATCCACCTGTCAGTAAATAGCATTCTACTCCAATGAATGCACTGAAGCTTGGGGGGCATGTACCTCGAATTGAGTCACCATGCTGGGGGCATGCCCATTTTTTCAAGCATAGTTTATTTTTGTTTCAAGCTTATGTAAAAATGAAACCAATTCAAAGCAGAGTTTACCATGTTTTCAAGCTTGTGTAAAAATAAAACCATTACCATTTTACCTCTCGTGATTTCCATTTTATCAACCTGTTTTTCCAGATGTGCCTTGGTTTTCTCATTCCACCGTCACTATCAGCTTGGCTGATCATATGCCTTCACTTGGTTGTTTTACCCATTCCTGAGGAACCGCTGCAATGAGTGGTATCGTTAGCCAGCCTCTTGACCTTTAATTGTTCTGAGCAGTTCCACCATTACCGGAATCAGTAGCTACCCTTAATACCACTCGTTCCTCTAGGAGGAGTCATCTTTTAGCTCTTTTCTGACTCTTGAAAATTGAAAATATTGTCGAGACTCTTGTCTTTTTGAAATCATTAAATGACTGTGAAACGACATCTACCTAGGATACATTTACCCATTTTTTAGGCTGGGATAGATTATTTACAAAAAAGGAATGCCTTAGCCTATTACGACTAAGAGGATCTCTCAAACATAGTTTTAGACTACCTACGAAAAGGGACTTGCTGGAGTTTTCTTTTTCACTTCTTTTCAAACTCTCTAAACATGAAAAGTTGCCGAGTTATCCTTTGTCAGACTCGTTAAACCCTGATGACATCGGATTTCATCATCATGATGTTACTTGAGTTCCTCCTTTTTAGGGCTCGTAAAATGTACTAGGTTGGATTTTCCCGAAGGACAAACTTATAGCACAAGCATATGTTATCCCCTTCAAGCTTGTTTTAAAAAATAATTTGGGTACTTGCCAAAAATGGTGGGGGAAAATGCAACCAAGTTTTAGTTATGTTGGTAGTATGTCGCTCTTGAAGATGGCACTTGTCTGCATTCATGTCGGGTTGGGGACATCTTATTTCATCATTTTTTCCTCCATGGGGTTGGGTAATCTCTTTTGACCTCTCATCTACTCTTTGCCACATCATCATGACCTCAGATCCTTTGATGTCAAATACTTCCAAATCCAGTGTCGTGCTGCTGATATGTTCAAGAGAAGCTGCAGTTTTCAACCTCCCTTTGATTCTCTGTTGGTCTTGTTTCATCATCATATTCCTCTGTCTCATATCGATGATGTGGGAAACATTATGGCCCACCTTCGATCAGGTCACTTCCTGTCGACTTCAACTCATTATCCAATAATTTGATCTAGAGACTCCCTTATGGTACCTTGGAGCCTGCATGCCTCAATGGCAGGTTCTTCATATTCGACGCAAGGTCCACATCATTGGCCTTCGATCGAGTGATTTTGTAGATGTTCGATGCCAGATCACTATTTAAATTTTGTGGATTGTGCCGGTTGTACCTTGAGAGCCATTTTCATTATTGGTGGTTTCTCTTGTGCCCATTAACAACCTTCATCATTGGTTGATAATCAGGTGATTTTCTTGCATTTTCAACTTCAACTCATATATTCGCATGCTTGAATTTGTACTTGTTCGGGTCAAGATGGAGCGCAAGAACCTGGGTTTTGTTTGATAAAATCTAGGCTGCAGATTTTGGTGGATTATCATGACTTATTTGCATGACTCTTTTGATTGGATGGCTGCGACCATACCTGAGTCTATTTGTTGATCCTTATTGCTAGATGGTTGCATCCATACCTCGAACCTCAGTTTTATATACTCTATTATGGATGGTTGTGCCCATACCACATGTTCATGTATCAGATATATCAGTTGTATTCGTAATTGAAGGTTTTCCGACAGCGATGTTTGGTTCGAACGCGTTCTCATAAAGCATTTCACCCCTCTCTCTCCCTCGGACCTCATGCTTTAGGGGGCATCTATTACATAACATTTTTTCACTGTCCCTACAATCCCCATCTCACCCATTGGAGGGTAATTTCCATGATCAATAAGTAGTTTCATTCCTTGCAAAGACCATCATTGTATCCCTTTACATGAGAGTAATATTCCTTCTGTTGACAATTCCCTGAGCAGAGACTCAAAAACCCTTGTTTTTGCCTTGGCGCAGGTAGTTAGTTATGCCCTCACTCCGAAGAGGAAGATTAACACTCGGCCCCGTGCCAGCTGGTGCTCTGTCCCAGTTTTCCATCCGCGCCAAGCTATTTATGGACTTTTTTTTAAAGATAGAGGTAGAGATTCCACTCCAACCACCTCGAGGATGAGTCATTGGGAGTGGTTGAACTGAATAAACCACAGACTCCCTCCTTTATTTTATGGTTTCCACATCTTATGGGAACTCCCTAAGGGATAGGACTCCCTCCCACCTTTTTAGGGATCCTAACCTCCTCCTTTTCCTCTATAAAAAGAAGCTATGTCTCTTTGCATAAGCTAGCTAAAGAGATGAATATCTGAACTTGGAGAATTAAAAATACTATAACATAATACTGGAGAGATAGAATAAGAAGGAATTACGTTGAAAGAGCTTGAGTCCATGCCTTCATCCCATCCGAATTCCCTGATGAGCAACTAAGACGTGCTCCGACTAAACCACACTGGAGGAGACTGCGATGTCAAAGCATTGGTTGTAACTCTTCCTTATATCAATACATACACTTTACTATTGTTTGGTTCCCATTTTGTATTATGTTATATGTTTAATGCAATATTCTTAGCCCTCTTTGACTGGCTAGTAGTTATGAGTGAAATTATTATGTTGTATGCTATTCTTGTTTTTGTTCTATGTGTAGGTATCTGAGCATGACTGCGAAAGGATCATGACTTGCTGAGGCAGGAGAGAGAGGCCACCACCACTACATTAGTGATGACAACATTGGAATCCAGGTAGGTCAATCTACTGTATCCTCTTTTCATTCAATAATTAGAAATCATGATTACTCAATAAATCCACGCAACCTCGATAATGAAAAATGTGATCCAGGGTCTTCGTCGCAATCTCAATCTACCCAACATACGAATCTAGGCATGTGAATAGATGATATGATGTCGAACATGGTATAAAATACCTGATTACCAACCAATGATGAGAACCGTTAACAGGTACGAGAGAAACCACCAATAATGAGGATGGTCCTCAAGGTACAATAACACAAACTATAAGTTTGAATAAAAGTGTTGAGATCGAATACTTGTAGAATTGTCTGATCGAAGGCCAATGGGGTGAACTTGTCATCAAACATAATTAACTTTCCATTGAGGCATGCAAGCTCCAAGGTACTGAAAAGGAGTTTCTAAACCATCTTCCCATATAATGAGCTGAAGTCGATAGGAAGTGATCCGTCGAAGGAGGGCCATAATGATTCCCACATCATCGACACAAAAATAAGGTTATCTTAAGATGATAGGAGTGATTTAGGATTGTGTCGCAGAGGGTCAATAAGTATAGGACGTTTGACTTTTGAAAAAAAATACTTCTCTTGAACACATTGGCGACATGAATTTGGAGTGCAGAAACATTTGACTCAAATGGGATCAAAATTCATGATGAAAAAAATGGTGATCGAATAAGAGGAAAATGGATTTCCCAAACCCATGAAGGGAAAATTACG
This sequence comes from Pinus albicaulis, assembly GCA_034641835.2. Classification (NCBI taxonomy): domain Eukaryota; kingdom Viridiplantae; phylum Streptophyta; class Pinopsida; order Pinales; family Pinaceae; genus Pinus; species Pinus albicaulis. The sequence goes on along the minus strand of CM076572.1, from coordinate 689,460,709 downwards.
AATGAAGGATATCCCCAACCTGACACGAACTACATATGAGTGTCATGTTCAAGAGCGACAAGCTACCAAAAACACACAAGATGTTCCAATTTCAATTTTCCCCCGTTATTGCAAATGAGTACCTCTTTATTTTTGATAGCCAACTTGAATAGGATAGCATATGTTGAGCGTATAAGTTCTTTCTTGGAATTAATCCATCATAGTAATTTTAACGAGCCCTAGGAAGGAGGAACTCGATCCTGTCAGTGACAAGTCTTTCGCCGTTTAATTTTTAACGAGTCCGATGGAAGGGAACTCGATGTCTTTTTCATGTTTAGGGAGTTTGAAAAAGAAATGGAAAAGAAGACTCCATCACATCCCTTTTCGTAAATAGTCTCCTGAATCCGAAAAGGTAGAAAATAATATTCGAGAGAACCTCTTGACCATGTTCGATCAAGGTATTAATATTTCATAAACAGTTAATCTCAACCCGAAAAAGGGGTAAATGTATATTAAGACCACGCCAATTAATTTACTTTAATGAGTTCGAAAAGAAAAGTATTCAGAAATATTTTCATTTTTTGAGAGTCATAAAAGAGCTAAAAGATGACTCCAAGGGGGTCCCTTTTTCGTTTATATTTACCGAGTCTAAAAAAGAGATAAAATAAAACTTGTTGCATCAGAAATAATCACTGTCATTATAAGGAATCCTATTGTTGCACAAAAAATGGAAAATATCACTGATATTGAGGAAAAATAATAAAATAATGGTCAAAATATCTTCTAAAACCTATAAATAGACAAAAAGTAAATCATTTTAACCATTCTATTTGGAGTACATATTGAAAGTGCATTTTACCCCTTTCTCCTTCAAACTTCAGATCAGTGGTGCGGCCGATCCGGGACACCGTTCAACAACCCTTCAACTTCAGGTAAGAGCCCAAAATTTTATCTTTATTTTAATTCCATGCTTAAGTAGTTTAGTTCATGAATTTTGTGATTGAGGGGATAATTTGAAATTTAATTTTCACTGGTGATTAGCGCGGATCCAAGCATAGGATTCGTGCTAGTCAGACTTAGCCCAAAAGGCGACCATGCCGTCAATTCCCTCTCAATGTTTATAGTCGTGTTGACTGCAGGGAATAATTTAAAACAAGGAATTCTCTCAGTTTCAATGCTTTATTTCAAAAAATACTCCAACGAAAGCTCCTATAATTTCAATTAAACAGGTTTTGCAGGTGTATTCAGTGAATATGGTGATCAAATGGAAGGAAAGAGGCCATGAAGTGGAAGACCACCAAGTTATCCAAGATCCAAACTGCATAAATGCATTGAGGAATTGTGGATTGCTAAAATTCTTCCAAACTTCAGGGTTGAGAGCTTAGCTGGAGCTACTTGAGTATTTAATCGGATTATAGTATGTGGATCACGGAATTTTCATAATTGGGGATCATGAACTTGAGATAGAAGTCATGGAAATCTACTTCATTACAGGGTTGTCCAGGAGAGGGGAGAGAATCCAACTCTCCGGGGCCTCTGCTGGAGGGGAGAGCACTAGCATGCTCATCAAAAGACATTGTCCCGGGGCCAAAAAGACTCAGAGTGGTAAGGTAGAAATATCATGAATCACATATCTACCTTTCCGTATAATATTACATTGTATGGCCCGAGTAGTTAGAGCCCAAGCGTTGCTTCAGGTAACAAAGTATCAATTACAATATGCAGTGGATTGTTTTTCTCCCACTATGTTGAATTGGTGCGAGGGGTTGTTGGCTAACATGAAGAGTCAACTAACCAAGTGCAAGACAAATCGATTGAAAAAATCTAGGTATGGTTCCATATTAGTCACCTTCTTTCTGGAGAGGGTGCCTCTATTTTAGTATCAGTGGTTATAGGTCTATGATCTAGCTATGAGGGACCTGAGGCTTTTGAGGTGGTGTGAAATCATGCCTCTTCAGGGAGGGGGTTAGCAGATGCATTTTCCAACAAAATTTTTTCATCTAGTTGCGTCATCAACTAATCATGGTTGAAGAATATGTTTATATGAGCATCGATTTTAGAGGAGACCCAGATCTACCTCTTTTGCCAAGCGAACAGTGGTCTGATGCAGGTAAAAATTCTTTTTGGAATTTTTTAATTTTTAATGTTTTTGTCATGAATTCTGAGATCTAAACTTATGATGTTTTTTATAGATGTTGGACGTGAGAGACCAATCGCTATGTCCCATATTTCGAGGAGGATAGCTCACCAAATCAAGGATGCTCATTATGAAGAGGGAGCAAAACCACTAGCAGAGGTGGAGCGTAACCTGACAGGCCTCATGAGAGGCATCCCAGAGTACACTACATTTGATGAGATTCCACAATGCTACCAGAGGCACACGGTTGGGGTCCCAGTAAGACTGCATCAGTTACTCTGACGAGTCATCCAAGCAGTCACATGTTGTCATGAGCACCATGTGGGTGGAAGCAGCCTTTAGTTTACATTTTTGTGCTAATGTAGGCTCACAGAGCCATTTGTGTCACATAACACATATTTTTTGAGTTTTTGATGTAACACACTTGAGAGACTCGATATATATCAATATATCTATATATATATGTATGTATGTATGTATGTGTGTGTGTGTGTGTGTGTGTGTGTGTGTGTGTGTGTGTGTGTGTGTGTGTGTGTGTGTATGTATGTATGTATGTATGTATGTATGTATGTATATTTATATGTCGATTTCATTGATGGTGCTTGCCGTAGCACACAGAGCTTATCTTCTGCAACGTGAGAATTTTTTTCCCTTGATGGCGAGTCAATTAAACTACAAGATATTTATTTGGGTTGAAAAACTAAAAATATCACCGAATATAGTGCAATCATTAAACTATTATTGGATGCATTCGATCTCAGTAATAGAGATTTGGTTGTCAATTTAGACTCACAACTCGTTGTGCTGCAATTAAATGGTCATTATTCAGTTAGAAACCCATGGTCATTAATTGAATAATGACCATTTAATTGCAGCACAATGAGTTGTGAGTCTAAATTGACAACCAAATCTCTAACACTAAGATAAATTGCATCCGACAATAGTTCAATGATCGCACTATATTTGGTGATATTATTAGTTTCTCAACCCAAATAAATACCTTGTAGATTAATCGACTCGCCATCAAGGAAAAAAAGTTCCCACGTTGCAGAAGATAAAATCTGTGTGCTACGACAAGCACCATCAACGAAACTGGTATAATGGTTCAACAACATCTGCAAACCAAGTGGAACACTAGGTAAGCAGAGGAAACATGTATGCGAAGTGAACAAACGCACCAATAACACACTAATGTACAAGGTAACATAATTTTGATCAAGCATAACACTAGAGCCCATTTTGGGGCTCAACCAACTTATTTCTTTCATAATCTACTAGCTCATAAGCACCCCCTTCCAATACACGTTGAATAATATAGGGCCCATTCCACATTGGCTCGAGCCTCCCGAATCCTAATTTATCGTGGGCTTGATCATAGAGTAGGACCAAGTCACCTTCAGAGAAAACATGAGGGTTGAAAAATTTGTCGTACTAAGCCTTAACTCTTTTCTTTTGTGCTTCAATAACTAAAGCAACAAGTCTTTGAGTCTCATCGAGACACTTGAGGTAAATCAAACGTTCCTCTTCTAGAGGAGTACTAGGAAGTAGCTCGATGGCTAGCTTTAAAGAAGGGATTTCGCACTCGATCGAGAGTTTGGATTCCAAACCATACACCATTTGAAATGGTGTAAATCCAGTAGTAGTCTTACCTAAAGTTTTGTAAGCCCAAAGAGTTGAGAAAATCATGAGATGTCAATCCAGTTTGTGTTTCCAAAAGGTTCGATGAAGCATTGTTACCAAAAAATTGTTAAAAGCTTCCACTTGGACATTGGCATGTGGATAGTAAGGAGTGGAGATATCATGGCGTAGTGCCAACTGAGCAGTAAGCTCTGTCATCATATGATTTCAAAAATGAGAGCCATGGTCAGTGCCAATGGTTTTCGGGACACCGAACCGAGCTATGACGTGATTAAAAATGAATTGCACTGTAGTTTCACCTTCATTATCATATGTAGGCATCGCTTCAGGCCACTTTGTAAAATAATATACTACAACGATAATATAACCATGTGTCGCGACTGAGTGAGGGTTACATGTCATGAAATCGATGCCCCATTTCGCAAATGGCCTAGCGGTCACAACTAGGTGCAAGGGTGAGGGTGGGGCACGCTCTTTCCGAGAATGTATTTCGAAATCATGACTTTTTCAAATGACAAGAATGCAATATTTAAAAACATATGACCAGAAGTATCCTGCTCGAAGGAGTTTATAAGCGGTAGCGTAACTAGACATATTAATACCACATTCCCCGAAGTGGCAGTCGTTAAGAAATTTCTCAACTTCCTCTAGCTTCAGGGATCGACGAAGGACTGAATCAATACTAGTGTGATACAAAGTATCTCCAATAATGTGATAGGGTTGGGACTTGTGACGGAACCACTGTCTCTCAGAGTGAGATAGCTCTGGTCAAAAGGTTTGGGTTTGGATATAAATGATGAAATATCCATACCAAGAGTCAAGAATACTGGTGAGAAATAGTGATTCATCTGGAATTGATTCTTCAAAAGGAGTTGGATAAACCGTAGTGGGAAGATCGCAGATCAAATTAGCAAAGACAAGTGATTTATTCAATTTGGCTACAACAAGATCTAAGTCAAACTCTTGGAGAATAACAATCCATTTCGAGTATTTCCCGCCAAGAAACTGATGTGTAATAATGTAAGTCATGGGCTTGTAGTTGGAAATCATTATAGTTTTACGCAGTAGAATATAATGACGAAAACGCTAAACATCATGAACAATGACCAATGAGAGTTTCTCAACATGAGAATAATGGGTCTCAAAATCGAAGAGATTACCGCTCAAGCATTAAAATACATGTTCTTTCTCGTCAATACTATCCTGAAATAACACCATACTAATAGTGCTCTTTACGGCGGCCAAATACAGGAAATAATTGAGATGATAGTTGGGAGGATGCAATAAAGGAGCACTGATAAGGGAATTCTTTAGAGCATCAAAATATTTTTGGGCAATTTCATCCCAAATGAATGGGATTAACTTTTTCAATAAGCGAGTGAATCCTTTGGCAATATCAGCGTAGTTTAGGATGAACCGACGGAGAAAATTGGCCTTCCTTGCAAGATTTTCAGTTGATGCACAAAAGAGGGAGGAGGAAAATTGATGATTGAATCAACTTTTAGAGAATCTATCCAAATTAATTCTTTAGACACCACGAAACCTAAGAGGCGACTTGATTATACGCAAAAGACACATTTATGAGGATTTAACTGGATATGATAGTGTCGACAACGAAGAAATATTTCTCTGAGATGTTCGGGGTGATCTCGAGGATTAGCAGAATGCGCCAAAAGGTCGTCAAGATATGGTTGAACTATGTGTTTAATATCATGAAAGGCATATGACATATCTCTTTGAAAGTATCCTCAGCATTTTTCAAACCAAAAGGGAGTTTCTTGTAGGCAAAGGTTCGACATTGGTAGATAGAAGTGGTTTATGTTGATCAACTGTAGTGATGTTGATATTATTATAACCAAAAAATTCGTCCATAAAATAAAATATCTCACTCCCAACACATTTGTGAATGATTTTATCTATAAAGGGGGTGGGGTAATTATATTTATGACATGCTCGGTTGATATCACAGTAGTCACACACAAACTCGGATGGTCCCTTGTTTCTTATTAATAGGAACAATATTGGAGACCCAATCCGTTAGTGGTATGGGATAGATGAAACCAACCTTAATTTTTTTTTGTTTTCTCCGTTTATGGCAATGACCTTCCTTGGGTGCACGGGATGAATCCTATGACGAATGGGCTTCAAGTTCAGATATGTAGGGATTTCATGCACTACAATACTAGGGTCTATGTCAGGAATTTATTTGTAAGACCATGCGAAGACTTCACAAAATTACTTAAAAATCTTGGTGTAAATATTGACCTCATAAGTAGAACAAGAGTCATCAATATGAACATTCTCGACAATCCTTGGTGTTATCACTCTCCCCAACTTCCCAAGGCTGAAAATGGGATTAGAGAAAGGTAACCTTAGACCAGGATTTAGGTAAGGTAGCTAGCCCTACCAGTACCAAAGAGGGCTCTCTGGTTGTCGCTTTTTTAGTCAAAGGAATTACCGAGTATCTAATGATCTTAGGCTATGTATCATAAGCTCAGTAAATAGGATTTGTTTGATGTTTTTAGTGCTGGATAGAAAGGCCCGTGAGAAGATTGTGTGTAGGCTTTTTTAGGTCTGAATTCCAAGGCCAATTTGCAGAGAGTATGTGAGGCTAGATAGGTAGTTTTGAAGCATTTTTAATTGGTCATTGATTATAGGATGAAGTATTATAGATTTTGAAATATCACTGAGGTGAATTCATTTAGTTTAGAATTAAATAAACATAGCAATGTAAGCCTTGTCTAAAACAGAGCATGAATAAACATGATTTATGCTCATAAAATTACAAGATAAACATATATGAAAGAATAATACATGGTATTAAGCATGAAATGATAAACATATAAGAATAACATATGCTCCAATGCATACCACAAGTATCTCAACACAATTCCTGCAAATTTGTCTATGATTTCATTCCAAATTGTTGATTACAAAATCTACACTGCAATATGAGTCTATCCAACCCATAAAAAGACTAAAGAGAGTCTACTTATAGAAAATATGGACTATGAAACCTCATTAGGTCGAAATACCATCCAAAATGGATCATAAATACACAAGATGAGTTATTTCCTAGATTCTAGGGAGGTTAGAAACCATTCCGTGAATTTTAGCTTTGAACTAGGAGTGTTTGTCCCTTACATTAATTACATATTGCCTCATGATAGGAGGGAAAAACCAACTCAATAAATCTTATTCCAAGGCATAGTACAAAAAAAATTCGAATTTGTGACAATTTATGAGCTTGAAAAGTGTCCTGAGGAATCCAATTCCGATTTGTGACATTTCTGACAGAGGGGTAACAAAAATTTGCAGAAGCGTAATATAACCTTGGAAGCACTTTTGAGGAACTTTTGGGAGTCCAAATCCACTACTGAAAGAATGGTCAACTAGACCTGTGTGTCTAGTTTCTAGAACATCTTGAATTTTTCAAAATTTCCCATGGGAATGCCTTCAAACATCCAATTTCCCAAGGTTACTCCAAAAGCGTAACAGAGGCTCCAAAAAGGTGGCAGAAACATGACAAATGAGTGGTTTTTGGGATTTTGATCCAAAAATAAAGCTTGTCATGACAAGGGGGTTCATGATATGTATTGTACTCATAAAAATACATCCATCCATGTAAATAAATCATCATTTGGATGCCTCCAAAATAAGATTAAAATTTTTTTGTTACCCTTCTGCAATGAGGAATTTCCAGAATTTTGCAAAAATCACAAAAAATTCCAAAATTGATAAAACATTCTATGGCACCTATGAGTGATGGGATAAACAACCAAGGAATTTTCAGCCAACAAATCCAAGCTATCCTTCTCTTTAAGCTTCATTTGTGCTTCTTTTATCCTTTTCTTCAATTGTTTCAAATTTATTTGAGAAATTGTGTTCCTGGTGCGAAAATGGTTTTCCATGTGTCTTTGAAGATTATTGTCCCTCTTAGCCCTCTTAAAGGGCTTCTCCAAGTGTTAATTTACCCTTGAAAACAAAATCTCTCTATCTTCATTTATATCCATGGCTATAAGCTCATCAAAGGTCAACTCTTCAGGTGGATAAGTTGACTATCTTTCTCACTCCAGTGCCCTTTTGAGGCCTCTTGTTTTTGGCCTTCTTGATTGTGTCTCAGACTCCATATCCTACATTTGGCCAACATCAATAACATCCTTACCTTTACCTTTAACTACCTCTAGGTCATGCTTAGGCTCGCTTTGTAGGAGCTGCTTCACTTTCAATTGAAAATTTTCTTGCTGCAAGAAAGTGATTTGAGAGTTAGTTTTGGTGAGGTAAATCCCCTCTACGGATAGAGGCGATCCCACTATCCCTATAGTGGGTCTAACCAGAAGCAATACATGCTATGACATCAATTCCTAGCTACCAAATGGACAAAGACTTGGTAGATAACCTATTGGGGGTCATGTGCTGTTGTGTCATTGGGAAGAATGGCTGCTTCTCGTTCCTGGTTCGACAGATCACAATCTGCTCGTCCTCACGCCCGGATACCTACACATACACAAGAAAAAAGGATGATACGAAACATACTATTTAAATCTATAGCTATCAGTCAGTAGAAGAAGACCAAATCACATGCATAAAATAAGCATAATATAGATATGGAACCAATACCATAGTTGAGTATATTAATTTAAAGAAGGAATAGTAAAACCAGGCTTCGATGTTGCGATCTCCTCTAGCAGGGTTCCAGTGGAGCACGTCTCACAAAGCTCATCAGGAATTCGGACAGGGCTCTCTCTATGGGATCCTCCTTGGTTCAACCTTCTCTATAGCGATTACTCAGCTATAGTATCTCTTCTCCAAGTTCAGCTTCTTGGCTATATGTTCAACTAGCTTTTGTAAAGGGAGAAGACTTGTTTATATAGAGGGAGAAGGAGAGGTTAGGATTCCTATAATCATGGAGGGGAGTCCTATCCTCAAAGAATGTTCCATCAACCATTTCCTAAAGGAAGAGATCCGTGGCTTATCGAGTTTAACCACTTGAACTAAGTCATCCCTGAGGTGGTTAAAGGAAACTTCCGCCTCTAATTTGTTATAAAACATTCCCAAAAAGGCTGGCGTGGGCACAAAAAAGAGATAGAGTGCCAATTAGCGCGACCTCTAGTGAAAATCTTCCCCATTGGCACGAGGGGTGAACTGGCTACCCGCGCCAATGCCAAAACATAGGTGTTTATGGGCTTTCTAAGGAAATGTTCAATAGGACAAACAGTGTCTTGATGTAGAAGGGTGCAAAGAAGGTGTTTGTAGAATATGAAAATGCTCAAAGGTCACAGAAACGACCCTCCAATATGCGGGGTGAGGGATTGCAGGGACGGTGACAAAATGTTGTGTAACAGATGCCCCCTAAAGCATGAGGTCTGAGAGAGAGGGAGGGGTGAAATGCTTTATGAGAACACATTCGACCCAAACACTGCTATCGGAAGAACTGCAAGTACAAGTACAAATGATACATCTGATATATGACATGTGGCATGGGCACAGCCATCCATAATAGAGTACATAAACAATGAGATCCGAGGTATGGACACAACCATCCAGCAGTAGGGATCAACAAAAGAGACGCAGGTATGGTCGAAGCCATCCAATTAGAGGAGTTGTATAATAAGTCATAGTAACCCACAAATAAGCCATAACCTGGGTTTCATCAGATAAAACCCAGGGTCTCGTGCTCCATCTCAACCCAAAAAAAGTACAAATTTGAGCATGCGAATATGTGAGTTGAAGTTGAACATGCAAGAAAATTTTCTGATTACTAGCTAATGATGAAAGTTGTTAACAAATGCGAGAGAAACCACTAATAATGACAATGGTTCTCAAGGTCTAAAAGGTACAATCCACGGAATGTGAACAATGATCTGACATCGAACACCCACAGAGTCAGTCGATCGAAGGCCAATGGTGTGGACCTTACATCGAATGCGAAGAAACTGCCATTGAGGCATGCAAGCTTCAAGGTACTTGAATGGAGTCTCTAGATCAGCTTCCTGTATAATGAGCTGGAGTCGACAGGAAGTGATCTTAATCGAAGGTGGGCCATAATTTTTCCCACATCATCGACACGAAATAGAGGAATGTGATGTTTGTGAATCAAGACCAATAGAGAATCAGAGGGAGGTTGAAAACTTCAGAGGCAAACTTCTCTTGAACATATTGGCGACACAACACTAGATTTGGCAGTATTTGACATCAAGGGGTCTGAGGTCATGGCGACATGGAAAAGAGCAGATGAGCAGTCAAAAGAGATTACCCAAACCCATGGAGGCAAAAAAATAATGAGATGAGATATCCGCAACCCGACATGAATGCAGACAAGTGCCATGTTCAAGAGCGACATACTGCCGACACGACTACAATCTTGGTTCCATTTTCCCCCACAATTTCTGGCGAATACCCCAATTATTTTTGAAAACAAGCTTGAAGGGGATAGCATATGCTTGCGATGTAAGTTTTTCCTTCAGACAAATCCAACCTATTACATTTTACGAGCCCTAGCAAGGAGGAACTCGAGTAACGTCATGATGGCGAAGTCTGATGTCATCAATTTTAATGAGTCTGAAAAAGGAAGAACTCGGCATCTTTTAATGTTTAAAGAGTTTGAAAAGAAAGAAGAAAAGAAAACTCTAGCAAGGCCCTTTTCATAAATAGTCTCTCAGATCTGAAAAGGTAGAAAAGTGTGTCCGAGAGAACCTCTTAGTCGCAATAGGCTAAGGTATTCCTTTTTCGTAAATAATCTATCCCGGCTCGAAAAAGGGGTAAATGTATACTGGGTAGATATTGTTTCACAACCAATTTAACGAGTTCAAAACGACAAGCAACTCGGCAATATTTTCAGTTTTAGAGATTCAGAAAAGAGCTAAAAGATGACTCCAATAGTGACTTTTTCGTGTTTTTATCGAGTCCAAAAAAGTATAAAATACAACTCGTTTCTTCGTCATAGCCACGTGGAAACCTGTCACAGCACAAAAAGACGTGTGTAAAACGTATTCCTTGAAAATAATATTAAAATAATCGAAAAATATGTTTTAAAACCTAATTTTAGATTTTGAAAAGTTATAAAAGACCATAAATGGTAAAAACTATTTACTTTTCACTTTTACCTCTTTGTGGAGCAACATTGGTCCATTTACCTTGCGATCTTGCGGTGACGATTGCGAGCAAACCAGTGAACCAATCCAGATTTTGTCAGATTCAGGTAAGAGCCGACACCATTTTCCATCTTTTGAGCTATATTTCATTACCTTTCATTATCATTTTGAATCCCTTAGGGGAAGACTTTTAAAAACTAGGGCATCACGTTTGGCGTGAGTTTCGGGCATGGACCCATGCCAATCGACCATTTTTTACATAGGGGTCGCGCCAACCGTGCAGCTCAAAATCCGCATCAATTTCAAGAAAATGCAACCATTGGATTGCAAATTTTAATGCCCAAGCGGACATACAATGTTTATATGGACAATGCATACATGTACCAAGCAGGAAAAGATGGTAATTGAGTGGAAAGAGAGAGAACACAGTAAAGAGGATGAACAGGCCATGGAAAACGAACATTGCATGAATGCCCTCAGAAATTGTGGGCTGAAGAATTTCTTCCTGACACCATGTCTCCAGGCTTAGCTCGAATCGCTTCAATATCTAATAAGCATTTGGGATGAAGATCAAGAAAAATTTTTACTTCGAGATCAGGAGCTTGCACTCAAAGTATTTGATGTGTATTTCATCACTGGATTGTCACGTAGAGGTGCAGTCCCTATCTTGACCGGTACCTATCCTTCTAGGGAAAGCATGGGAATGGTAATCAATAGGGTGTGCCCAGGGGCACAAAAAGGAGTAGGGAATGGAAAAGTGGACTTTCAAACTGTCCTTGATCTGGCACTAAGAGTAGTGTTGCACACTATCACGCGAGCTACGGGGTCGCAGGGACCGCATGAGGCCACGAAGACATAACTACTTATTGCCTCAGAGTGCATGAACCCGATTATCTTCAACTGGGCCGAGGCCGTGACTATCAACATCAAACGAAAGCTCACTAAGTGTAAGAAGACCAAACTAAAGAAGTTTGGGTATGGATCGATCCTAGTATCGTTCTTCTTGGAATGATTACCTATATTCCAACGTCAGGAGGTTATTGTCCCAATGCCGCCACCCACAGAGCCATGAATGGCTCGATGGGCCACACTGATGCCTAGAGTAAGGGGTGGCCAACAGATGTCCTGGAGGCCAGAGTTTTTTGATTGGCTCCGATGACAATTGATTGTCGTGGAGGATTGGCCCTATGTCGGCACAGACTTCACCAGAGATCCCGACCTCTCGCTCCCGGAGGGAGTGGATTGAGATGAAGAGCTAGGTGAGACTCATTTTTTATTTTCATGAGTTTTATGATTATTTGGTATACATGCATGTTCTGACAGTTATTCTTATATGTATGCAGATGTCGGCCCAAAGCGTCTTGCAGGAATGTTGCCAGTGGTGAGGCGAGTTCCTCGTGATTTTGATCCTCATGGTGAGGGTGGTGAGGAGCTAGTACAAAACTTGGAGGGGATCGCCCGTGGGGTCCCAGACTATGCTCGCTTGGATGATGTTCCTTGGGCCTATCAGAGGCACACTGTAGGAGTGTCAAGTTGTATCCACCACTTGCTGAGGTGGTTGGTACGAGCGGTGACGTGCTATCATGAGCACCACGCCGATTAGGCACTTAGGTTTTATTTCTGCACATTTTTGAGAGACATGTTGTCTCACGATGTAACTGAAACATACACATATATTTTTGGTTTTATGATGCACACATTGCAAAAAAATGATATATATATATATATATATATATATATATATATATATATATATATATATATATATATATATATATATATATATATATATATATATATATATATATATATATATTTTCGACATGGGTCTATTTACATATGATGATGTTTTTTATAAATTGTGCAAATGTCTATCTAGCACGATGTTAGCTATTGCATCTGTTAATGTATTCATTCGTCTTGGTATATGTTGATATGTAATGAAATCAAAATGTCTTTCAAGTAAATGAATACGTAAATAGAATCTCAAAATGCATGGGTTTCGAACTGAATAATGACCATTAAGTTGAAGAACAACAAGCTGTGAATCCAATTTCACAAGCAACATGTGTATTCTGAGGTTAACTGCCTCAGTTAATAGTTCCAGAACAACACTATATTCAACGACATTGTTTGTAGCTGGTCCTAGACAAATACCTTGTAAGTTAATCAACTCACCAACAGGATCATGAATTACCCAGGCTGCCAAAGACAAGTTCCTGGTACTGCGGGAAGCACCATCTGTGAAACTGACAGAAGGGGAAATAGACATCTGCATAACAAAAAAGACCCAATAAGCAGAAAAAGCTCACAAAGTACATCAAACCAAAACATGCAAAAAAATGAAAAAAACACCTATGTACACATATCATGCATGAATGACTCAAGCATAATACTTTTTGAGGTACAACCCATTTCTGGGCTGCGATAAAGGATAACCTTCATAATCAATGAGCTCATAAGCCCCATTTTGTAACACACGTTTGACGATGTAGGGCCCATGCCACATGGGTTGGAATTTTCCTGCCCCTTGTTACACCATTTTTTGGTCATCTAACCTATTATCATTAGATGGACCTAAGTACACCATGTAAGACCAATTTTACCCTAAGTAAAATTGCTTTCACTATGTGAAATAACTTAGTAAAACACCTTTATTAAGTTGTTTATGGTCTAAACAGGAAACCCCAAAAGGAAATAACAAACAAATCTTTATTTGTTTATATTTCCTCAAGGAATAATTAGTTAAACATCAATTCAATTATTATTCCTGGTCATATTTAACCTAAAACAAGGAAATCAATTAAATAAATCCTTAATTATTTGATTATTTCCTAGGAATAAGCTATTTAATCCTTATTTAAATAATATTCCTAGTTAAATTTGACTAAATCATTCATAAATAATTAAATAAATCATTATTTATTTAATTATATTTCCACCATTTCCTTAAAATAATAAATAAATCATTTTTTTATTTATTATTTATAAATAAAGGAATTGACCCAAGTCAAAAATCCTTTTCCCTCCAACAAATATAATAAAATATTCCTAAAAGGTGGTTCTAGAATTTGATTAATAATATTTTATTCATGCACCAAGTTCTAGACCACCCTAATATTTTGTTATAAATAGAAGGGTTTTCCCATTCATTTGTCACCTTTCATTGCATTAGATCACTCTGGATCTATACTCTTGGTCTGACTTTGAGCCATTATCATTGTCACATTCTTCATCATTTGCTTTGTGAGCTCCCTTTGAGTTCTATGTTTGTCTGGGTTTTCTACACCAACAAGAGAGAGAAATTTTAGATCTGAAATGCTGAGGACTTTCAAGAACCCATCCCATTGAGGAGAATTGGAAACACCTTTCTTGTTTTCCTCTCAGGTGCCCCTTTAATATAAAAGTTCTTTCAAATATATTGTTCTTGTCTTGTCTAGTGAATGCATGGAGCAACATTTCATTTTTACTGCTTAATGTCTTTTATGCATAGATCTAGATTTGTGCAGCTTTATTTGGATCAACTAATTGTAGATTTAAAGATATTGGCAGCCATAATCGATGTTAGGGCTATTTGTTATGCGTAGCTAAAGTGGTCTTTTTCGACGAAAGATTCATACTAACACTCCTAGATTCTCATGAGCTTGGTCGTATAGGAGAACGAGATCACCTTCGATGAAAGAGTGAGGGGAAACTGTTTGGTAAAAATGACCTTTGACTCGCTTCTTCTGTGCTTCGATGACAAAAGTAGCTAAGCGATGAGTTTCATCCAATCTCTCTAAGTAGAGGAGACGTTCTTCTTTAGGCGAAGTATCAGGCAGTAATTCCATAGCTATTTTAAGTGAAGGAATTTCACATTCAATCGGAAGAGTGGCTTCCAGACCATATACCAAATAAAACGGGGTAAATATATTCACACTCTTAATTGACATTCAGTAAGCCCAAAGAGCTGAAAAACAACATGAGATGCCAATTTGATTTATGGATCCCAATTGTTTGTTGAAGCATTGTAACAAGAACTTTGTTGACGGCTTCAACCTGTCCATTAGCTTGAGGTTAATAAGGCGTTGAGATGTCGTGACGCAAGCCCAACTTAAATGCCAACTCCGCCATCATATAATCTCGAAAATGAGAACCATGACCGTCCGCGGCCAGTGTAGGCATTGCTTCGGCCCATTTCTTGAAATAATTGACGCCGACGATAATATAGGCATGCCCCCTGGCTGAACGAGGGTTAAAAGTAATAAAATTGATGCCCCATTTGGCAAAAGGTACCATGGTAATGACAGGATGTAAAGGAACCGGTGGCGCACACATCTTGCGTTGATATATCTGGAACGCATGGAATTTGCGTACTGCGACAATGTAGTATTTAAAAATGGATGGCCAAAAATAGTCAGCACGAAGGATCTTCTGTGCAGTGGCATAACCAGACATCTGACCACCACAGGTGCCACTGTGGTAGTCATTTAGAACTTTTTCAGCTTCCTCGAGGGTCAGACATCGGCGGAGCACGGAATCGACTCCAACACGATAAAGGGTATCTTCGACGATATGATAGGGCCTAATGGGGCGTGAGACATCCTTCATCAACTCGAAACTAAAAGTAGAGGTCTGGAGGTACACGATGATATCACCATACCACGGATCGAGGGTGCTAATCAAAAAAAGAGTTTCGTCTAGAATATGATCCTCGGATTGAGAAGGAGAAGAGTCGGCGGGGAGAGAACAAATCAAATCAGAAAAAACAAGTTATTTCTTCGATTTGGCTGTAGTAAACTCCAAATAAAACTCTTGGAGGATAAAAATCCACTTCGAGTACTTTCCCCCTAGAAACTGCCAAGACAGAATATAAGTCATAGGGTTATAATCAGAAATCACAGTCACCGTGCATAAAAGGATGTAGTGATGAAAATGTTGGATGGCCTGGACCATAGCCAATGTTAACTTCTTGACATGTGCATAACATGTTTCAGGGTTGAGAAGGTTTTGAGACAAGTAGTAAACGACATGCTCGTTACCGTCATCATCATCTTGAACCAAAACCATGGCGATCGTGCTAAAGGCGGTAGCTAGGTAAAGGGTGAAATCGCGATGGTAATTTTAAGGACGTAATAGAGGAGGGTTGACAAGCAATGTCTTAAGTCTATCAAAGTACTACTGAGAAATATCATCCTAATAGAAAGGGACGTCCTGTTTTAAAATTCGTGTGAATCCTTTGCCTACTTCGGCGTAGTTTGGGATAAAACGACGTAAGAAATTTGCTTTCCCTTGGAGACTCTGAAGCTGGTGTAATGAGGATGGGGAGGGGAGATTAACAATAGCATAAACCTTAAGCGGGTCAAGGAGAATTCCATCTTTATATATGATAAATCCTAAAAGTCTACCAGAATCGATGCAGAAGACGCATTTATGCGGATTGAGCCAAATGTTGTAATGTCTACAACGAAGAAAGATCTGGTGGAGATGATCTGGGTGGTATTTTCGCGCGGCTGAATGAGCCAAAAGGTCATCCAGGTATGGTTGAAAAATATGAAAAATATCATAAAAGGCATAAGACATCGCGCGCTGGAACGTGGCCCCAACTTTTTTCAAGCCAAAAGGGAGTTTCTTATACGCGAACGTTCCCCAAGGACAGATAAAAGCGGTCTTGTGTTGATTGGATGGGAGAATTTTGATCTGATTATAGCCAGAAAAACCATCCATAAGAGAAAAAATCTCACTCCCCGCACAATCGTTGATGATCTGATCGATGAAAGGGGTGGGGTAGTTATCTTTAGAATATGCTCGATTAATATCGTGGTAATCATCACAGACACAAATTTCTCCCTGCTTCTTATCCACGGGAACAATATTGGATACCCATTCTGTCAGAGGAATCAGATAAATGAAACCCGCTTTGATAAGTTTTTCAACTTTAGCTTTTATAACGGAAATTTTCCGAGGATGCACTGGAAGTAGACATTGGCGAATAGGTTTTGCACCTGGGTAGGTAGGAATCTCATGCACCACAATACTGGGATCAATCCCAGGCATCTCTTCATAAGACCAGGTGAAAACATCATGGAATTCATGAAAGAGGCTATATACACTTGGACTTCCTCGGAAGAACAAGTGACTCCCACATGGATGTTCTTGAAAATTCCCGGTTTCACGGAAATATCGATAGGCATCGTCTGAGTAATGTTACCCAAGTTACCTTCTGCAAAGACTTCATGAGTTAAGATAGGCATTTGAAGTGGCGGAGAAGGAACTTGGGATAAAAAACACTCAAGACAGTCAGACATTGCCCCAAGGCAAGGCATAAACAAGGAACGATGATTCCCATATCTCCACGGTAGATCTTCGAGAGACATGGTTTTCATAATAGCTTCATCGGATGGAAACAATTCTTTCAAGGGATCATGTGAATAGGAATTTTTGAGCCAGGGGGATTGAGAATAAACGTCGAGAGTTATGCTCAAAGGAGCACCTTCAGAAGGGGGAGAACCAGATGCAGCTGTAAGCTCACAATAATTGATTTCGATTGGACTAAGCGGCATCGAATCCCCAAATGAATCAACCTGTTCAGGTAAAGGGACAATCCATGGGTCATCTAACCAAGAGATCATGTTAACTTGAACGGTATTTGGTGGTGGAAAGGGAAAAATACCCTTGAGAGCGGGGTCCCTACACTATCAGGGGGAGATGGAATCTAATCCACGTATGGCACGTTGTTCTCGGAAGATGAGATAAAGAAGAAAAACTGATCGACAGTGATGATTTTTCCCTCATGCGGAAAATTTAGAAGTCTAAAGAGGGTGGACGGAATGCACAACATAGCGTGAGTCCAACTACGACCGAGTAGAATATTGTAATTGAGTTTAGCATCAATGACTTCTACTTCAATGTTGACCGTATTTCCTTGCAACATGATTGGTAAGCTAGCGAGAACACCCAAGGGTTTTGATTCCCTTCCATCGAATGCCTCAAGGGCATTGGGTGATGAAGTCAGGGCTGGAGAGCCAATAGCCTTCCAACAAGCAGAAAACATGACACAGGTAGATGCACCTTCATCCACAATGGCTCTATGGATGTTGAGACCGTTAATGCCGACTTGTATAACAAGCACAATCTGGTGCGGAAGTCGGGGGACGAAATTCTCTAAGTCGAAAGAGAGAAGGCTAGAATCAACAGGATCAATCCCGCTGATCGCAGACAATAATGCCTTCCATTGAGATGGAAAAATCTGGAGGACTTCCAATGCGGACATCGCGGATGGCACCTATGCTAAATCCTCAACAATGTTGTAATGTTGAGCAACACGGGTGTTAGGATTATAGGAATATTTTTGGAGAACACCTTTGGAAGGTGGCCGTACAACGGGTTCAACACTGGGCCTTTCAATCTCAAGAGGACCAGAGGCAGGTGGGGGAGGAGGACCATCAACGATCTCTTTCCATGTTGCTTGACATGATCCAGCATAGTCCTTCGACCGAGTAGCGATGGAAACGGGTGCATAACCGTTCATCATGAATACTTGAGAGCCAAACGACGCGGATGGTGCAGATTGATTGACCATTTAAGTCTGATAAGATGGGAAAGGTTCTTTAAGGACTTCCGGGTTTCCCTTAGTGCCTTTGAGCAGTTGACTAACCTCGGATCATCTAGGACAATCCTTAGTGTAGTGGTCCTCTTCACAAATCAGACAGGTATACTTTGGCTTTCACTGTGAACCATCATCAGCACAAGGTTTAGACGATTTCGATTTTGGGGCATCGGCTTTGGCCTTGCCTTTTCCCTTCTTCTTTCCCTTGGAAGTCTTGTCCGCAGGATTGGCTTGAACAACATTGACCTCTGAGGTTTTTCCAGAATCCAGGGTAGCCTGAGGGGCAAAATTATTGGAAGAATTTGATTTCTGCTTCCCATTGGAAGACTCGCGTGAAGTTTGAGATACGAAACCAATAACGTCGTCGACCGATGGGGTAGCCGGTGCTTTAGAGGTCCCAGGTCATGGAACCTCATTCAAGATGTCATACAAAATGCCTGATTGAGAGTACACTAAATCAAGGTACTGGGCACGAGAAATGACTTGTTCCTCAGTTACACATGCCCCAATGGCGATGTCTTTTGCAATATGATTGAAAAAAGAGGTAGTGAACCAATGAGTAAGAAGTTGATCAGGAATTTTGAACTTGATCAGGTGACAACACCGCCTCCATTCATGAATGTGGTCTAAGATATGGGTAGCCTGGTCCTGTTTCAAGGATGTTAGGAGATGCGTCCCGAATTCATAACGAACCGGAAACTGGAAATGAGTCAGGAATTCCATAGAGAGAGTGTTGAAATCTTGAAATATACCACGAGGCAGTTCGATATACCACTTAGCAGCAGCACCGGTAAGAGTGAGTTGGAAAAGACGAAGTCGGACGGAGTCATCCACCCAAGAATTGGAAGAACACCATAAATGGTATGTCATGATGTGAGCTTGGGGGTCTTCTCCAGACTTGCCCTCAAACTTGGGACAATCACCAGGAACCTTCGTTGGAACCGGTATCCAATATGGATTATGAAGAATGGGATCATTTGTCAATTTGGACACATATGGTAACTCCAACGTGGCGAGAAAAGGTAATTGAGGGTTAAAAGGCATAGTAGGTACCTGTAAGGACCCGTACCCATATTCCATCCTGGTTGAGCATAACTTTGCCCCCATTGGTTCTGTCTCGGAGGATTTTGACCATAAGGGGTATAAGCTGGATAATTCAGTTGATATGGTGGCTGAGGACCAGGATATGGGGGTTAATAACCAAGATATTGATTCTAAGTATACGAGCGCCCCGATTGGGCAGCATAAGGATTTTGCTGCGAAGTATAAGTATAGCCAGGCGGTTGAGGGTAGTAAGCAGAACCTTGAGGCATGTTGTACACTGGTCGATATTGACCTTGAGGGTGATAACCGCCTTGGGGTTGAACGGGTTGCTGATAAGTAGGGCTCTGCTGAGCTGAATAGGTCAGGCGCATAGGTTGATTTTACTGTGGCATAGAGCAGAGTGGTGGCTGAGAAGGGTTAATAGGCTGTGCAGGTTGTCCCGGTTTAAAAGGTTGACGTTACTGATGAGGGCCACCAGGTTTCCCCTGCGGAGCAAGTTGGCCTGATGGCTGCGGTGGGCCAGGTTGTGCCTGATAACCAGGTTGACCTATGGTAGGACAATAAGATGGCCCTGGCTATGCAACATTTTGACCAATTGGAAAATATGGCTGTTGTGGTTGCACCAAAGGATGATATGGATGGATTTTCCCCCCAAGACTGTATGAAGGTCTGGGTTGGTACACCAATTGCCCTGCCGGTCCTTGAGGTTGCCCTAGTTGGACCACAGGGTGAGGTTGTAAAGGTTGACCTTGAGGATTGTAAGGCTACCCTTGCGGGCCGTAAAATAATCCCTGTTGGACCAAAGGTTGTCCCTGTAAGGGTTGTCCTTGTGGGTCATACACATACCCTTGCTGGGTCGAAGGTTGTCCCTAAAAGGGTTGTCCTTGTGGGCCAAAAGCATATCCTTGCTGAACCGAAGGTTTTCCCTGGAAGGGTTGTCCTTGTTGGTTAGAAGGTTGCACATGCAAGGTAGGTATAAAACTGTTAATGTACTGATAAGCCTCAGGAGCAGGAAAATAGATAGGGTTATCGTGCTCATCATATTGAAATGGAAGTGAATAAATTAGGGTACCATCCACTCCATAATGAGAAAAATAAGGACGATTAGGATCTTGAGGGGACTGATTATTCTGGGAGCTCTGCTGTTGAACAACTAGCTGATACTCCTCAAAATAAAGGCCGTCAGGGATCGCCATGGAAATCGAAGTCTCTACCGAAGCTGAAACTCCTGACGATTGAGTGGTGACAAACAATGTCGACACAGCCACACAGAAAGTAGGCCTAGTGGGGACAAATGTAACAAAAGGCGTCGACGAGACAGGTGTCGTCAGCGACATCCCTAACGATGGGAGAACCGACCCCCTCGATGGGGTTAAATTTTCCATGGAGGTAATACCAGCTATAATCTGACCTAAAGACCTATATCTGGCTGAAAGTGATACGGATGGTGAATATTGAGCAGGGTCTGTATGGATGTCTTCTGGAAAATGGTGGTATTCTTCATCAGAAACCGGAATGCCCTCGCTGCTATTAGGACCAAAAGAATCCATGTTTGAATCCACCGTAAGATCTTGCAAAAGAGTACGAGGGCTAGGAGGTATGATAGTAGCCAAGAACAACGATCCAATGTGAGAGGGGGAAAATTTTCCTTGACCCTAAACCCAAACCAAGCGTTGGAAAGAGGCCAATGGAACTCAACTGGTTCTCCAAAGGGGTACTCTGATGGGATGATAGGCTGCTCAATCTTGGCAGACCTAGAAGTCTGAGAAGTTTCAGATGAATCGTTCGTGAAAGGACTACTAATATACAAAATTGATGGTTCCACCACTGTGACTATAGCACACAAAAAAAAGGAGAAAGATCGAAAATGAAGACTCTTAGATCAAAACCAAGGCAAACAAAGACATGCCGAATAATCAAAATTTCAAGGGCGTGTAATCGTAGGTAGTTTATTTTACCAAATTGAAACCAAAGATTTGTTGTTTCATGTTTTAAGAGTCAAGAAACAGTAAAATATGACTCTAGTCTCTTTCAGTTTGAAACGAGCATGAAAGGACAAGTGCTTGATGATATTTTCAAATTTATGGAGTCAGTAAAGATCAAAAATAACTGCTTAGGTAGTCTAGGTAAAAGGGTGTACTAGGTTCCCGTGAACTGCCATATACACCTTGGTTATAAAATGAAAGATAAATCAACCAAGGACTTGACGTACATGTAGGTAGTCTCCCCGAATGCTGTGTTCGGTGTATCACGGTTACAAGGCGACAGACTCAGCTTCCTATGGATAAAAGGATTACAACCTAGGGGCGTCTCCCTTTATATACTCGATGGTACGGGGAGCACAAGTCCGTACTAGCGCTATCTGATGCCAGATGGCAAGCGACAACTGCTAGGTTTAAAGACGCTGGAACACATCTTCTAACTTAGACCACTAAATATTTCGTTAGGTTTCAATGTTGCCTTAGGTTAATTGAATAAATTTTAAGTTGATCTTGTATTTATGTTTCAATTCCAAGGTCCTACCAAATGTTGGATCTCAAGAATCCATAAATGCAAGCTACATGCCATAAAATACCATTTCATTTGATGAAGATCTATCTACGAGAAATTTAAGAGTTTTCAAGCGATAGAAAATAATGAGAACACACAGAAGAATCCACTACAGTACCTGATGCAAGCTAATGAAAATGAGAAATCTTTCCCAGAATGCCCAATGCTAGTTATGCGAAAGATTTTTCAATTCCACAATGCAAGAAAATATATATATATATATATATATATATATATATATATATATATATATATATATATATATATATATATATTTTTTTTTTTTTTTTTTTTTCAATGCAATAGAGCAAACAGTGCACTAAATGACATGAAAAATAAATCTTCACACTAGTTCGAAAATGTTAATGCGAGAGTCGAAGCGAAATAATTCAATCAACTCAAAATCAAACAGAACATAAACTCAAACCAATGCTGTAATCTCTCAAACTGAAGAAAGATGTCGAAACAGACCCAGACAAGCAATGTGAGCTATGCTTGGAGTGACAAGAAGCAAAACTGAATGAAAGAGGCAAGACTCATTCCACCAAATGAAATCACTCAAAATGGATCCAGGGAGCTAAATGCAATCAAGAAAATAATTAAGGTGGTTGTGAAACAAAATACCGAAGCTCCTAAAGGAGGCTCAGCATACTAAAGCACTAGAAAACACTAAGGCTATGATGCTGACAAGAAATGGGCAAACAACCGAAGGAGGGAGGCTATTCACAGTCACAAACCATCTCAAAGCAATCAAATCAAGTCAAGAAAACACCTAGAGAGACAAATATTGACCAAAAAATCCAAAACAGGGGAAACCCTAACACCTACAGGAAATGGCACGACCGTCTGGTTGTAATCCTCACTAGATAGGGGATGGCTCAGGTGATAAACTGGCAACAAGCACCAGTGGGCATGACTGTCAGACTGGAAACTACGCCAATCAAGCCACCCGTAGAAAAATGAAAATTTTGGAAAAAAAAAGGTCAGATATGATCCTCTGGGGATGAACAGGGGTCTAAGACTCAGCAAAACAACCAGAAAAGGAAAGCTAAGAAAGAAAAGCCCAAGAATAAGACCTAATGGATGAAAGAAAAACTCGCACTGATCCCTAGCAGAGTCGCCAATTTTTTGGTGAGGTAAATCCCCTCTGTGGATAGAGGCGATCCCACTAGCCCTAGAGTGGGTCTAGCCACAAGAACGACACGCTATGACATCAATTCCTAGCTACCAAATGGACAAATACTTGGTAGATAACCTACCGGGGGTCTTGCGCTATTGTGTTGTTGGGAAGAATGGCTGCTTCTCGTTCTTGGTTCGACAGATCACAATCCGCTCGTCCTCACGCCCGGATACCTACACATACACAAGAAACGAAGGCGATACACAACCTACTATTGAAATCTGTAGCTATCAGTCAGTCAAAGAAGACCAAATCACATGCATCAAATAAACATAATAGAGAGATGGAACCAATACCATAGTCGACTATATTAATTTAAAGAAGGAAGAGTACAACTAGGCTTCAACGTTGTGATCTCCTCCAGTAGGGTTACAGTGGAGCATGTCTCACAAAGCTCGTCGGGAATTTAGATGGGGCTCTCTCTATGGGATCCTCCTTGGTTCAACCTTCTCTATAGCGATTACTTAGCTATAGTATCTCTTCTCCAAGTTCAGCTTCTTGGCTATATGTTCAGCTAGCTTTTGTAAAGGGAGAAGGCTTGTTTATATAGAGGGAGAAGGAGAGGTTAGGATTCCTATAATCATGGAGGGGAGTCCTATCCTCAAAGAATGTTCCATCAACCATTTTCTAAAGGAAGAGATCTGTGGCTTATCAAGTTTAACTACTTGAACTGAGTCATCCCTGAGGTGGTTAAAGGAAACTTCCACCTCTAATTTGTTATAAAAACATTCCCAAAAAGGCTGGCACAGGCACAACAAAGAGATAAAGCGCCAACTGGTGCGGCCTCTAGTGCAAATATTCCCCATTGGTGCGAGGGGTGCACTGGCTACCCGCGCTAATGCCAAAACATAGGTTTTTATGGGCTTTCTGAGGAAATGTTCAACAGGAGAAACAAGGTCCTGATGCAGAAGGGTGCAAAGAAGGTGTTTGCAGAATATGACATTGCTCACAGGTCACGGAAAAGACCCTCCAATATGCGAGGTGAGGGATTGCAGTGACGGTGACAAAATTCTATGTAACAGTTAGCAATGAAAAACATCTTCTTAAATTTTTCTATTTCCTCATCTTTCTCTTTGATGATCTCTTCAGCTGATCTGACCTCCACCTTATCTGCTACTTCAACCTCCAATGGCATTGGTTCACTATGCTGATGCAAAATATGCTTCTCCTCTATCCCACTTTGTTCCACAATGGTGTCAAGTGTACGAACATTTTTGGAAGACTTGGGCGCAAATATATGTCTCTTCCCTTTCTCATAGGTGTGAGTAAACTCAACAACCCTAGGAGCATCTAAAATCTAAGTTGGAATGCTAGAAGAGCCAACCTCCATTACCTGTGCGGTTGATGTACTAGGCAAGATAGAAGGGCTAATGGTAGGCGTTGTTGAAAATCTCTCCAAGAAATTTTCCCAAGTCATGTTGATGGAGGATAGGTGATGCAATACAATGAGCTTGATCAGACCACGATGAAAAATACTAGTGTGATGATCTTGTTTTCTATGTTGAACCTTCTCAGTCATATTAATCAAACTTCTATACAAATAATCTGGCAAATCAGGTGTTTTGACATAGGTGAAATGCATCAACAACATGATATGATACCTATACAACCTGGAAAATATTCCTTCACATGTGAAGTACTTCATTATGAACATCATCAAAGGATCATACTTGTTTCTGAGGTGTCTGAAAGGAAAAAGGTAGTCTGGTTCCTCCCTAGCATGAGGCTTGAGAAACTGTTTGTAGTTTTAAATATCTAACTCCATGCCTTTGAACCACTGCTCTCCATGATAAGGGATACCTTTTGCTAAAGAAATTAGGTTTGCTGATAGGCTTATCTCCATACCTGCAATAGTGACCTTTCCCATACTGAATCTTGTAGAAAATATGCTGGTTAATTGAAGATGATACCCCTCTTCCAAAAGGCTTTCAAAAAATATCAAACACTGAGTCTTATCAAACCATCTTCTGGCCAATGGTGAGGCATTGAGTTCATGCATTGTGAAGGGTTCTAGCTTGAGGTGGCGCCCTCCCTTGAAGCTCTTATTATCACTTTCCATTTTGTTTGTCACTAGAATGACGAAAAAACTAGAGTGTTGATGAGATTGGTGAATGTATGGAGATATGTTATGAGGATGTCACAAGGTAATGGAGCCAAGTAGTGAGCTGGTTTGGAGGTTTTTGGAGCCCAAAACCGAAAACTGCCTCTCCTCCAGAAGCGTAAAAACAGTGAAGAAAAGCATAACAAGGAGGCACATAATCGAAACAAAGGGGGATGTGCAGTGCCTGCACAACACATGAAAGCGCAACAAGGGTTGCGTAGCAGTCTCCAGAAGCATAATACGCTTACCCAAAAGCATAAAAAGGGCTCCCAGAAGCGTAACACAAGTTGATAGAAGGGTAGAAAATGAATTTTGAAGTGAATTTGAGCCTCGGATTTGGAGTTTGACCACCTTTGGAATGAAAGTGAGGTAGAGAGGTGCTCTTCCACACATCAAAGGAAAAAAATGAATGAAAATGATCTATGTTTTTTCCTTTTATAAGCTTGAGATGAACCTTTTGTACTTTTGAAATTTGGAAATGACCTTTATAAAACAAGACAAGTTGTCTTTGACATTTGGAAATGACCTTTTGTCTTTGAATGAGATAATAAGTCAGAATTGACCTCTTTGAAATTTTTGACACTTGAAATGACATTTTTGAACTTTTTGACACTTGAACGATTTGAAATAAGACAATTTGTATTTATTTCATTCCCTAAGCATGCTAGCTCCCTCTTTAGAGTTTTATGAGTGGGATGAAGGGTTAGAGCCTTGTTTTAGATGACAGCTTGAACATTTTTCAAAGGCAGAGACGACCCTAGACAATGACTTATATGAGGTGGAGTGACATAACCCTAAAACCTTTAAATGATGACGAAGGAGATGAACTTGAAAATTATGGTAGCGATGAATGAGATGAAGGAGAAACACACTTGAATTATACCTCTTAAGTGACCAAAATTATATTCTGAAAACTTGTTTGAAAAAGTAAAAAATTTTGACCTATGAATTTAGGAAAACAACTGAAAGAGTTATTTTTTATCACTGACATACTAACACTAACACCTGGTTTGATAGAAATTTTGATGGGAATGGTAGTGGAAATATTCACCATGTTTCCTTTACACAACACTTCATGAATCAAAATAGGTTTTTGAAGCGGGCCAATCAATTGTAACGAAACATAGGATTCAATATAGGTGGAGATATCACTGAGGCTTGGGAGAAATGAGGAATGAAGATGACTATCGTCCCATATAGTTTCTTCAAGATACATAACCTTCACAATACCCTCATCAGTGGGGAATGTCTCTTTCAAGGGATCATCCGAATCCCAAGAACCAAACCAAGGAGACTCCGCATAAGTGTCTAGAGATGAAACCAATTTATCAATGGTTTTGGAAACAACCTCAGAAGACAGAAGAATGCTCATATACATTTGTTTTGTATAACTAAGAGGCATAATGTCACCAAAACTTTCAAGCTGGTTGGGACTATAAACAATCCATGGATCGTGACCATATGAGTGACATTAGGAGGTGGGAGTGGAAAAATTCCCATAAGGGATGAGTCCTGGAAGCAGCACTTGGACTGCAACAAGCACTTGACCAAACACATCCTAAACTCTAAGGTAATTTAATTATTTGTTTTATGAGATTGGTAGGTGGTATAAAATCTGATTCACTGAAAAGATATTTCAGTCAAATCCATAGTTCTACTAATGAGGGTATTGTAACTTGATGTGGTAGCAGAGTTCAAGTTTGTAGCCTATGAGGAGAGGAAAATGTAGTATGAGAGAGGAAACAGGAGGTCCGTAAAACAAAAATCTATTGAATTTGGTAGAAATTCACAAAATTAGCAGTTTGACAATATTCCATTAAGAGAAATCTATTTCTAGTCTAACAAGATTCTCACTGAAATATCATGAAGAATAACTATCATGAGTGATTCTCTTCCTCTATTATAACATTTATTTTACCAGGAATGCTCACTGTGTGAGACTAACAAAAACTGAATAAACACATAACATGTTTAAGAGACTGATAGGAACACATAATAGCATAATGGTTTACAAATTGTAACTAAAAGAAAGGATATATGGAAACACAAGTAAAGTTGAAAATACACACATAAAATTGATAATAAGTCCTCAGTAGTATCATTCCATTTCATTCACAAAAAATATTACATATCATATGAGTCAAAATTCTAAAACCACCAACCTTGAAGTCATATTAATTTGGCATATATATGAAAAATATGATAGTGCCATCTCCACAGAAAAAGTTAAATCTGTTTCAAAATTCATTACAACCTCGTGCAAAAGGTGAGGCTTATCCCTTAATCTTAAATACAAAGTGCTATATTAAAAACAAGATAAACATCATGAAGGCATCATGAAGGTTGTCACTCCGAAATGGTTGTATGAGGTGGCAGCCTATTTGAAGACCAATCTCCTGTTCTGGTGCAACGAAACTTCAACAAAAGGTGTAAAAACCATGGAAGTGACATGTGGCTATCTCCTTCAAATGTGAAAAATAGAACCATGATATTTTAGAGAAGACCGAATACATGACACCTGGCAGCATCCATTGCAACTGAAAAACTCCTCCACTTTACCTGTTTAATGTCGCCATCATGATTCAAACCAAAAAGTAGCCCCTTTCCATGATGTTTTGAATAGGAATAGGATTTGTGTAGGAATAGGATTTGTAGCCTTTATAGTTGAGCTTCTGGTTAGCCATTTGGATGAGATAGAGGTAGGGTTAATTTGACAGAGGACTGATGAATGTATAGCGTTAGATGGTGAACTATGTGAAACAAGGGCAACATTGGTTTGCTCATGGATGTATTTTTTCTTTGGCCTCCCTACCGTTCTTCTGGAATTAATGCTACCAAACCCTTCCTCTCTTAAAAACCTATCCCAAGTAATTTTCTTCTTTCTGAGATGATAGACAACTAAAATTTTAATCAGCCCTCTGTGATGCAAATTGTGTAAGGAGTAGTTTGGAATTTTCTATAGCTTGAGGGAAATTTTGAGCAAAGATTTATACAGAAAATAGGTTAGGTTTAGAGGTTTATCTCCTGAGATGTGAGAAAGGAATATTAATTGATAACGATGAACAGAAGAAAACCTCCCTTCACATGTGATGTATTTTTGGACTGAGGTAATGACATGCTGCCACTCGTCCTTAAAACAAGAGATGTGAGTAGCTGGATTCCACTTAATATTAGCATATTCGGGCTTAAGGTAAGAACTTACTTCTTTAGGCAACGCTTTATTTTAAACCAAGGTTCACCAGTTGCAGAATTTTGCGTTGCACGGGCTATGATGGCCTCAGAAATGCTGAATTTTTTGCTGCCTAACTTGACCTTTTCACCATTGAAAGTCTCGGAAAAAGCTTGAGCTAGAGCCATGTTCTCCACAGAAAAATTTTGCAGGAATTTATACCAACCAATAGATTTGAACTATGATTTAACCCTAGCATCCACAAATCTTGTATTAGCTGGCTCTAACCTACTGAAATTTCCTCCTTTCCCAATTTTTCCGACAGCTAAATAGCTCACAAACACAACTATTGAACTCTGGTTGCAATACTATCCATGAAGCATTGATTTTCCTGCTTTGAAAACTGAAACTGCTTGTTGGAGGAGTGATCTCAGTTTACCTGTAGCCTACACAAAGGACTTAGGTTGAGTGAACACCGAGCTCTCTTATCTAATTTTGTGCCTACAATTATGGCAAGGAGTAATGACATGTTTTGAAATAATTCAAAAACAAGCGCCAAGTCATCCCACTAAGCTTCACACTCCACATTACCATT
Source organism: Pinus albicaulis (assembly GCA_034641835.2). Taxonomy (NCBI): domain Eukaryota; kingdom Viridiplantae; phylum Streptophyta; class Pinopsida; order Pinales; family Pinaceae; genus Pinus; species Pinus albicaulis. The sequence continues at coordinate 689,431,634 of CM076572.1, read as the reverse complement.
AATGTCAGATTCCTTGTTCTATGATTTCTACTTGTCTTAGGTGAAATAGCTACATGTTAGTAGCCTAGGTAAATTAACCATTCGTTAATAATAATCCCCTTGGATCAAATAATAATTAATCTTAATTAAAAGAATAATTATATTCATAGCATAAGGGTTTTCAAAATGATATTTAAATATGAATGGTCCTTGCTTTTAAACATTCTCTGCTACTCCTATATGCTTGATGAAAAATTGTCTTTACCTCTGAATTGAGATAACCAAAGTCTCAATGAAATAGTTTCTCTTTTCACTGTGTGAAATATATAACTTTCAATTCTGAGAAATAACTGCCCTTTATTGCATTATTGTTTTGACAATGAAATCACAATAGAGGTAGTTATTATTCCAAACAAGGTGACTATTACTTTATTACCCAAATGATGACTAGCCTTCAGCACTATTATAAGTTAAAATAGTGATTTCAACTTATTTTATGACTCTAAAACACTAATGGCACCTATTTAGTTAAAATTGCATTGATTTTGGGACTCTTCTTCACCTTAGTTGGAAATGACTCAAACTTGGATATGGACGAAGAAATAAAAAGAAATTTGAAAACAGAGACACAATGGTGATTACACCATTAACATTTTTAGTGCTAACAGTGGCTCCTATTGGGGATGAAGTCCTCCCTGCGAGGCTTAAAGGACTGTAGACTCCGTGCCTCAACAAATCTTGAAACTTGAAAGACTTCTTGAAAATAAATACTAGGACTGACCATTAACAGACTGGACTCAAGGCTGACCATATATACAGACATAAGTACCATTAGGCATGGAGTTTATTGACACATCACATGAGATATTTACAATGGAATGATTCAACTGAATTACTAAATAAAGAAATTCTTAAGAAAATGACCATTGGCTGGGCCTCCAGTCAGTTGATCATGATCCAGATGTTTGAGAAGAAAAGTATTGTTCTCCAAAACTTCAAAAAATCTAAATGGCCCAAACCAAAAATTGTCAAACTTACCATGCTTTCCATGGTCTTCTCTCCTAACATCCCAACGTAACACAAAATCATTCTCCTGAAACAACTACAGATTTTCTCTTTTGTCAAAAATAGATTTGACTTTAGCCTGATACTTTTGTACTTTTTCCAGCAATGATTCTTTGATTTGGTGTGCCTCTGTCAGCTGTAACATTCTCCTTTGGACTAGATTTTCATTATCAACTTCATATTACAGGAACTTCATCACAGGAAGAGATAATTCCAAAGGAATTACAACATCAGTACCATATACAAGCTGAAATGGAGAGATTAAATTTGATTTTTTACCACTTACACTATCTTCCCACAAAGCATGTATCAACTGAGTGTCCTAATTTCTCTTATTTTCAGGCATGATTTTATTAATGATCCTCACAAAAATTTTATTGGATGACTCAGCCAATCCATTACCTTGAGGGTAATAAGGCGTGGAATGAGTCAATTCAATCCCATATTTCTGACAAAAGTTGTACATATTGGTGGAATTAAAGGCCATTGCATTATCAGTTACTAAATTCTGTGGAAAACCAAATCTTGAAAAAATGTTTTCCAACAGAAATTTAATAATTACTGTATCAATAGCATTCCTAGTTGGTACATCTTCAATCCATTTAGTGAAATAGTCAGTAGCTGTGAGAATCCATCTATGCTTTCCTGATGAAGGTGGATGAATTTCACCGATGAAGTCTAGCCCCCACTACCGAAAAGGAATTTCTATTGAAATATGAATGAGAGGTAATGGTAGCAATTTATGTTTTCCAACAAATTTCTGGCATTCAACACAAATCTCGACTTTGGAAAAAACATCAGAGAAAAGAGTTGGCCACTAATAGCCATCTCTTAAAATTTTGTTTGCAGTGGCTTTCCAATACAAATTCCATCCACACACTCCTGCATGTATCTCTGTCATAATCTCCTGGGATTCTGCTTCATCTATGCATCTTAATAAAATTCCAACAGGATCCTTCCAGTAAATATGGTCATCCAAAATGAAATTCTTCACAACTCTCAATTTAAAAGCTCTCCTTTTAGACTTCTCCATTTCAGGTGGACAGTTGAAATTTAACAAAAAGTAAACTATATCATTGTACCAATCTGAATTAAATATTTCAGGATAATTAGCAATACCTTCTCCATCTTTTTCTTCAGTTGCCTCTACATTCAAATTTAAAGCTTTGTAGTTAGATTCATCCATCAAGCAAACCAAGCCTTGACCTTTTATCAATTTATTTGGTTTAATCTCGACATCAAATTGCAGAATTTTGGATAGCCATCGTCCCCTTCTTCCATCTATATCTAGCTACAACAACACATCTTTAACAGTGATATCAGGCACAAAAGAAACTATTTTTTAATGCATCACACAAACTTGAAAAGGCTGCAAAGCCTTAACTAGTGAATATGCTTGCTTTTTAGTCAAGTTGTACTTTAATTCAAAATCCCTTAAAGCATGACTGAAAAATGAAATTGGCTGCTCTAAACCTTCCTTGTTCTTCTGTAGTAAGACATATGCAATATTCTCTTATGAAGCATATGAAAAAATCAAGAAATATTTTTCAAAGTCAAGACTAATCAAAACTGGAGCTTCAATCAAGGAATATTTAATTGCTGAAAAATAATTCTTTGATTCATCTCACCACTTAAATTCTGCATCTTTTTTCAGCAAGACATTTATTTGTTTAATTAGCTCTACAAAAGGAACAAAACGCCTCAGAAATTTGATTTTCCCTAAAAATGACTGCAATTATTTTTTATTCCTTGGAAAACCAATCTTCTGAATAACTTATACTCTTCTTGGATCAATACAGATGCGACTTTTGGTTACAATATGTCCTAATAATTTACCTTCTTGGACAACAAAAGATGAATTTTTTGGGTTTAAGGAAAAACCAAACTTTCTGCATTTGTCAAAAACTTGTTTCAAATGTTTCAAGTGGTCTTCATAAAAATTTGCATATATTGTGATGTCATTCAAATAGATGACTACAAATCTATCATTTTCTACCGCAAAGGAAATATCCATTGCCTGCTGAAAGGTTGCACCTACATTCATCAAACTAAATGGAATTTTTTTGTACATGAATGTACCCCAAGGCGTGGTAAATTCTGTCTTTTCTTTGTGCCTGTCAATTGAAATCTGATTATAGCCTAAAAAGCCATCAATCATTGACAATATTTTGGATCCTACAACCTTTTGCAAAATATAATCCATCTTGGGAAGTGGATAGTTATCCTCCAAGGAACACCGGTGCAGGTTGCGAAAATCGACACAAATTCTTATTTCTCCATTTTTTTTTCGAACCGAGACTATATTCGCTACCCAGTTAGAAAATATTAAAGCAAAATTATCTTTGCTTCCCACAATTTTATGATTTCTTTCTCAATGATTGGGAGCAGCATGGGATTGATATGTTTGATTTTTTTGTGCTACAGGCTTTGCATTTGTTTTCAAACGAATCTTGTGCTCCATTATGCTACTATCATAAGTTTTCAGCTCACTATAAGACCATGCAAAAATATCAGCAAATTCTTTCAGCAGTTTGATATATTTTTTTTTGGTTTCAAGAGAAATGAATTTGGACACTTTGATTAATTTTAGCTAATCTTATGTACCAATGTTACATTCTATTGTACTCCCTCCATAAACTTTTCTTTCAGGGCTAAGAAAAACATCATTATTATCGAAAAATCTTTCTAAAGAAACTAAACCCTTAGGAATATAGTTATTTTTAAGATCTATAATGTTCTTCCCAGCCATGGTTTTCTTAAAAGGGCTTCTATTTTGGTTTTCAACAAACTCCTGCTCATCATCAATTTGTATGTCTGCAATCTCTTCAACGCACACTAAAAATTCCTTAATTTCCTTGTCATCCTTAAAGACTAGCCATTGTTTGATGTTATCAGGAATTGAAGGTCTATTTTTTATTTGAGCATCATAGGCTGCCTTGACATCTAGAGGAACTTTGAAATTACTAGCAACAATAGCTAGTGAATCAACAATTTGATTTTCTTCTCTAGCGAAAAAATTTATATTAAATGCTGAAAATTAATGCTCATTCAAATCCCAGAATTCATTCCTATAATTCTTCAATTTGGAATTTTTCACTTGGTAATTGTTTCTCACCTGCTTAATCACCAAAAGCAATCAGCTGTTCTGCTCCTAAATATTTCGCTGTCTTCATACCCAACACAAGTGCATCATACTCAATCGTGCTGTTAGTGGTAGAAAATTGTAGTTTGTATGATATGGTTACCTTCTGATGAGTAGGATAAATGAAGACTAAACCAGCTCCTGATCCTTCTCTTAACGAGGCTCCATCAAAGTAAAATTTCCAGATCCTTCCTCCTTCTAAATGCTTCTCATTTGCACCTTGAAAGTATTTTTTTCACTTATTTGAGGCTAGAAATCGTTATCATCAGCAGCAAGGTGCAAAATTGATGACCCCAATTCCTTTTCTTCAGCATATATGGTATGGTTTGATGGATTGTGCTGATCACTAATGATGTAGGCCATTTGGGTTTCCCTATACAAACTTCTGAATTACCCTCTAAATATTGGGATGGTAGAATATGACATGTCCAACTGAAGGGTACCTCCCAATTTATTAAACCAAGATCTAGAAAGTAACATCTAAAGTCTAAAAGGAATTTCGACAACCACAATGTCCATCACTAAGCTCTTCATAGGAAGCTGGGTAAGGGAATTAACCAAGTCTTTAATCACTCCTAAACACTTGAATTTTTTGGAGTCAAAGGTGTAGAGGTCATGGTATTGCTTGGTGATATCTAATCCCAATTCATCCATCACTTTCTTTGGCATGAGATTGTGTGAAGCTCCAGAATCTAACAGACAATTATGCAACAATTTTGCATGTATATTGAGTGACGGGTAGAAAGGAAATGAGTTATCATCATTTTGGTCTTGAACATGACAACCTAGATAAATAGTGTGATGCTCATCCTCAAGGTTGACAGAATCAGGAGTGACATGAGGATGTAGCAGACTTTTAAAAGACTCTTTATATGATGGATTTTTCAATAATTCTAGAAGTGGAACTGAAATTTTGATTATATTCAATTCATATTTGAAACTAAAATAAATTGAAACTAATTGCTTATTTTTTGCAGTAATTTTAACAATTGGGGCATAATTTTGAGGTGGAGGAACCTCATTGACCTTGGCCTTCTGTTTAGCAACTTGTTTATTTGAATTGTTGAAATCTTAGTTAAACTGAGAGAGGGGGGAAGGGGGGGGTGAATCAGTTTAACACATTCAAGAAATTTTTAAAACTTTCAATTAAACTTAATTACAATTTAACTTCATGATCAACTTTATATGGGAACAATATTAATATATGAGCAGAAATGTTAAGATAATGTAACAACAGACTTATTATGAGAGCATCAAGTATTAAGCAGATTGAATAACCATATCAACACATAGACATCACACACAGAGACAACAGATATATGTGGAAACCCATAAATGGGGAAAACCACATCTTATTATTGTTGTGATGTAAAGGCAAGCTCCAAATCCCTCTCACCACTGATTTTATGTAAGCACCAACCTACAGGAGGCTCCAACCTCAAATTCTGCAAGCTACAACTTGCAATGAAGCTCCAACTCCCTCACTTTTTCATAAGATAAACACTTGCTGATTTACTTTGAATATCAGCTCTGTTCTGTATCTTATTACTATTGTCTTTCAATTTTCATATATGATTTATTTATTTCTTCTACTTCAATTCTGCATTCCCTTTTCTTTTTTCAGTTTGTCCAGAAAAATGTATTCAATTCAAATTTACAGTGGGATTTTATCTTTCTTCAGAGACTTTCCAATTACATCACAAACAATGTAAAAATTAGAAACCCTTCCATTCAATTACAATATATATTTCAAATTCATTCAACAACTCTGCTCTCTCTCTTTTTTTTTTTCTCTCCAAAAAAACTTCTCCAGCCCACTCTGTCTCTTTTCATTTTTGCATTTTCCCTGTTCATTGCAGTTGTATAATTGTTGTATGTACAACTGTCTTTTAATAGAACATAAATAACTCTCGGCGCTATTATAAAAAACTTTTTAACAAAATAGGATCATATATATATATATATATATATATCTGAACTCACAATCTCCATTACGTAATACGACCTTAATCATCAAAGATATAACCTTTGGTTTCATATTTAAAAGGAATGCTCATACTCATTAAATGTACATCCATGATTTTTCATTCTCATAAACAAATATCTGCACCCCAATCAAATGTTATAAAAAAATTCTTAATAAACCTTGGGTTTTATATTAATGAACCACCATTTTTATATTCCAAGAAGCCAAATCTCTCCATGCATTTCTTTGACTTAGGACAAAGAACAAAATTATGTGGGTCAACCCTTCCACGCACCCATATCGAACCACCAATGCTAACCTTTGAAAGGTTTGGGCCCCACAGCTTTATAAACCCTTATGTTCTATTTTCCGATGCGATTAATCGCAACTAAATACTTCCGATGCAATGAATTTCTCAGATGCGCTTGAAGGTGGAATTCAAACAAGTATGAGACTCAATGTTTATAAATGAATCGGGTCCGCTTATCTCAATCGGAACTTTTTTCAACAAGTTCCGCTGCCATACTTTCCTCCGATGTGATTCATGACTTGGGTCCCACCATATAATGCTATGGTTGTTTTAAGCCCGAACAGTAGATCCTTTTTTATTTTTAATTTCGCACCCATAACTATAATATATATATATGTCTTGTATTTTAACATTGGTCCCTTGTTTATGAATTTCCTTACATATATTTGGAGCTTTTCCTCTGACTTATGTATCGAATGGTAATTAACCTGGTATACACAATTCTTTAACCAACCCTCTAAGGCAAAAGATAATAAAACATATTCATCCTCCCGGCCTTATTACTTAACATTATAACAATGGTTCGTGTCTTTAACCAAATACGCCAGTGCTTATAATACTCCAACCAAGGCTTATACCATTAGCAAGAGATTTTATGATGTATTGTATTCACGGGCCCACAGTACTTATAACACATCTTCACAAATCAGCGTGCTATCCAACGACTGTAGATTCATCACACTACCATCCTTCAATCCAACGACAATCGTGCAATGTCGCACAAATCAGGTGTACAGATGTTAGTCGTTATAACTCACACAATGAACCAATCCCATTCGTTAACCTACCGCTTGTATCCAATGGTCGTAAGCTTATCGCTCCTTCAATCTCAATCCGACGATCCTTAATGAATTTCACGTTTTTTATTGATACAAACGTTAACACTTTAAAATTGTGCGATAAACATTGTTTTGTAAAACCACTTTAGGACACGTTTCAATTAAAGACATAGATCGCATTCTAAATGTGAAATACACTTACCACTTTAAACACCACGCGATACTGCCGGTTTTCTCACCTTTGGTTTTATTGTTCACGTTCAGGGTTCCGCTTATATTCATGGTTCCGTTCCATCAAAAACTTCGCGCCTTCGTTATATACATAAACATATAAACTTTGTTCGAAGGTTTCATTTCTTATTTCTTCAGCACTTTAATATATGAACCATGTTTCATTGTTATTTTAATACAACGCTACCATAAGGTTTAACACTCAACTGCATTAGGTTTTTATTGCTAAACGCTTGGTTCCATTACCCTCAGAGTTCCGTCTTGACCTTTCAACGTTTCTGTTGCACTCTTGGTGCTTCCGCATGCTAAACCAACAATTCTATCAGTAATTACAATGTGCATTCCAGGTTTGTATTTCGGATTCTCCGAAGCCCTTACTGTGTCTATGTATGAAAGCTGCCATAGGATGAGTGTTAATGGCTTTCCAACTTTGTGCTGCAGACCTGAATATTCCCCTAAAAATTTTTGCTTCTTTCTCTTCTGCATGTGAGCTCTTCTTCATTGGAACCCCCTCTGGATATTTTCACTCTCTGTCTATTCTACTACCCTGTCTCTGTATTCTCGGTACATATCCTGTCACTGTATTTGTTGTATGTATAGTCTACTGCTCTACCAAATGTAAACTCCTGTCATTGTATTCTCTGTATGTATAGTCTATTGTCCTTTTCCATCAATGAAATCACTTCTAACAGTCTCCCCCTTTGGCATTGATGGCAATAACATTGCCCTGTCTATTTTAACATATTCTCTGTCTATAGCTTCTCCTCCCCCTTTGACATCAATGGAAAAGGCATAATATTCTGATCTTGAGGACCTGTTCTTTGTGGAATTCCTTGTTAACTGATCTCTCCCTGGAATGATGCTTTCTCTTCTGTTCTCCCCCTGAAACGATGCTTTCTCTTTATATCAGAGAGTAGCATCTACAGACACTACCCCTAGTCTATCTCTCAGATATTCAAATGGTTCTCTAGCAAGAGGTTTTGTAAATATATCTGATGTCTATTCTTTTGTTGGCACATATTCCAACTTCACTACCTTTTGAGCTACTTGTTCTCTGAGAAAATGATACTTGATTGGAATATGTTTAGTTTTTGAATGAAGCACAAGATTTTTTGATATGCTTATTGCACTTGTATTATCACATTTGATAGAGATAGGTTCATCAATGCTTACCTTCATGTCTTGGAGGGTTTTTTTAATCCACATGACTTGTGTGCAACATGTTGTTGCTGCTCTGTATTTTTCTTCTGCTATAGATAGAGAAATAGATGTTTGTTTCTTGCTTAGCCATGCCACCAAACTTTCTCCTAAATAGAATGCACCTCCACTTGTGCTTTTCCTGTCATCAACACAACTGGCCCAATCTGCATTTGTATATGCTATCAAAATGTAGTGTTTTCCTTTTGGATACCATAGCCCATGATGTGCAATCCCTTGTAGATATCTGAATATTATTTTAATTGCTAGTAAGTGATTTTGTTTTGGTGCTGCTTGATATCTTGCCACAAGTCCTACAGCTAGCACAATGTCTAGTCTAGAAGTTGTTAGGTATAACAGACTTCCAACCATGGATCTGTAAATTTTTTGATCTACATCAATTGTTCCATCATCTACACAAATCTTGCATCCAGTAGTCATGGGAGTTGACACAGGTTTGCAGTCTTCCATTTTGAACCTTTTCAGCATCTCTTTTAAGTATTTTTCTTGTGAGATAAATGTGCCTGTGATCTTTTGTTGAATTTGTAGTCCTAGATATAAGGTGAGCTCTCCAATCATAGACATCTCAAACTCTGATTTCATCTCTTTAGAAAATCCTTTTGTTAACTCATCTTTGCTGCTTCCAAACATGATATCATCTACATACACTACTACAATCAGAAGTTCATTTTCATTTTCTTTTATGTACAAATTACTGTCTACTCCTCCTTTCTTGAACCCTTTCTTTTGCAAGTATCTGTCCAGCCTTGAATACCATGCTCGAGGAGTTTGTTTCAGCCCATACAATGCTTTCTTTAACCTGCACACATAGTTTGCATTATCTGTTAAGGAGAACCCTTCTGGTTGTTCCATGTAGACTTCTTCCTCTAAATCTCCATTCAGGAAGGCAGACTTCACATCCATTTGATATACCTTGAAGTCATGATAGAAAGCAAAAGCTAAAAACAGTCTGATAGCTTCCATTTTGGCTACAGGGGAAAATGTTTCATCATAATCAAGTCCTTCAACTTGTGAATATCCCTTGCACACAAGTCTGGATTTATTTCTGATTACCTGTCCTTGTTCATTCATCTTATTCTTGAATACCCATTTTGAGCCAATGACATTTTTCTCACTGGGTCTTGGAATTAGTTCCCAGGTTTTTTTCTTCTCAATTTGGTCCAATTCTTCATTCATAGCATTCACCCAATGTTTGTCTTTGCTGGCTTCTTCAAACTTCTTTGGCTCTATTTGTGATAACATTGCTAGGTATACCTCTTTTGTCTGTTCAGTTAGGTGTCTTCTTGTCTGTACACCTACACTCTTGTCCCAGTGATTTGATCTTCTGGATGGTTCTTTTGAGTGTATCTTGAGGAGCCTTTTGATCTCAGTTCAGTATATTCTATTAGCTTGTTATTTTCATCATCATATTGATTCTCTTCTTCATGATCTTCTAGAGGATTGCTGCAATTTGTACTTCTTGTCTTATCTGATAGTTCTTCATAAAATCTTACATTAATACTTTCCATAGTTTTGTGAAGTATTTTTTTGTAGCACTTGTAACCTTTACTCTTGGATGCATATCCTAAGAATATTCCTTCATCTGATCTTGCATCAAAATTTCCCAGATTTTCATCATTATTTTTTATAAAACACTTACTTCCAAAAACTCTAAAATGCTTGATTGATGCTAGTTTACCATGCCATAATTCATAAGGAGTCTTCTCACTGTTTGGTCTTAAATGAGCTTTGTTTAGAATATGCACAACTGTGTGTACTGATTCTGCCCAAAAAGTTTGAGGAATATTACTTTCTTTCATCATGGCTCTGGCAATATATTGTACAGATCTGTTTTGTCTCTCTGCCACTCCATTTTGCTGAGGTGTTCCTACAATTGTGAACTGTTGTTTTATCCCATGCTCATTACACAGATCAACAAAATCATAGTCTATGAATTCACCTCCTCTGTCTGATCTGATGCACTTTAGCTTGCATCTTGTTTGATTTTCTGCCAATGCCTTGAATATTTTGAATTTCTCAAGTGCTTCCGATTTGTGTTTGAGAAATGAAACTCATGTCATTCTGGAAAAATAATCTATTATTAGCATGAAATAGGATTCTCCACTTGGTGTTTTAGTTCTTGAAGGTCCACACAGATCCATGTGAACAAGTTGAAGAGGTCTGCTTGTAGATAGCTTCTCTTTGGTTTTGAAGGATGTATGGGTCTGCTTACCTAGCTGACAGGATTTACATATTATATTTGAAGACTTCTTTATGACTGGCATATCTCTGACTGCATTATTTTTGCTTAGAATTATGATATGATCAAAGTTTAGGTGTCCCAATCTCCTATGCCATAACCATGACTCCTAAAATTTGCTAAGGTGACATGCTTCATTTTCTTCTTTTACTACATAGACATTTCTTTCTGTTCGAACACCTTTGATCAGGATCTTTCCAGTGGTGCTTAATCTTACTTCATAGTCTTGTGCTCTAAAAATAACTTCACAGCCTTTATCACACATTTGACTAACACTCAGAAGATTTTCTTTCAGCCCATCCACAAATAGTACATCCTGGGATTTTCCTCTGCCATTATCCAGACTAACTGAGCCTCTTCCTTTGATTTTTCCTACTTTATCATTGCCAAAAGTAACATTTCCAGATTTATTTTCATCAAAGGTTATAAACTTGCTTCTATCTCTAGAAATATGCTTTGAGCAACCACTGTCCAAATACCATTGGCTTTTCAGATCTTGAGCTATTAGAACCAAGTCACATTTATTCACCTTGTTTTTCCACTGCAAGCATCCTCTTGTTTGGTACCTTTTCTGGGGTGATGAACCACATTCTCTGAGAGGAAATTTGGAAGACATATGTCCACTTTTATTGCATACACAACATTTGGATGCATCTTTAGTAGAATTATAAGTATGAGTAAACTCGCCATGATTTATAAACCTCCTTAAGGTTTTGAACATCAGTCTTTGTCCATATTTTTTGCATTCTATGATTTTATGGCCAAATTATTTACAATAAAAACAGTATCCATAAAAACAATTTGCATACCTGATGAAAGGTTGTCTTATCCATTTGTTTGCTTGAGTAAAAATTTTCACTATTTTCATCCTTTGCTAGTTTGTATTTATTCTTCTTGTATGACAATATGCAGCAATATGTCCCAATTTGTGGCAGGCATAACAAGTGGCATTTTTCATAGGAGGAAATAATATCCTTTGATGACTTTCAAATTTGACATATTCAGGAGTATATGAACCTTTTTCAGTTGACAGTTTATTTATTTCATCCTTTTCCTTTTGAGCTTCCTCCTGGTTTTTATCTACTTTATTGCAGGATTCTTCTTCTTTAGGAATATTCTGAGCTGCTTTGATATTCTCATCTGATTTTACAAAAATGATATTTTTGTTTTATTTTTCTTTTCCTTTTCTTGATTCTCCTTCATAGCCTATCCTAGTTTTTATTAGAGGAGATCTTTGAGCATCTAGAATCTCATTCAACTTACCAGAGTTTGTCATTTGAGAAGTATCTATTTTCCTCTGGGAATTTTCTAATTTCTTCCTTAAGCATACTACTTCTTATTCCAATTTCTCTTATTCCTGAGTTTTATCCTTGATCTGCTTAAGTAAAATATCTTCTACCTTCTTGGCTTCTTCAAGCTCTACTTTCAACTGAATGAGGACTTATGAATTTTTTTCTTCTCTTACATATTTGAGAAGAATGCCTTTATGTTTTCTGTGCTTCAGTTTTAGTCTATCAATTTCCTCCAAGGCACTTCTTAGCTCCCCCTCAAGGTCCACTTCACCTTCTTCCTCATCTTCTAGAAGGCATTCTTCCAACTCTTCTATAGCCATCAATACAAATTCTGATGTTTCTTCTTCACTTGAGAATTCAGCTGAGTCTTCTGACACACTGATGTCTTGTTGAGCATAGAAAGATTTTGTATTGAATCTCTTCCCTTTCTGCCAGTTCTTTGATATTGTTTTCTCTGATTCCTGAGTCTGATTCTTTGTTTTCTTATAAGGACACTTAGAAGCATAGTGTCCAACTCTTCCACAATTGAAACATTTAAATGGAAGTTTACCTTTATACTTACTTGAGCCTTTATCCAATTTTCTGATAAATTTGGCCTCTTCTTCATCAGAGCAGGAGAATATATCTTCTTTTTCTTCTTTCTTCTTCTCTGCCTTAAAGGCTGCCTCCCTTAAATTTGACTTTCTCTGTGGCAGTCTCATCTCATAGGCTGTTAGTTTTCCAAGTAGCTGGTTCATGGTCAAGGTTTCCCAATCTGTTGTTTCTTCTATGGCAGAGACCTTGGGATTAAAACTAGATGGAAAATATCTTAGGATCTTTTGAACAATTACATATTCTTGTATGGTTTCACCTAGTGCTTTCATATTATTGAAAATTTCTGCAACCCTTAAAAAGAAACTAGCAATGTCTTCATCATCATTCATCTTTAAATTTTCAAACTGGGCTCTATAGACTTGAAGTTTGGCTGTCTCCACCTTTTTGTCTCCCTCATGAATATTTTATAGAGTTTCCCACATTTCTTTGGTAGTCTTGTTGTGCATTACTTTGATGAATTTTGCCTCACATAGTCCATTCAAGATTGCATTCATTGCCTTTGCATTAGCCACAAAATTTTGTTTGGCTTCTTTCTCTGAGAAATTTTCCTTAGAGTCATATCCAAATTCCACAGCAGCCCAAAATTCTATTCCTAAGGACATTATGTATGTTCTCATTCTGATTTTCCAGAAGGCATAATTTGCACCGGTGAAAAAAGGGGCTTTGTTCGTTGAGGATCCCTCTTGACTAGCCATACCGAGGACCTAGGATCTCCTTTCAGTTGTTAAACTGCTACAAAAAGGAACCTACTCTAATACCAATTGTTGAAACCTTAGTTAAACTGAGAGGGGGGGGGGGTGAATCAGTTTAACACATTCAAGAAATTTTTAAAGATTTCAATTAAACTTAATTACAATTTAACTTCATGATCAACTTTATATGGGAACAATCTTAATATATGAGAAAAAATGTTAAGATAATGTAACAACAGACTTATTATGAGAGCATCAAGTATTAAGCAGTTTGAATAACCATATCAACACATAGACATCACACACAGAGACAACAGATATACATGGAAACCCATAAAGGGAGAAAACCACATCTTATTATTGTTGTGATGTAAAGGCAAGCTCCAACTCCCTCTCACCACTGATTTTCTGTAAGCACCAACCTACATGAGGCTCCAACCTCAAATTCTGAAAGCTACAACTTGCAAGGAAGCTCCAAATCCCTCATTTTTTCATAAGAGAAACACTTACTGATTTACTTTGAATATCAGCTCTGTTCTATACCTTATTACTATTGTCCTTCAATTTTCATAGCTGATTTATTTATTTCTTCTGCTTCAATTCTGCATTCCTTTTTCTTTTGTCAATTTGTCCAGAAAAATGTATTCAATTCAACTTTACAGTGGGGTTTTATCTTTCTTCAGAGACTTTCCAATTACATCACAAGCAATGTAAAAATTAGAAACCCTTCCATTCAATTATAGTACATATTTCAAATTAATTCAACAACTCTGCTCTCTCTTTTTTTTTTCTCTTCATAAAAACTTCTCCAACCCAATCTGTCTCTTTTCATTTATGAATTTTCCCTGTTCATTGCAGTTGTATGACTGTTGTATGTACAACTATCTTTTAATAGAACATAAATAACTCTCGGCGTTATTATAAAAAAAACTTTTTAACAAAACAGGATCATATATATATCTGAACTCACAATCTTCATTACGTAATATGACCTTAACCATAAAAGATATAACCTTTGGTTTCATATTTAAAAGGAATGCTCATACTCATTAAATGTACATCCATGATTTCTCATTCTCATAAACAAATATCTGCACCCCAATCAAATGTTATAAAAAACTTCTTAATAAACCATGGGTTTTATATTAATGAACCACCAGTTGTATATTCCAAGAAGCCAAAGCTCTCTGTGCATTTCTTTGACTTAGGACAAAGAACAAAATTCTGTGGGTCAGCCCTTCCATGCACCTATATCGAACCACCAACGCTAACCTTTGAAAGGTTCGAGCCCCACAGCTTTATAAACCCTTCTGTTCTATTTTCCGATACGATTAATTGCAACTGAATACTTCTGATGCAATGAATTTCTCATATGCGCTTGAAGGAGGAACTCAAAAAAATATGAGACTTACTATTTATAAATGAATCGGGTTTGCTTATCTCAATCGGAACTTTTGACAAAAAGTTCCGCTGCCATAATTTTCTCCAATGCGATTCATGACTCGGGTCCCACCATATAATAATTTGTTTGTTTTAAGCCCAAATAGTAGATCCTTTTGTATTTTTAATTGCGTGCCCATAACTATAATATATATATATGTCTTGTATTTTAACATTGGTCCCTTGTTTATGAATCGACTTACATATATTTGGAGCTTTTCCTCTGACTTATGTATCGAATGGTAATTAACCCGGTATACACAGTTCTTTAACCAACCCTCTAAGGCAAAAGATAATAAAACACATTCATCCTCCCGGCTTTATTACTTAACATTATAACAATGGTTCGTGTCTTTAACCCAATACGCCAGTGCTTATAATACTCCAACCAAGGCTTATACCATTAGCAAGAGATTTTATGATGTATTGTATTCACGGGCCCACAGTACTTATAACACATATTCACAAATCAGCGTGCTATCCAATGGTTGTAGATTCATTGCACTACCAGCCTTCAATCCAACGATAATCATGCAATGTCGCGCAAATCAGCTGTACAGATGTTAGTCATTCTAACTCACACAATGAACCAATCCCACTCGTTAACCTACCGCGTGCATCCAATGGTAGTAAGCTTATCGCTCCTTCAATCTCAATTCGATGATCCTTAATGAATTTTGCGTTTTTTTATTGATACAAACGTTAAAACTTTAAAATTGCACGATAAACGTTGTTTTGTAAAACCACTTTAGGACACGTGTCGATTAAAGACATAGATCGCGTTCGAAATGTGAAATCTACTTACCACTTTAAACACCACGCGATACTATCGGTTTTCTCACCTCTGGTTTTACTGTTCACGTTCAAGGTCCCGCTTATATTCATGGTTCCGCTCCATCAAAAACTTCGCACCTTCGTTATATACATATACATATAAAATTTGTTCGAAGGTTTCATTTCTTATTTCTTCAGCACTTTAATATATGGACCTTATTTCATTGTTATTTTAATACAACGCTACCATAAGGTTTAACACCTGACTCCATTAGGTTTTTATTGCTAAACGCTTGGTTCCATTACCCTCAGAGTTCTGTCTTGACCTTTCAATGTTTCTGTTGCACTCTTGGTGCTTCCGCATGCTAAACCAACAATTCTATCAGTAATTACAATGCGCATTCCAGGTTTGTATTTCGGATTCTTCGAAGCCCTTACTGTGTCTATGTATGAAAGCTGCCATAGGATGAGTGTTAATGGCTTTCCAAATTTTCACTGTAGCCCTGAATATTCCCCTAACAATTTGTGCTTCTTTCTCTTCTGCATGTGAGCTCTTCTTCATTGGAACCCCCTCTGGATCTTTTCACTCTATGTATATTATGATTCCCTGTCTCTGTATTTTCGGTACATATCCTATCATTGTATTTCTTGTATGTATAGTCTGCTGCTCTACCAAATGTAAACTCCTGTCACTGTATTCTCTGTATGTATAGTATTCTGTCCTTTTCCATCAATGACAACACTTCTAACATGAATCTGATTTTTGTTGAGGTTGCTGAACATGACCTTTGGACCTAAAAGGATAATTTATGTTTTGAGCTTCTTGTTGTTTTTTATTATTCTGTGCATAAATTTGAGCATTCAAATCATCAGAAAACAAACAAATCCTTGATCTATATTCATATTATTGCAATGTCAAACATGTTGAATGTGAAGTTTCTCCCACAAGGTTTATTTTTTTATTTTCTTCTTCATCTCCTTGTTGTTCTTCTTCAAAAAAATTATTCAAAGGAGGTGAAAATTTTGATCATAAGCATTCCTCCTTGGGTGCAGTAGGATTTGTTGAGGTAGAAAAGGCCTCCTGAAGGGAGCCTTCTTTTTATTAGCTTCATTTTGATTGGTTCTAGCAGCTGGTTTATTTTATACCTCTAATTTTGACATCTTAGAGGCAAGTTCCTTGAACAAATTGGAAATTTTATCGATCTTTTATTCTACTATAAGAGACTTAGAAGAAGAAGGTTTTTCTTATTTCATCTTCTTTTTGTCTTTTGCTGCCTTTTCTTCCTCCATTTTTAATTTATTAGAAGCCATGAGATTAGACTACACTCCAATTGTAGCCTCTTGCATACTTGTCAGTGTCTGTGATTTTTCAGCCCTCAACCATAAGGAAAACTCAGAATCTAAAGCATTTGAAAAATTTATCATAGCTGTGGTTTCAATGGGTTTAATTTCTTCAGTAATTTTCTGATAAATCTTATTAAACCTCTTAGTAAAATCATCTAATGACTCATCTACCTTCTTCTTTAGAGTTTCAAATTTTGTAAGATAATAGACACAGTATTTCCTATCACCCCAATTCTTCACAAATATATTTTCTAATTCATCAATTCTTGTTATTGAATCTAGAGCCAAAATTCTAAACCATTTATGAGCTTCACCATCCAAGCTCTGAACAAAGAGTATTGACCAGAAATCTTCATGTTCAATATTCTGATTGTCAGCATAACTATAGAAATCCACTAAATGTTCCTCAGCAGAAACTCCTACTCACTCCCCAGTGTATTTTGGAAAATATTTCAGGTAATATCCTTGGGGAAGTGGATGCAAGGGTTGAGGGAGAACAAGTGGCGCATATCTCACAGCCACTATCTGTTGCATCCTTGTAAGGGCAAGTTGGGCCATATTTTGCTGATGTACAACTGATGTAGCTGTTTGGGAAATAGGAATTACAATTGGTGAATTATGATTCTGATTTAGGAAAAAAAAGATTGGGGATATTGAGCTAATTTTTTAGGCCTTGGAACTAAAAAGAGTGGGTTTTCAAAAAGACGAACAGAGGATGTCTTGACTTCTCCTTCAGTAGAAGAATCTGAATCTAAAGTTGTCTCTTGAGGGGATAGAGTTAATTCAACTTTATTTTGTTGAGCAAGGAAATCAAATAAGTTAAAATTAATACCTTTAGGTACAGTCTCTTCAAGTGGATGAAAGGAAGATGACCCAATAGCTAGATTTGGAGTGATAAGAGACTGATATTCAGGATGAGTTTGAAGGAAATTTAAATTATCCTTGAATTCTTCTTCAGTCAAAACATCCCTATCAAGAAAAGGTGCAATAGCCAATACTTGTTCTAATTCCCCTTTAGTCAACACAAACTCTTTTAATTCCTTATCAACACTTAGAAATTCAGTTTCTTCCTCTTTGACTAGAACAATACTTATTTCAGATTTACTAGGTGATGAGTAAGAAATTTTTTTAGCTGAGCCTAGGTTAACAACATCCACTTTACTTTCTAGGAGAGTAGCTTCAAATTGATGTTTTTTAGTAGAATCTTTTGAAACTAAAACTTTTTTTATTCTAAAGTAAATGAAGTTACCTTTTTCTTTGGAACATACTTTTTGTGTACCTTTTTCATTGACTGAGATGTGGCTTCAACTGATTTATGTTTTCCTTTTGCATCTTTAATGATCTTATCTGAGTCAACAACTGGAGTCACAGTTTGAGATCTTTGATTCCTCCTTATAGAAGGAGGTCTTGAAACCCCTATTCCTCTTTGTGCAGTCGCCAGGTGAACAAATTTGCAGTCTTCGTCAGATCACCAATTCTTGTTCACCATCAAGAACCGATTATCAGCAATTCATAACAATAGACTCGAGAGAATACTTCGTTACAAGGCCTTCATCTCCCGAAAGATGCACCAGAAGATGCTGGAACTAGAATCAACACTTGGACCGCAGCAAGTGTCTGAACAGACACATCATAATTTCTAAGGAAATTTAATGATTTGTTTTATGATATTGGTAGGTGGTTTAAACTCTAATTAACTGAAAAGATATTTCAGTCAAATCCATAGCTCTACTAATGAGGGTATTGTAACTTGATGTGGTAGCAGAGTGAAAGTTTGTAGCCTATGAGGAGAGGAAACTGTAAGATGAGAGAGGAAACAATACGTCTGTAAAACAAAAATATATTGCATTTGGTAGAAATTCACAAAAGTAACAGTTTGAAAATATTCCATTAAGAGAAAGCTATTTCTAGTCTAACGAGATTCCCACTGAAATATCATGAAGAATAACTATCATGAGTGATGTTATTCCACTATTATAAAATTTATTTTACCAAAATGCTCACTGTGTGAGACTAACAAAAACTGATAAAACACATAGCATGTTTAAGAGACTGATAGGAACACATAATAGCATAATGTTTTACATATTGTAACTGAAAGAAAGGAGATATGGAAACCCAATTAAAGTTGACAATACACACAACAAATTGATAATAATTCCTCAGTAATATCATTCCATTTCATTCAAAAAAAATATTACAGATCATATTAGTTTGGCATTTATATACAAAATATGATACTGTTATCTCCACAGAGAAAGGTAAATCTGTTTCAAAATTCATTACAACCTTGTGCAAGAGGTGAGGCTTATCCCTTAATCTTAAATACAAAGTTCTACATTAAAAACAAGATAAACATCATGAAGGCATGATGTAGGTTGTCACTCCGAAACGGTTGTATGAGGTGGCAACCTATTTGAAGACCACTCTCCTATTCTGGTGCAACCAATCTTTAGCAAAAAGTGTAAAAACCGTGGGAGTGACATGTGTTGTCTCCTTCAAATGTGAAAAATAGAACCATGATATTTTGGAGAAGACTGGATACATGACACCTGGCAGCATCCATTTCAACTGAAAAACTCCTCCACTTCACCTATTTAATGTCACCATCATGATTCAAACCAAAAAGTATCCCCTTTCCATCACATGCTGCTATTTAAAAATAATTTCTAACTTCAAAGAAAAGGTAGCTATATCCAGAAAGCATGGAACATAAACCCAAAAAGTTTCTCCAAGGAAACCCTGTTCTTCATTCATCAAAGGTCTAGAATAGAGGAAAAAATTCTAATGGCCTCTGCTTTAGTCACTCTTTTATCAGACCTATTTCTCTGTGCTTGACTCTTTGACTAATTTTTCTTCTTCCTTTCAATTTTTTCTTTTGGGCTCTCTTCAATGTTGATAATTTCATCTCTTAATTTAGAGTTGGTAGTAAACTTGCTGTTCAACCTGTGTTTATTTTTGGGTCTAGTATGAGGTCTCTTAACATAGGGATTAGGGATGAATTTGGACCTCTTTCTTCCATGTATGAATTTACTACACTCTGCCTCCTCATCTCCTGACTCTTTGTACTCAGGGTCACTGCTCTCTTCATAGGAAGAATAGGAGTGTATCTAATTTTTCTTCCTCTTCTTGATCGAAGAACAAATGGAGGAAAATAATTTAGCTAAAGTAGGCTCTTCTTCTATGACAAGCTTTGTCATTTTCTATTTTCCTTTCTTAAGATAAAGTAAAACATGTGAGAGGGTGGACTTTGTCAGGGATGTGCCACTACTTGGTTGTACTTGATGAGATGACTCAGGAACATGTCTTGAACATTTTATACCGAGGTTGACTTCCACTGGTGACAAAATAGGCTTAGGTGCAAGAATTCCAATTTTAAATTCCACTGGTTCTTCTGCAATGAAGATTTTTTCAGGTGTAAGACTCGGAATAACCACAGTTGTCATTTTCAGTCTACGTTTTGAGTCTGGATCTAGACCCATCATCATGAAGAGTTTCTTCTTAGGCTGGCTTCATGAAGAGGAGGAAATTTTCTCTTTGTCCTTTGACATAGGCCTGTTAGGAGACTTTTCATTTTTCTGTTGTAGTTCCTTCTTGTATTCATCCATGAAATACCTTAGGTTTTGGGGTTCCCTAGGTGAGCTACTGACATAAAATTCATTAATTGATGATACTGCTAGTGTAGGAATAGGATTTGCAGCCTTTCTACTTAAGCTTCTGGTCAGCCTTTTGGCTGAGATAGAGGTAGGGTTAATTTGACAGAAGGATAATGAATGTACAAAGTTAGATGGTGAACTATCAGGGGCAACACTGGTTTGCTCATGGATGTGTTTTTTCTTTGGCCTCCCTACCCTTCTTCTGGTATTAATGCTACCAATCCCTTCCTCTCTTAAAAACCTATCCCAAGTAATTTTCTTCTTTTTTGAAATGATAGACAACTAAAATTTTAATCAGCCCTCTGTGATACAAATTGTGCAAGGAGTAGTTTGGAATTTTCTTTAGCTTGAGGGACATTTTGAGCAAAGATTTATACTGAAAATAGGGTAGGTTGAGAGGTTTATCTGTTGAGATGTGAGCAAGGAATATTAAATGATAATGATGAACTAAATGAAACCTCCCTTCGCATGTGATGTATTTTTGGACTGAGGTAATAACATGTTGCCACTTGGCCTTAAATCAAGAGATGTGAGCAGTTGGATTCCACTTAATATTAGCATATTCGGGCTTAAGGTAAGAACTTATTTCTTTAGGCAGTGCTTTTCTTTTAAACCAACGTTCACCAGTTGCAAAAGTTTGGGTTGCATGGTCTATGATGGCCTCGGAAATGCTGAATGTTTTGCTGCCTAAATTTATCTTTTCATCATCAAAAGTCTCGGCGAAAGCCTAAGCTAGAGCCACATTCTCCCCAAAAAAAATTGCAAGAATTTATACCAACCAGCATTTTTGAACAGTGATTTAGCCCTAGCATCCACAAATCTTGTATTAGTTGGCTCTGACCTATTGACATTTCCTCCTTTCCCCATTTTCTAATAGCTAAACTGCTCACAAACACAAATGTTAAACTATGGTTGCAATACTATCCACGAAGCCTTGATTTTCCTTCTTTGAAAACTTAAACTGCTTTCTGGAAGAGTGGTCTCTATTTACCTGTAGCCTGCACAAAGGACTTAGGTTGAGTGAACATCGAGCTCTCTTCTCTAATTTTGCGCTTGCAATTATGGAAAGGAGTAATGACATGTTTTGAAATAATTCAAAAACAAGTAGTAAGTCATCCCACTAAGCTTGACACTCCACATTATCATTAATGTCAGATTCCTTGTACTATGATTTCTTCTTGTCTTAGGTGAAATATCTACAAGTTATAAGCCTAGGTAAATTAACCATTCATTAATAATAATCCCCTTGGATCGAATAATAATTAATCTTAATTAAAAGAATAATTATATTCATAGCATAAGGGTTTTTAATGATATTCAAATATGAATGGTCATTTCCTTTAAACATTCTTTGTTGCTCATATATGCTTGATGAACAAATGTCTTTACCTCTGAATTGAGATAACCAAAATATTAGTGAAATAGCCGCACTTTTCACTATTTGAAATATATAACTTTCAATTCTGATAAATAGCTTCCCTTTATTGCATTACTATTTTACAATGAAATCTACTAGTGAGGTAGCTATTATTAAACAAGGTGACTATAAATTTATTGCAAATGATGAGCTGTAGCCAGCACTATCATAACTTAAAATGATTTCAACTTATTTTATGACTCTAAGAAAATACTAATGACACCTATTTACTTAAAAGTACCTTGATTTTGGGACTCTTCTTCACCTTTGTTGGAAATGACTCAAACTTGGATATGGACTAAGAAATAAAAATAAATTTGAAAAGATAGAAACAATGGTGGTTCCACCATTAACATTTTTAGTGCTAACAGGTGGTATGTCATGACATGGGCTTGGGGGTCTGCCCCAAATTTACCTTCAAAATTTGGGAAATCTCCTGTAATATTGGTTGGAACTGGCAGCCAATGCAACTTATATTGGATGGGGTCATTTTTGAGCTTAGACACATCTGACAGGTCCAACGTAGCCTAAAATAGGAAGGGAGAATGGTGGGGAGAAAACGATCTTTGGAAGTTACCCATCTATGGGTTCCAACCTGGTTGATATAGATTCTTCCCCCAATAGGGCAGATTTTGACCTTGATGTGCGTATTGCCCCCAATGTTGGTAAGGACCTTGTTGCAGTTGTTGTTGAACATAGGGAAATTACTGGGGCTATTAATGAGGCCCCTATTGGGTATGAAATTGTGGTCCTTTCTAGACATATGGTCCAGTCTGAGGTCCTTGCTGAATATGAGGTCCAACTTGGGGTCCCGGATGGGTCGACTTGTACTGAGGGACCTGCTAATTTTGCGTACCAAGTTAAGGCCCCGACTGGGGTTGTTGGTATTGACCCTGAAGAATTCGCTGGTATTGGACATGAAGATGATTAGGGTGAGCACCACGTTGACCCAAAGGGATATTTTGACCAGTTTGGGTGTAAGGACCAAACTGAGGGTTACTCACAACATTATCCACTAGATGTTGGGGCTGCTGGACGTATTTCTGCGAGACGTTTGGTCGAGGAACATACTGATACTGTATATTCAACTGTTGAAAATATTGATGAGGTATGTTGGGTTGCTGAACGTACAAATATTGTATGTTCGGTTGTTGAAGATGGGGTTGTTGAAGTAGAGAATATTGAATGTGGGGTTGTTGATAGACAAATGAAACTAAAGTAAGTTTACAACTCAATGGAGCAGTGCATATGACAATATTTGCCGGTTGTGAAAGCAATGTTCCACCTAGACTAGCATTAGGTTGTCCCACCCCCAAAATGGGTCCAGAGTTAAGATGTACCCCACTCGAAAGGGGAGGTACGTAAAGAGGATTGGATTTTCCCCAAGGCACGAACAAAACCATATATTTTCCACTCAATTATGGAACTGAAGTAATCATAGATAGTGATATGGGGAAAGTATCCTATTGAAAAGGTCATTTGACCTATAGTCAATGTAGGTCGAACAACAAGTTGAGATACGACATCCATATTCAAAAAAAATGAGCCGGAAGATGGGGGAATTCCCATTGACCAAATGAAATCCAAAAATAAATATGTAGCTCCAGAAGCTCTTAAAAAAAGGCTTTCAAGAGAGGTATACCCATGCAGAAGTGAAGATATTACTTGACTAGAGGGTATCCGTGTCCCACTTCCTATATCTTGAGGAGTGGTGCCATAAGGGTAGCCTTCAGGAGGAAACATGGATGAGATGTCTTCTAGAATGTGAGTTGCAACATTTTCATATAAAGTGCTATGAGGGGCACTCATCAATGGAATATAATCAACGTTAGATGCCATTTCAAGTGGAAACAACTAACGAGCAGTAGTGCGAGATGCTACTAGAGAAGCATTAAGGGGAATTTCAGGTTTGTTAAAAGGACTATAAGCCTGTTGAGCGAAACAGCTAATGGATTGAAGAGTGGATTTGGAGGAAATATACGTAATTGTGCGAACGGTTGAAACTTTTCGCTCAGGATCCTGCCTCGAGATAATGATGAAATAAAATCGGCGGGTGGTGTTCACACGAAATATGTTGTACCAAAATGACGATTCCAATTTGAGCGCCTTGATCTTCAAGGGGTCCAATAGGAAAGTGGGGGACCTCGGGGAGGAGGGTCTTGGGGATACTTTAGAAGAATAAAGAAGGTGAAAACATTGATTTAGACTCGATGACCTTTAAGGCAAGATAAAAGAGAGAAAAGGTGAATCAATTTTGAGTAATTTAAAATTTACAATTAACCAGGAAAATATGAGGCCAAATAACTGCACATGTAAGATGTTAACGTGTGTAGTTGATTTTAGAAATTAAACAAAAATAAATAAAAATGGGTGAACTAGGAATAAAGGATTACCAGGTATCCGTGAACTGTAATATACACCTTGTTGATAAATGATAGAAAAAATTACCAAGGACTTAACGTACTACAACCAATCTCCTCGAATGCTGTGTTTGGTGTATCGCGTCTACAAGGAGGCCGACTCGGTTACTTATGACA
Source organism: Pinus albicaulis (assembly GCA_034641835.2). Taxonomy (NCBI): domain Eukaryota; kingdom Viridiplantae; phylum Streptophyta; class Pinopsida; order Pinales; family Pinaceae; genus Pinus; species Pinus albicaulis. Next base: position 689,406,959 of record CM076572.1, on the reverse strand, counting down.
GGCTTGCTATGTAGTGGTGTATCCCCATATATACTCGACAGTACATGGGAGTCTAGTTCATAGTAGTGTTGTCTAATGTGTAACCGTATGATGAGAGTGTCCCCTTATACTTTTCATACGTAGAGCATAGTCCTATATACTTCCATAGGTGGGACAGGGTTTCACAGCTGGAATATAACAAAAAATTTTAGTGACAACTCCTATTTTTAATGACACTGAAACACGTCTCTAGCCTAGACCTCTAAATGTTTTCATTTATTTCAAATGCTCCTTAAGGTTAATTGGATAAATTTTAAAGTTTATCTTCAGTTAAGTCTCAATTAAGGCTCAATATCGATGTCACCTGAACCCTATAATGTAGCTAAAGGCTAAAAGATATTCTTTCCATTTCGATGAATTCTAAAATTATGAGGGAAGAAGCGCAAACAAGAGTTCAAGTAATAAAACAAACAATATTGCCCCCCAACTAGTTCATAACTACTGAAGTGAAACTTTCAAAAACCGAATTCACTTTCACTATTCCCCAAAATGCAAGCTTATTGAAAAATGAAATTGCTTCTCTTTTCACTAAGATGCATAACAATATTTTGTTTCTTCTTTTACTTTGAAATCTCAAAATGAAAATGCAATCAATGAACTAAAGTAAAATCAACCAAATGAAAAAAATAATGCAAAATAATTCTTTTCACTTTTCTTTCTATTGAATGGAAAAAAAGATCGCTTCAAATAATGCATGAATGAAAATCACTTTCACTCTTTTTTCAAAATGATGAAAAAAAAACCAAATCAAAATTTCAAAATGAAAATCACTTTCAATTTACTCTTTTGAATTCAAAAACTAGATAAGACACACCCTTCCAAACTTGCGAATCAAACAATCACTATCTTATGTTTGACACTTAATTGAAGGTGATCTCTAAGTGTGGTGATGACCAGTGAAAACGAATACAACTTTAGAACAAGTTGGAAGCGATGTGTGATAGTGTTCGAGTTGACAGGAATAGAACTCTAAAGTAGAGTCTATCAACTCTCTGACGATAAACACAAGTGACAAGAGAAGAGAAATTGACTAGAAAACCTAGAAAATCTTTTAACTTCTAACCACAAGCAAGTCAAAGAGACAAAAACAACCATTCAAACAACATAAACTAACAAAATACAATGGAAATATTTAATTAATACTCAGCAGAATTTCTTAGGGGTCAAAACACACTGGGAAGATAAGGGGAAACCCTAACATTTTCCTATCCCTAGGATCAACGCATCTGTGATGAACATAATCATGTTGAAAGGAAAATCAACGTGAATTATTTGTATAAAAAAATGCTATCAGTGCGACTGCAAGGGAAGAAAACAAATTGCGTGCTAAAACCAAGGAAAATAAAAAATAATTTCACACTAAAACTAGACCTGACACACTGAAATAACTATCAAATCCTATGTAGACCTATAAAGACCCAAACAGACTTAGATATTTATGATCGGTCAAACTGATCAGAAATCAACCAAGGAAAGGGAAGGCAAAGAGGCTAAAGCTCCCTAGTGGAGTCACAAATTATGTTGTGAAGATAAATCCCCTTTGTGGATGAAGGTGATCTCTCTAGCCCTAGAGTTGGTCTAGCAAATTAAGAGACTACCTAATGCAATATTTCTTAGCTAATATCCAAAACAAGATGAGAAAGGGAATAGGCCTACCTCTTCCTGATGCTATGCTCGAATCCTTTGATGGTGGCCTCAAACCACAGTCCCTCAATCTTTCTCCTTGCAACTAGTGGCGTACGATTACCTGCAGAAGATCAAGAGACAACAAAAACGTAATCCAATACAAAACATACATTGAATATCAAATATATAATAGATCAAGGAACATTAGACTATTTGCAAAAATGATTAGACAAATATAGAAAGAAAACACCAGATGTTTTATTAATAAATATTAAAGTGTGAGCTTATAGTTGTGGCTTTAATGTTGGAGGCCTCCCTTTGGTGATGTCCGAGTGCTTCACGGAAGCTCTTAAAGCACTCCTTCTCCTGGATAACTTAGGTGTTATTTCAATACATGAATGCAAGGAAAATGAATGATCAAACCAGCAACAGCCAGCAATAGTGGAAAGATGGGGATCAATTTAGTGGAGGGAGAGGAGTTAGGAGCCCATGAAAGAAGGACAGAAGGACCACTTTTCAAGGACAATCCCCCATTGATAATATCAAAATATTGAAATGAGAGAGTTCGACCCTATCTCCATCGAATGACATTGAGTTCCCTATCTTGGAAACTTATAGAGGTCGAAGCTTCTCCTCCATTTGAGGAAAAACTGCCAGAAAGGGTTCAACGCAATTTTCTCAGTTAAAAGAGTGCTGACAGTGCTAGGATAGAGCTGTGAACCAACCATCAACATGGGAAGGTTACTGGAGAACAGCGCTGACCTAAAAAATTAGGATTTTAGGTAAATTTTCTTCAATGATATTTCAAGGCAACTTTCTTTGAGTCTTCAGAGGATGTCTTTGTGTATTTTTTCCAGGTGGAAATACTACATATAATTCGTCATAAGGAACTTCAAGATCAGGGATGGGAAGTGAGAAGAGTGAGAAATTAATGTGTAACAACACCCTTCGAAAAGTAACAATACCAATGGAGGTCGCGTTATACCTTCTATCATTTCCTAGCTTAATGTTGATCCAGGTGGCTCTAGAGACACACACAGGACAAGTGGGCTTAGAGAATCTCAAATATCAAATTGTTTATATTTCTCTCAAACTAGGACCAGAGCGTAGATCTCGTCATCCTGATCGCAGTGGTGTGAACAGTTCATCAAACCGAGCTCGTATGTGAAAGTTAGAGCTGGCCAAAGTTTCGAGTTGAATTGGTGACTTGGTAGGCTTAATGAAGGCACAAATTTGACCTTTTCTGGCCACCAGATTCTGGCCAGCTCCTACCAGATTCAAGGAAAATTTGTGGCCTATTTAAAATCACTCCTATAGTCAAAATTGAATTTTTCAAAAGTGACCAATTACTTCTTAAAATAGAAAATTATTAAAAAAATAGGGGGTGGTGGGCCACCACCCAACCACCCCACCCATATGTTACATCCATATATTATAACATATATTTAAGGTTGGCAGGAGTTAAACTCGTGGTCAGCTCTGCCAACCCTACTCACACGGTAACCCCTCCAAATGAACGGATCCAACCATATACAACAAACATATATATTGAGATATATATATATATATATATATATATATATATATATATATATATATATATATATATATATATATATATATATATATATATATATATATACACCATGCAACATTTGTTGTCGGTGGTTTGGTCAGGCCACCCAATGCGGGCCCGAACCTCCCAAAAAAATGCACCATACCATTTTTTAAATAAAAAACAATGTGTTGCAATTGTGGCAAGATTCGAACTCGGATCTCTACCCGACCAACCCTCAATTTTTGCCAATGCGCCCAACTGTTTATGTTGGTAAGTCTGCCCATAATTGATTACTTAAACCCATCATTTGCAAGTGCATCCAGGGCCATAGAGAAGCAAAGCACGCATGCATTTCTAGGCAGGCACAGATCTTGATGCAGGAAAAACCATGAGCAGACCCATAAATAGGGAGCGAAACCATAAGCCTTAAAATTTTCCCAGGGAGGTAATTTTTCTTCATGTCATAATATAGTCAAGTTTACAGTCAATTTTCATGGTTTTTCGCAGGGAACATAATGGTGAGGTAGGATTTGTGTTTTGAGTTGCAGATTTCCAGTCCACCCATGGAGAAGCCACATGGAGGAATCTAGGGGGATTCTAAAAGATTCATTTTTTCCCCAAATCTTCACTTTCTCATAATTCAGCAAATGGACAGATGTTTTTGCACTATTCGACATCACAAAGCTGATGGTATATTCATATTTTTCAATTGAGCTTTATATTTTTCGGTCACTTTTTGAAGTGAAGTTGCAGGTGTCAGTTTTCAGTGAGTGAGCAGTCGATTTCACACCTCTTGACGCCACGATTGTGATGGTGTTTTTAGATCCAGCAGCAGCAACAACCATTCTTTAGTCATCTTCAACATGAGGTATATGATGTGTTGCTTTCATGTACATCTTTGTCCCTGAGATGCATAGTGTTGTACAGATCATTATTGATATATGAGTCGTGGGATCTTGTCGTGTTTTTTTATTGATGTACATTCTTTCATGGACTTGTATTATTTTTTAGATCCCTTTGAAGCCATGTTGGTGGGATACTCATTGTCACACATATGTCGTTTGGGATCCCTTGCTTGCCATGTTGGAAGGATACTCATAGTATTTATGTGTGAGTTTTTATCATACTGATAGGATCCTTGTCGTGAATGAGAGTTCCACAGTGGAACATCTCGTAAAGAGGTCTAGCCACTCCTGCGTGAGGGAACTTTCCTTGTATGTCAGAGAAAACACATCCATGTACATCTTCTTATAGCACTTAATACAGCGGCCTACACCATCTTGACACCAAGGCCCAGAGATGTAGTACCCCTGGACGAACTCTGTCATAAACGACGTGTTCTTATGATTGCTGATCTTGACATTTATGTTCCTCTTCTTACAACAAGCAATTTTTCATTCATTTTCATTAATGCTTTACTTAAATGCAGTTCTAATCTATCAGCTGAAGTAAAAGGTCTTGGTTAAGGGTATCAAGAATTTACCCTAGATCAAATGTGCATCTAGAGGTCCTTCTCCTCCAAGTCACTGAAGAATTATTTGTTTTCGGTCATGTGGAATGACGCTCCACTATCCAGGTACCACATAATACCCATCATTGATGTCACAATTCATGCAATGAGGGTTAAATACAACTCAGATTGTGAAGCAAGACCTTCAATTTCCGCTCCTCCCGAGGGCTTCTTGTTGACCTTCTTGTGTGGATACTTCGTGGCATAATGTCCCAGCTCATGAAAGTGAAAACATTTGATCTCCAAAAAATACTTCTTCTTTCCTCCTTGTGATCCAGATTTATGCAGGAATGCAACAGAATAAATAAATAACCATAAACATAGAAATACAATGGAAATAAGGCTTCATTTCATAAATATCAAATCACCGAAATATGCTTACGAACATGATGGAAATAAAATAGCTAGGGTTCTGGTAGCGAATCTCTGAGAAGATATGTGGTGACTACAGACCCTGCAGGCTGACAGTCTGTGGGGCTTGAGGGCCTATTTATTATGGAAAAACAATGGAGAATTCTAAACTTCCAAAAACCTAACCCTAAGAGATGAAGCGCCAAAAATATGGGCCCCGTTTGGGTAAATTGGTGTTTCAACTTTCCAGGGACGTAACTTTGGCATACTATCTCCGTTTGGGTCTTCAAAATGGCTCTGGAAGTTCAGGACCTGAAAAACTACTAAAAATAATAAGTTGTGAAAAAAACTGAAAGAGACAATGGTGGGGCCCCAAGTGGAATAGGCGGGTGACCACCAATATCCACCTGGATCATTCCTCCCCCCTTAGGAAGCAATGGTCCCCATTGCGTTAAGTTGCTCCATGCGATGAGGAAACTTCTGTTGAACTTGGTCCATGGTGAACCACTTGCCAGAGTGAAGGAGATTTGTGACTTGTGACCGTCTGATTGGATCTTACGCTTTTTTTTGTTTTCTTGATTTTCATTTCCATGATACAATCTGTGGTGGCTTGCTCCATGCAGTTTGGGTTTAACTCTTTTGGTGTGAGTTCTTCTGCAATGTCAGAGGTGTCCAATAGAGGTGGGAAGTGGGGACGAAGGCGGTCGACATTGAATACTGGGTGCAGACCAAGGAATGGTGGAATACTGAGATAAAAGGCATTGTTCCCTACAACCTTGGTGATGGTGTACAACCCATATTGGAGCAGGTGAATCTTGCGGTGGGGTCTAGTGTGGCGCTCCTTCTGCAAATGTAGCCACAATTTTTCACCCACTTAGAAGTTGTGTGGCACCCGATGTTGATCATGTCGTTGCTTGTACTTAGCATTGCTTCTGTCCAATATGTCATGAACCTGTTAGTGGATGTGCTGAATGTGCTTGATGAAGTTTTTTGCTTTGTCAACTTCAGAATGGACATGATCTGAATCGGCCTGAGTAGTTGCAAATGGCATGGCTACATCAATGGGACATAGTGGCTGGAATCCCAAGCCCACCTGAAAGGGGCTGTGGCCGGTTGAGCTGTGGAGAGCCCAGTTATAACTGTGTTGTACATAGGGAAGGCTCTCATCCCATCTGTGTGGATGCTTTGAATTTTACATGTGTAGAATGTGTACAATCATCCTGTTGACGACCTCTATTTGGCCATCAATTTGGGGATGGAAAGCTGTGGACTTGGTGAGCTTGGTGTCCAACATTGACCAGAGGCTAGACCAAAATGTGCTGAGAAACCTGTTGTCTCTCTCTAATATGATAGATTTTGGGATCCAAAAGTGCACCCACACTCGTTCAAAGAAGATTTTAGCAGTGGCTTCTGCTGTGATATTCTTCTTGAAGGCTGCCATAATGGCCATCTTTGAGAATCTGTCAACGACCATGAAAACACAGTCGTTTCCATGCTTAGTAGAAGGAAGGCCTGACATGTAATCCATGGAGATGGATTCCCAAGGTCGACTAGGGGTAGGTAGCGGAGTATAGAGCTTTTGCTTCTTTATGGTCGGTTTGGAAATGGCACACGCAGTGCAAGATTTGATGTACTTCCCGACATCCTATCGAAGGTTCGGCCAATAGAAATACTTCTGTAGTACTACCACTATTTTCTCGACCCCAAAATTCCCAACGACTCGACTGTAGTGCGCTTCCCATATCATCTTATCACACTCGCTTGAAGGAACACAAAGATGTCCCAAGTGACATAATAGTGCATCTTGGAGGTGAAAATTTGGAACTTGCATACCCCACAAGAGTGCCTTGTATGTGTGGCTAAAGTATGGATTGCTCTTGTAGATAAGCGGCCAATCAGAAGTCTCATGCCCACAAGAGTTGAGAACGGTGGTTATGGCCATGATCGGTGGTCGGCTAAGGCAATGTGCAACATTATTGGTGCTACCCTTCTTTTACTTTATGTTCAAATGAAATTGTTGCAGATATGTGGACCACTTTTGAAGGCGATCGTTCTGCAACTTCCCTTGTGTTTGTATGAACTGCAAGGGTTGGTGGTCTGTGTGGATGATTGTTTCCTTCCCCAAAATGTAATTCTTCCATTGTCGACAAGCCTGCACAATGGAATACATTTCTTTGTCATAAGTGGGATACTTTCGAACTGTGTCAGAAAATGTCTCACTATGATATGCCACTAGATGCCCATGTTGAGAAAGAAATACCCCAATAGCATAGTCAATGGCATCTATCTCAATCTCAAATGGTTGTTGCAAGTTTGGTAATGTGAGCACTGGGGCAGAACAGAGGCGATGTTTCAATTCTACGAACGCCTTCTGTTGAGATTCCGACCAAAAGAAATTTTCTTTCGCTCCTCCCTTGGGGACTTGAATCAAGGGCCAAGTGATATGAGAGAATCCCAACACGAACCTGTGGTAGAAATTAGCAAGACCCAGAAAGCTACGAAGCTCTGTTAGGGTGGTTGGGGCTGGCCAATCTTGAATGACTTGGATCTTGGCTGGATCCACATGCACCCCCCTTTCATCAATAATGTATCCCAGATATTGAACTTGGGTCATGCCAAAAGTGCACTTCTCCAAATTGGCACACAACTTTTGTTGCTGCAATGTTTGGAGGACTTCTCGAATGTGGTGGAGGTGCTCTTCCCAAGTCACATGCTGCTATTTAAAAATAATTTCTAACTTCAAAGAAAAGGTAGCTATATCCAGAAAGCATGGAACATAAACCCAAAAAGTTTCTCCAAGGAAACCCTGTTCTTCATTCATCAAAGGTCTAGAATGGGGGCAAAAATTCTAACAGCTCTTGCTTTAGTCTCCACCTTCAGACCTATTTCTGTGTCAGACTCTTTGACTAGACTTTTTCTTCTTCCTTTCAATTTTGTCTTATGGGATTTCTTCAAGGTTGATAATTTCATCCCTCGGTTTAGGATTGGAAATCAACTCGCTGTTTAGCCTGAGTTTGTTTCTTGGTCTATTATGAGGTCATTTGACATAGGGACTAGGGATGAATTTGGACCTCTTTCCTCCATGTATAAATTTACTAGACTCAGCCTCCACATATTTTGACTCTGTGTACTCAGGATCACTATTGTCTTCAAATGAGTAATAGGAGTGTATCTAATTTTTCTTCCTCTTCTTGATCGAAGAACAAATGGAGGAAAATAATTTAGCTAAAGTAGGCTCTTCTTCTATGACAAGCTTTGTCATTTTCTGTTTTCCTTTCTTAAGAGAAAGTAAAACATGTGAGAGGGTGGACTTTGTCAAGGATGTGCCACTACTTGGCTGTACTTGATGAGATGACTCAGGAACATGTCTTGAACTTTTTATACCGAGGTTGACTTCCACTGGTGACAAAATAGGCTTAGGTGCAAGAATTCCAATTTTAAATTCCACTGGTTCTTCTGCAATGAAAATTTTTTCAAGTGTAAGACTCAGAATAACCACAGTTGTCATTTTCAGTCTACGTTTCGAGTCTGGATCTAGACCCATCATCATGAAGAGTTTCTTCTTAGGCTGGCTTCATGAAGAGGAGGAAATTTGTTCTTTGTCCTTTGACATAGGCCTGTTAGGAGACTTTGCATTTTTCTGTTGTAGTTCCTTCTTGTATTCATCCATGAAATACCTTAGGTTTTGGGGTTCCCTAGGTGAGCTACTGACATAAAATTCATTAATTGATGATACTGCTAGTGTAGGAATAGGATTTGCAGCCTTTCTACTTGAGCTTCTGGTCAGCCTTTTGGCTGAGATAGAGGTAGGGTTAATTTGACAGAAGGATAATGAATGTAAAAAGTTAGATGGTGAACTATCAGGGGCAACACTGGTTTGCTCATGGATGTGTTTTTTCTTTGGCCTCCCTGCCCTTCTTCTGGAATTAATGCTACCAATCCCTTCCTCTCTTAAAAACCTATCCCAAGTAATTTTCTTCTTTTTTGAAATGATAGACAACTAAAATTTTAATCAGCCCTCTGTGATACAAATTGTGCAAGGAGTAGTTTGGAATTTTCTTTAGCTTGAGAGACATTTTGAGCAAAGATTTATACTGAAAATAGGGTAGGTTGAGAGGTTTATCTGTTGAGATGTGAGCAAGGAATATTAAATGATAATGATAAACTAAATGAAACCACCCTTCGCATGTGATGTATTTTTGGACTGAGGTAATAACATGTTGCCACTTGGCCTTAAATCAAGAGATGTGAGCAGTTGGATTCCACTTAATATTAGCATATTCGGGCTTAAGGTAAGAACTTATTTCTTTGAGGTGCTTTGCTTTTAAACCAACGATTACGATTGCAAAAGTTTGGGTTACTTGGTCTATGATGGCCTGAAAATCTTGAATGTTTCTTGCCTAAATTTATCTTTTCATCATCAAAATTCTGCTTCCAAAAGCCCCTAGCTAAACCCATTCTCTAAAAAATTGCAAGAATTTATACCAACCAGCATTTTTGAACAGTGATTTAGCCCTAGCATCCACAAATCTTGTATTAGTTGGCTCTGACCTATTGACATTTCCTCCTTTCCCCATTTTCTGATAGCTAAACTGCTCACAAACACAAATGTTAAACTATGGTTGCAATACTATCCACGAAGCCTTGATTTTCCTTCTTTGAAAACTTAAACTGCTTTCTGGAAGAGTGGTCTCTATTTACCTGTAGCCTGCACAAAGGACTTAGGTTGAGTGAACATCGAGCTCTCTTCTCTAATTTTGCGCTTGCAATTATGCAAAGGAGTAATGACATGTTTTGAAATAATTCAAAAACAAGCAGTAAGTCATCCCACTAAGCTTGACACTCCACATTATCATTAATGTCAGATTCCTTGTACTATGATTTCTTCTTGTCTTAGGTGAAATATCTACAAGTTATAAGCCTAGGTAAATTAACCATTCATTAATAATAATCCCCTTGGATCGAATAATAATTAATCTTAATTAAAAGAATAATTATATTCATAGCATAAGGGTTTTTAATGATATTCAAATATGAATGGTCCTTTCATTTAAACATTCTTTGTTGCTCATATATGCTTGATGAACAAATGTCTTTACCTCTGAATTGAGATAACCAAAATATTAGTGAAATAGCCGCACTTTTCACTATTTGAAATATATAACTTTCAATTCTGATAAATAGCTTCCCTTTATTGCATTACTATTTTGACAATGAAATCACAACTGAGGTAGCTATTATTCCAAACAAGGTGACTGTAAATTTATTACCCAAATGATGACTAGCCTTCAGCACTATCATAACTTAAAATAATGATTTCAACTTATTTTATGACTCTAAAACAATAATGACACCTATTCACTTAAAAGTACCTTGATTTTGGGACTCTTTTTCACCTTTGTTGGAAATGACTCAAACTTGGATATGGACTAGGACATTAGAAAGAATTTGAAAACAATGACACAATGGAGATTACACCATTAACATTTTTAGTGCTAGCAATTTGGTATGCTCTTGACATAGGCTTGAAGTGCCCCAAATTTACCTTCAAAATTTGGGAAATCTCTCATAATAATATTGGTTGGAGCGCGGTAATGCAACTTATATTGGATAGGGGTCATTTTTGAGCTTAGCCACATCGTAGTCCAACGCAAAATATGCCCTCGAGGAGAATGGTGGGGAGAAAACGATCTTTGGAAGTTACCCATCTATGGGTTCCAACCTGGTTGATATAGATTCTTCCCCCAATAGGGTATATTTTGACCTTGATGTGCGTATTGCCCCCAATGTTGGTAAGGACCTTGTTGCAGTTGTTGTTGAACATAGGGAAATTACTGGGGCTATTAATGAGGCCCCTGTTGGGTATGAAATTGTGGTCCTTTCTAGACATATGGTCCAGTCTGAGGTCCTTGCTGAATATGAGGTCCAACTTGGGGTCCCGGATGGGTCGACTTGTACTGAGGGACCTGCTAATTTTGCGTACCAAGTTAAGGCCCCGACTGGGGTTGTTGGTATTGACCCTGAAGAATTCGCTGGTATTGGACATGAAGATGATTAGGGTGAGCACCACGTTGACCCAAAGGGATATTTTGACCAGTTTGGGTGTAAGGACCAAACTGAGGGTTACTCACAACATTATCCACTGGATGTTGGGGCTGTTGGACGTATTTCTGCGAGACGTTTGGTCGAGGAACATACTGATACTGTATATTCAACTGTTGAAAATATTGATGAGGTATGTTGGGTTGTTGAACGTACAGATATTGTATGTTCGGTTGTTGAAGATGGGGTTGTTGAAGTAGAGAATATTGAATGTGGGGTTGTTGATAGACAAATGAAACTAAAGTAAGTTGACAACTCAATGGAGCAGTGCATATGACAATATTTGCCGGTTGTGAAAGCAATGTTCCACCTAGACTAGCATTAGGTTGTCCCACCCCCAAAATGGGTCCAGAGTTAAGATGTACCCCGCTCGAAAGGGGAGGTACGTAAAGAGGATTGGATTGTCCCCAAGGCACGAACAAAACCATATATTTTCCACTCAATTATGGAACTGAATTAATCATAGATAGTGATATGGGGGTAGTATCCTATTGAAACGGTCATTTGACCTATAGTCAATGTAGGTCGAACAACAAGTTGAGATACGACATCCATATTCAAAAAAAATGAGCCGTAAGATGGGGGAATTCCCATTGACCAAATGAAATCCAAAAATAAATATGTAGCTCCAGAAGCTCTTAAAAAAAGGCTTTCAAGAGAGGTATACCCATGCAGAAGTGAAGATATTACTTGACTAGAGGGTATTCGTGTCCCACTTCCTATATCTTGAGGAGTGGTGCCATAAGGGTAGCCTTCAGGAGGAAACATGGATGAGATGTCTTCTAGAATGTGAGTTGCAACAGTTTCCTATAAAGTGCTATGAGGGGCACTCATCAATGGAATATAATCAACGTTAGATGCCATTTCAAGTGGAAACAAGTAACGAGCAGTAGTGCGAGATGCTACTAGAGAAGCATTAAGGGGAATTTCAGGTTTGTTAAAAGGACTATAAGCCTGTTGAGGCGAAACAAATAATGGATTGAAGAGTGGATTTGGAGGAAATACCATAAATTGTGCAGACGGTTCAAGAATTTTCGTCTCAGGATCCTTAGATGATGATGAAATAAAATCAGCAGGTGGTGGTCACGCCGAAATATGTTGTACACTTATGACAATTCCAATTTCAGCGCCTTGATCTTCAAGGGGTCCAACCGGAAAGTGGGGGACCTCGGGAGGAGGGTCTTGAGATACTTTAGAAGAATAAAGAGGTGAATCTATTGATTTAGACTCGATGACCTTTAAGGCAAGATAAAAGAGAGAAAAGGTGAATCAATTTTGAGTAATTTAAAATTTACAATTAACCAGGAAAATATGAGGCCAAATAACTGCACATGTAAGATGTTAACGTGTGTAGTTGATTTTAGAAATTAAACAAAAATAAATAAAAATGGGTGAACTAGGAATAAAGGATTACCAAGTATCCGTGAACTGTAATATACACCTTGTTGATAAATGATAGAAAAAATTACCAAGGACTTAACGTACTACAACCAATCTCCTCGAATGTTGTGTTTGGTGTATCGCGTCTACAAGGAGGCCGACTCGGTTACTTATGGCAGGCTTGCTATGTAGTGGTGTATCCCCATATATACTCGACGGTACATGGGAGTCTAGTTCATAGTAGTGTTGTCTAATGTGTAACCGTATGATGAGAGTGTCCCCTTATACTTTTCATACGTAGAGCATAGTCCTATATACTTCCATAGGTGGGACAGGGTTTCACAGCTAGAATATAACACAAAATTTTAGTGACAACTCCTATGTTTAATGACACTGAAACACGTCTCTAGCCTAGACCTCTAAATGTTTTCATTTATTTCAAATGCTCCTTAAGGTTAATTGGATAAATTTTAAAGTTTATCTTCAGTTAAGTCTCAGTTAAGAGCTCCAATATCGGTGTCACTGAACCCTATAATGTAGCTAAGGCTAAAAGATATTCTTTCCATTTCGATGAATTCAGAATTATGAGGGAAGAAAACAGCAGGAGACTAAAAATGAAACAAGCAATGTGCCCCAACTAGTTCACAGCTATTTGAAGTGAAACTTTCAAAAATAAGTTAAACTCACTGTTCCCCAAAATGCAAGCTTATTGAAAAATGAAATTGCTTTCTCTTTTCACTAAGATGCATAACAATATTTTGTTTCTTCTTTTACTTCTGAAATCTCAAAATGAAAATGCAATCAATGAACCAAAGTAAAATCAACCAAATGAAAAAATAATGCAAAATAATTCTTTTCACTTTTCTTTCTATTGAATGGAAAAAAAGATCGCTTCAAATAATGCATGAATGAAAATCACTTTCACTCTTTTTTAAAAATGATGAAAAAAAAACCAAATCAAAATTTCAAAATGAAAATCACTTTCAATTTACTCTTTTGAATTCAAAAACTAGATAAGACACACCCTTCCAAACTTGTGAATCAAACAATCACTATCTTATGTTTGACACTTAATTGAAGGTGATCTCTAAGTGTGGTGATGACCAGTGAAAACGAATACAACTTCAGAACAAGTTGGAAGCGATGTGTGATAGTGTTCGAGTTGACAGGAATAGAACTCTAAAGTAGAGTCTATCAACTCTCTGACGATAAACACAAGTGACAAGAGAAGAGAAATTGACTAGAAAACCTAGAAAATGTTTTAACTTCTAACCACAAGCAAGTCAAAGAGACAAAAACAACCATTCAAACAACATAAACTAACAAAATACAATGGAAATATTTAATTAATACTCAACAGAATTTCTTAGGGGTCAAAACACACTGGGAAGATAAGGGGAAACCCTAACATTTTCCTATCCCTAGGATCAACGCATCTGTGATGAACATAATCATGTTGAAAGGAAAATCAACGTGAATTATTTGTATAAAAAAATGCTATCAGTGCGACTGCAAGGGAAGAAAACAAACTGCGTGCTAAAACCAAGGAAAAATAAAAAATAATTTCACACTAAAACTAGACCTGACACACTGAAATAACTATCAAAACCTATGTAGACCTATAAAGACCCAAACAGACTTAGATATTTATGATCGGTCAAACTGATCATAAATCAACCAAGGAAAGGGAAGGCAAAGAGGCTAAAGCTCCCTAGTGGAGTCACAAATTATGTTGTGAAGATAAATCCCCTTTGTGGATGAAGGTGATCTCTCTAGCCCTAGAGTTGGTCTAGCAAATTAAGAGACTACCTAATCCAATATTTCTTAGCTAATATCCAAAACAAGATGAGAAAGGGAATAGGCCTACCTCTTCCTGATGCTATGCTCGAATCCTTTGATGATGGCCTCAAACCACAGTCCCTCAATCTTTCTCCTTGCAACTAGTGGCGTATGATTACCTGCAGAAGATCAAGAGACAACAAAAACGTAATCCAATACAAAACATACATTGAATATCAAATATATAATAGATCAAGGAACATTAGACTATTTGCAAAAATGATTAGACAAATATAGAAAGAAAACACCAGATGTTTTATTAATAAATATTAAAGTGTGAGCTTATAGTCGTGGCTTTAATGTTGGAGGCCTCCCTTTGGTGATGTCCGAGTGCTTCACGGAAGCTCTTAAAGCACTCCTTCTCCTGGATAACTTAGGTGTTATTTCAATACATGAATGCAAGGAAAATGAATGATCAAACCAACCCAACAATGACCAACCAATAGTGGAAGGATGGGGATCAATTTATAGGAAGGGAGAGGGAGTTAGGAGCCCATGAAAGAAGGATGAAGGACCACTTTTCAAGGGACAATCCCCCATTGATAATATCAAAATATTGAAATGAGAGAGTTCGACCCTATCTCCATCGAATGACATTGAGTTCCCTGTCTTGGAAACTTATAGAGGTCGAAGCTTCTCCTCCATTTGAGGAAACACTGCCAGAAAGGGTTCAACGCAATTTTCTCAGTCAAAAGAGTGCTGACAGTGCTAGGATAGAGCTGTGAACCAACCATCAACATGGGAAGGTTACTGGAGAAAAGCGCTGACCTAAAAAATTAGGATTTTAGGTAAATTTTCTTCAATGATATTTCAAGGAAACTTTCTTTGAACTAAGCCCAGGACAGGATGTCTTTATGTGTATTTTTTTCCGGAGTGGAAATACTACATATGATGCGTCCTGAGAACTTCAAGATCGGGGATGGGTGGGATGGGAAGTGAAAGAGTGAGAAATTAATGTGCAACAACACCCTTGGCCATGATACCAATGGAGGTCGCGTTATACCCTTCTATCATTTCCTAGCTTAATGTTGATCCAGTGGCTCTAGAGAGACACACACGGAACCAAAGTGGGCTTAGAATCTCAAATATCAAACTGACCTGTTCTCTCCAAAACTAGGGACCAGTGTAGATCTCGTCTCATCACGATCGCAGTGGTATGAAAAGTTCATCAGCAGAACTCGTATACGAGATTAGAGCTGGCCAAAGTTTCGAGTTGAATTGGTGACTTGGTAGGCTTAATGAAGGCACAAATTTGACCTTTTCTGGCCACCAGATTCTGGCCAGCTCCTACCAGATTCAAGGAAAATTTGTGGCCTATTTAAAATCACTCCTATAGTCAAAATTGAATTTTTCAAAAGTGACCAATTACTTCTTAAAATAGAAAATTATTAAAAAAATAGGGGGTGGTGGGCCACCACCCAACCACCCCACCCATATGTTACATCCATATATTATAACATATATTTAAGGTTGGCAGGAGTTAAACTCGTGGTCAGCTCTGCCAACCCTACTCACACGGTAACCCCTCCAAATGAACGGATCCAACCATATACAACAAACATATATATTGAGATATATATATATATATATATATATATACACCATGCAACATTTGTTGTCGGTGGTTTGGTCAGGCCACCCAATGCGGGCCCGACCCTCCCAAAAAAATGCACCATACCATTTTTTAAATAAAAAACAATGTGTTGCAATTGTGGCAAGATTCGAACTCGGATCTCTACCCGACCAACCCTCAATTTTTGCCAATGCGCCCAACTGTTTATGTTGGTAAGTCTGCCCATAATTGATTACTTAAACCCATCATTTGCAAGTGCATCCAGGGCCATAGAGAAGCAAAGCATGCATGCATTTCTAGGCAGGCACAGATCTTGATGCAGGAAAAACCATGAGCAGACCCATAAATAGGGAGCGAAACCACACAAAGCCATAAATTACCCGAAGTAATTTTTTTTTCTTCATATCATATACTTAGACCCAAGTTTGCAGTCAATTTTACCATGATTTTAAAAGGACATAATAGTGAGGTAGGTTGTTACTTCAGTTGTGATTTCAGTCATTTCTTGGAAGCCATGGAGAATCTGAGGTTAAAAGATTCATTTTTTCCCCAAATCTTCACTTTCTCATAATTCAGCAAATGGACAGATGTTTTTGCACTATTCGACATCACAAAGCTGATGGTCTATTCATATTTTTCAATTGAGCTTTATATTTTTCGGTCACTTTTTGAAGTGAAGTTGCAGGTGTCAGTTTTCAGTGAGTGAGCAGTCGATTTCACACCTCTTGACGCCACGATTGTGATGGTGTTTATCGGCGGCGGCAACAACCATTCTTTAGTCATCTTCAACATGAGGTATATGATTTGTTGCTTTCTGCTGCATCATTGTCCACAGAGATGCATAGTGTTGTACGAATCATTATTGATATGAGTGGTAAGGATCTTGTCGTGTTTTTTGATGATGTACATTCTTTGTCATGGACTTGTATTATTTTTTAGATCCCTTTGAAGCCATGTTGGTGGGATACTCATTGTCACACATATGTCGTTTGGGATCCCTTGCTTGCCATGTTGGAAGGATACTCATAGTATTTATGTGTGAGTTTTTATCATACTGATAGGATCCTTGTCGTGAATGAGAGTTCCACAGTGGAACATCTCGTAAAGAGGTCTAGCCACTCCTGCGTGAGGGAACTTTCCTTGTATGTCAGAGAAAACACATCCATGTACATCTTCTTATAGCACTTAATACAGCGGCCTACACCATCTTGACACCAAGGCCCAGAGATGTAGTCCCCCTGGACGAACTCTGTCATCAACGACGTGTTCTTATGATTGCTGATCTTGACATTTATGTTCCTCTTCTTACAACAAGCAATTTTTCATTCATTTTCATTAATGCTTTACTTAAATGCAGTTCTAATCTATCAGCTGAAGTAAAAGGTCTTGGTTAAGGGTATCAAGAATTTACCCTAGATCAAATGTGCATCTAGAGGTCCTTCTCCTCCAAGTCACTGAAGAATTATTTGTTTTCGGTCATGTGGAATGACGCTCCACTATCCAGGTACCACATAATACCCATCATCGATGTCACAATTCATGCAATGAGGGTTAAATACAACTCAGATTGTGAAGCAAGACCTTCAATTTCCGCTCCTCTCGAGGGCTTCTTGTTGACCTTCTTGTGTGGATACTTCGTGGCATAATGTCCCAGCTCATGAAAGTGAAAACATTTGATCTCCAAAAAATACTTCTTCTTTCCTCCTTGTGATCCAGATTTATGCAGGAATGCAACAGAATAAATAAATAACCATAAACATAGAAATACAATGGAAATAAGGCTTCATTTCATAAATATCAAATCACCGAAATATGCTTACGAACATGATGGAAATAAAATAGCTAGGGTTCTGGTAGCGAATCTCTGAGAAGATATGTGGTGACTACAGACCTCTGAACTGTAGTCTAATGAGGCTTGAGGGCCTATTTATTATGGAGAAACAATGGAGAATTGTAAACGTCCAAAAACCTAACCCTAGGAGATGAAGCGCCAAAACTATGGGCCCCGTTTGGGTAAATTGGTGTTTCAACTTCCCAAGGACGTAACTTCGGCATACTATCCCCGTTTGGGGCTTCAAAATGGCTCCAGAAGTTAAGGACCCGAAAAACTGGTAAAAATAGTAAGTTGTGAAAAAAACTGAAAGAGACAATGGTGGGGCCCCAAGTGGAATACGCAGGTGGCCACCAATATCCACCTGGATCATTCCTCCCCCCTTAGGAAGCAATGGTCCCCATTGCGTTGAGTTCCTCCATGAGATGAGGAAACTTCTGTTGAACTTGGTCCCTGGTGAACCACTTGCCTTGGTGCAGGATTTGGCCAGCTTTGACAACCCGATACAGTTGGATCTTCTGTCGGCGAGTTTTCTTGATTTTCATTTCCATGATACAATCTGTGGTGGCTTGCTCCATGCAGTTTGGGTTTAACTCTTTTGGTGTGAGTTCTTCTGCAATGTCAGAGGTGTCCAATAGAGGTGGGAAGTGGGGACAAAGGCGGTCGACATTGAATACTGGGTGCAGACCAAGGAATGGTGGAATACTGAGATCAAAGGCATTGTTCCCTACAACCTTGGTGATGGTGTACAACCCATATTGGAGAAGGTGAATCTTGCGGTGGGGTCTAGTGTGGCGCTCCTTCTGCAAATGTAGCCACAATTTTTCACCCACTTAGAAGTTTTGTGGCACCCGATGTTGATCATGTCGTTGCTTGTACTTAGCATTGCTTCTGTCCAATATGTCATGAACCTGTTGGTGGATGTGCTGAATGTGCTTGATGAAGTTGTTTGCTTTGTCAACTTCAGAATGGACATGATCTGAATCGGCCTGAGTAGTTGCAAATGGCATGGCTACATCAATGGGACATAGTGGCTAGAATCCCAAGCCCACCTGAAAGGGGCTGTGGCCGGTTGAGCTGTGGAGAGCCCAGTTATAACTGTGTTGTACATAGGGAAGGCTCTCATCCCATCTGTGTGGATGCTTTGAATTGTACATGTGTAGAATGTGTACAATCATCCTGTTGACGACCTCTATTTGGCCATCAATTTGGGGATGGAAAGCTGTGGACTTGGTGAGCTTGGTGTCCAACATTGACCAGAGGCTAGACCAAAATGTGCTGAGAAACCTGTTGTCGCTCTCTAATATGATAGATTTTGGGATCCAAAAGTGCACCCACACTCGTTCAAAGAAGATTTTAGCAGTGGCTTCTGCTGTGATATTCTTCTTGAAGGCTGCCATAATGGCCATCTTTGAGAATCTGTCGACGACCATGAAAACACAGTCGTTTCCATGCTTAGTAGAAGGAAGGCCTGACATGTAATCCATGGAGATGGATTCCCAAGGTCGACTAGGGGTAGGTAGCGGAGTATAGAGCTTTTGCTTCTTTATGGTCGGTTTGGAAATGGCGCACGCAGTGCAAGATTTGATGTACTTCCCGACATCCTATCGAAGGTTCGGCCAATAGAAATACTTCTGTAGTACTACCACTATTTTCTCGACCCCAAAATTCCCAACGACTCGACTGTAGTGCGCTTCCCATATCATCTTATCACATTCGCTTTAAGGAACACAAAGATGTCCCAAGTGACATAATAGTGCATCTTGGAGGTGAAAATTTGGAACTTGCATACCCCCCAAGAGTGCCTTGTATGTGTGGCTAAAGTATGGATTGCTCTTGTAGATAAGCGGCCAATCAGAAGTCTCATGCCCACAAGAGTTGAGAACGGTGGTTATGGCCATGATCGGTGGTCGGCTAAGGCAATGTGCAGCATTATTGGTGCTACCCTTCTTTTACTTTATGTTCAAATGAAATTGTTGCAGATATGTGGACCACTTTTGAAGGCGATCGTTCTGCAACTTCCCTTGTGTTTGTATGAACTGCAAGGGTTGGTGGTCTGTGTGGATGATTGTTTCCTTCCCCAAAATGTAATTCTTCCATTGTCGACAAGCCTGCACAATGGAATACATTTCTTTGTCATAAGTGGGATACTTTCGAGCGTAATGGGAATGATGTCTCACTATGATATGCCACTAGATGCCCATAGAAAATACCCCAATAGCATAGTGGTGGCATCTATCTCAATCTCAAATGGACCCATTTTACCAAGTTTGGTAATATGACACGGGGCGGAAACTGAGGCGATGCTTCAATTCTACGAATGCCTTCTGTTGAGATTCTGACCAACAGAAATTTTCTTTCGCTCCTCCCTTGGTGACTTGACTCAAGGGCCAAGTGATATGAGAGAATCCCAACACGAACCTGTGGTAGAAATTAGCAAGACCCAGAAAGCTGCGAAGCTCTGTTAGGGTGGTTGGGGCTGGCCAATCCCGAATGACTTGGATCTTGGCTGGATCCACATGCACCCCCCTTTCATCAATAATGTATCCCAGATATTGAACTTGGGTCATGCCAAAAGTGCACTTCTCCAAATTGGCACACAACTTTTGTTGCTGCAATGTTTGGAGGACTTCTCAAATGTGGTGGAGGTGCTCTTCCCAAGTCACATGCTGCTATTTAAAAATAATTTCTAACTTCAAAGAAAAGGTAGCTATATCCAGAAATCATGGAACATAAACCCAAAAAGTTTCTCCAAGGAAACCCTGTTCTTCATTCATCAAAGGTCTAGAATAGAGGCAAAAATTCTAATGGCCTCTGCTTTAGTCACTCTTTTATCAGACCTATTTCTCTGTGCTTGACTCTTTGACTAATTTTTCTTCTTCCTTTCAATTTTTTCTTTTGGGCTCTCTTCAATGTTGATAATTTCATCTCTTAATTTAGAATTGGTAGTAAACTTGCTGTTCAACCTGTGTTTATTTTTGGGTCTAGTATGAGGTCTCTTAACATAGGGATTAGGGATGAATTTGGACCTCTTTCTTCCATGTATGAATTTACTACACTCTGCCTCCTCATCTCCTGACTCTTTGTACTCAGGGTCACTGCTCTCTTCATAGGAAGAGTAGGAGTGTATCTAATTTTTCTTCCTCTTCTTGATCGAAGAACAAATGGAGGAAAATAATTTAGCTAAAGTAGGCTCTTCTTCTATGACAAGCTTTGTCATTTTCTGTTTTCCTTTCTTAAGAGAAAGTAAAACATGTGAGAGGGTGGACTTTGTCAAGGATGTGCCACTACTTGGCTGTACTTGATGAGATGACTCAGGAACATGTCTTGAACTTTTTATACCGAGGTTGACTTCCACTGGTGACAAAATAGGCTTAGGTGCAAGAACTCCAATTTTAAATTCCACTGGTTCTTCTGCAATGAAGATTTTTTCAGGTGTAAGACTCGGAATAACCACAGTTGTCATTTTCAGTCTACGTTTCGAGTTTGGATCTAGACCCATCATCATGAAGAGTTTCTTCTTAGGCTGGCTTCATGAAGAGGAGGAAATTTGTTCTTTGTCCTTTGACATAGGCCTGTTAGGAAACTTTGCATTTTTCTGTTGTAGTTCCTTCTTGTATTCATCCATGAAATACCTTAGGTTTTGGGGTTCCCTAGGTGAGCTACTGACATAAAATTCATTAATTGATGATACTGCTAGTGTAGGAATAGGATTTGCAGCCTTTCTACTTAAGCTTCTGGTCAGCCTTTTGGCTGAGATAGAGGTAGGGTTAATTTGACAGAAGGATAATGAATGTACAAAGTTAGATGGTGAACTATCAGGGGCAACACTGGTTTGCTCATGGATGTGTTTTTTCTTTGGCCTCCCTACCCTTCTTCTGGTATTAATGCTACCAATCCCTTCCTCTCTTAAAAACCTATCCCAAGTAATTTTCTTCTTTTTTGAAATGATAGACAACTAAAATTTTAATCAGCCCTCTGTGATACAAATTGTGCAAGGAGTAGTTTGGAATTTTCTTTAGCTTGAGGGACATTTTGAGCAAAGATTTATACTGAAAATAGGGTAGGTTGAGAGGTTTATCTGTTGAGATGTGAGCAAGGAATATTAAATGATAATGATGAACTAAATGAAACCTCCCTTCGCATGTGATGTATTTTTGGACTGAGGTAATAACATGTTGCCACTTGGCCTTAAATCAAGAGATGTGAGCAGTTGGATTCCACTTAATATTAGCATATTCGGGCTTAAGGTAAGAACTTATTTCTTTAGGCAGTGCTTTGCTTTTAAACCAACGTTCACCAGTTGCAAAAGTTTGGGTTGCATGGTCTATGATGGCCTCGGAAATGCTGAATGTTTTGCTGCCTAAATTTATCTTTTCATCATCAAAAGTCTCGGCGAAAGCCTAAGCTAGAGCCACATTCTCCCCAAAAAAAATTGCAAGAATTTATACCAACCAGCATTTTTGAACAGTGATTTAGCCCTAGCATCCACAAATCTTGTATTAGTTGGCTCTGACCTATTGACATTTCCTCCTTTCCCCATTTTCTAATAGCTAAACTGCTCACAAACACAAATGTTAAACTATGGTTGCAATACTATCCACGAAGCCTTGATTTTCCTTCTTTGAAAACTTAAACTGCTTTCTGGAAGAGTGGTCTCTATTTACCTGTAGCCTGCACAAAGGACTTAGGTTGAGTGAACATCGAGCTCTCTTCTCTAATTTTGCGCTTGCAATTATGGAAAGGAGTAATGACATGTTTTGAAATAATTCAAAAACAAGTAGTAAGTCATCCCACTAAGCTTGACACTCCACATTATCATTAATGTCAGATTCCTTGTACTATGATTTCTTCTTGTCTTAGGTGAAATATCTACAAGTTATAAGCCTAGGTAAATTAACCATTCATTAATAATAATCCCCTTGGATCGAATAATAATTAATCTTAATTAAAAGAATAATTATATTCATAGCATAAGGGTTTTTAATGATATTCAAATATGAATGGTCATTTCCTTTAAACATTCTTTGTTGCTCATATATGCTTGATGAACAAATGTCTTTACCTCTGAATTGAGATAACCAAAATATTAGTGAAATAGCCGCACTTTTCACTATTTGAAATATATAACTTTCAATTCTGATAAATAGCTTCCCTTTATTGCATTACTATTTTGACAATGAAATCACAACTGAGGTAGCTATTATTCCAAACAAGGTGACTGTAAATTTATTACCCAAATGATGACTAGCCTTCAGCACTATCATAACTTAAAATAATGATTTCAACTTATTTTATGACTCTAAAATACTAATGACACCTATTTACTTAAAAGTACCTTGATTTTGGGACTCTTCTTCACCTTTGTTGGAAATGACTCAAACTTGGATATGGACTAAGAAATAAAAATAAATTTGAAAAGATAGAAACAATGGCGGTTCCACCATTAACATTTTTAGTGCTAACAAGTGGTATGTCATGACATGGGCTTGGGGGTCTGCCCCAAATTTACCTTCAAAATTTGGGAAATCTCCTGTAATATTGGTTGGAACTGGCAGCCAATGCAACTTATATTGGATGGGGTCAGTTTTTAGCTTAGACACATCTGACAGGTCCAACGTAGCCTAAAATAGGAAGGGAGAATGGTGGGGAGAAAACGATCTTTGGAAGTTACCCATCTATGGGTTCCAACCTGGTTGATATAGATTCTTCCCCCAATAGGGTATATTTTGACCTTGATGTGCGTATTGCCCCCAATGTTGGTAAGGACCTTGTTGCAGTTGTTGTTGAACATAGGGAAATTACTGGGGCTATTAGCTGGGAGCCCACATTGGGTATGAAATTGTGGTCCTTTCTAGACATATGGTCCAGTCTGAGGTCCTTGCTGAATATGAGGTCCAACTTGGGGTCCCGGATGGGTCGACTTGTACTGAGGGACCTGCTAATTTTGTGTACCAGGTTAAGGCCCCGACTGGGGTTGTTGGTACTGACCCTGAAGAATTTGCTGGTATTGGACATGAAGATGATTAGGGTGAGCACCACGTTGACCCAAAGGGATATTGTATGTTTGGTTGTTGAAGATGGGGTTGTTGAAGTAGAGAATATTGAATGTGGGGTTGTTGATAGACAAATGAAACTAAAGTAAGTGGACAACTCAATGGAGCAGTGCATATGACAATATTTGCCGGTTGTGAAAGCAATGTTCCACCTAGACTAGCATTAGGTTGTCCCACCCCCAAAATGGGTCCAGAGTTAAGATGTACCCCACTCGAAAGGGGAGGTACGTAAAGAGGATTGGATTTTCCCCAAGGCACGAACAAAACCATATATTTTCCACTCAATTATGGAACTGAAGTAATCATAGATAGTGATATGGGGAAAGTATCCTATTGAAAAGGTCATTTGACCTATAGTCAATGTAGGTCGAACAACAAGTTGAGATACGACATCCATATTCAAAAAAAATGAGCCGGAAGATGGGGGAATTCCCATTGACCAAATGAAATCCAAAAATAAATATGTAGCTCCAGAAGCTCTTAAAAAAAGGCTTTCAAGAGAGGTATACCCATGCAGAAGTGAAGATATTACTTGACTAGAGGGTATCCGTGTCCCACTTCCTATATCTTGAGGAGTGGTGCCATAAGGGTAGCCTTCAGGAGGAAACATGGATGAGATGTCTTCTAGAATGTGAGTTGCAACATTTTCATATAAAGTGCTATGAGGGGCACTCATCAATGGAATATAATCAACGTTAGATGCCATTTCAAGTGGAAACAACTAACGAGCAGTAGTGCGAGATGCTACTAGAGAAGCATTAAGGGGAATTTCAGGTTTGTTAAAAGGACTATAAGCCTGTTGAGACGAAACAACTAATGGATTGAAGAGTGGATTTGGAGGAAATACCATAAATTGTGCACACGGTTCAAGACTTTTCGGCTCAGGATCCTCAGATGATGATGAAATAAAATCAACAGGTGGTGGTCACACCGAAATATGTTGTACACTTATGACAATTCCAATTTCAGCGCCTTGATCTTCAAGGGGTCCAACCGGAAAGTGGGGGACCTCGGGAGGAGGGTCTTGAGATACTTTAGAAGAATAAAGAGGTGAATCTGTTGATTTAGACTCGATGACCTTTAAGGCAAGATAAAAGAGAGAAAAGGTGAATCAATTTTGAGTAATTTAAAATTTATGAGGCCAAATAACTGCATATGTAAGATGTTAACGTGTGTAGTTGATTTTAGAAATTAAACAAAAATAAATAAAAAAGGGTGAACTAGGAATAAAGGATTACCAGGTATCCGTGAACTGTAATATACACCTTGTTGATAAATGATAGAAAAAATTACCAAGGACTTAACGTACTACAACCAATCTCCTCGAATGCTGTGTTTGGTGTATCGCGTCTACAAGGAGGCCGACTCGGTTACTTATGGCAGGCTTGCTATGTAGTGGTGTATCCCCATATATACTCGACGGTACATGGGAGTCTAGTTCATAGTAGTGTTGTCTAATGTGTAACCATAGGATGAGAGTGTCCCCTTATACTTTTCATACATAGAGCATAGTCCTATATACTTCCATAGGTGGGACAGGGTTTCACAGCTGGAATATAACACAAAATTTTAGTGACAACTCCTATGTTTAATGACACTGAAACACGTCTCTAGCCTAGACCTCTAAATGTTTTCATTTATTTCAAATGCTCCTTAAGGTTAATTGGATAAATTTTAAAGTTTATCTTCAGTTAAGTCTCAGTTAAGGCTCAATATCGATGTCACCTGAACCCTATAATGTAGCTAAAGGCTAAAAGATATTCTTTCCATTTCGATGAATTCTAAAATTATGAGGGAAGAAGCGCAAACAAGAGTTCAAGTAATGAAACAAACAATATTTCCCCCCAACTAGTTCATAACTACTGAAGTGAAACTTTCAAAAACCGAATTCACTTTCACTATTCCCCAAAATGCAAGCTTATTGAAAAATGAAATTGCTTCTCTTTTCACTAAGATGCATAACAATATTTTGTTTCTTCTTTTACTTTGAAATCTCAAAATGAAAATGCAATCAATGAACTAAAGTAAAATCAACCAAATGAAAAAATAATGCAAAATAATTCTTTTCACTTTTCTTTCTATTGAATGGAAAAAAAGATCGCTTCAAATAATGCATGAATGAAAATCACTTTCACTCTTTTTTAAAAATGATGAAAAAAAAACCAAATCAAAATTTCAAAATGAAAATCACTTTCAATTTACTCTTTTGAATTCAAAAACTAGATAAGACACACCCTTCCAAACTTGTGAATCAAACAATCACTATCTTATGTTTGACACTTAATTGAAGGTGATCTCTAAGTGTGGTGATGACCAGTGAAAACGAATACAACTTCAGAACAAGTTGGAAGCGATGTGTGATAGTGTTCGAGTTGACAGGAATAGAACTCTAAAGTAGAGTCTATCAACTCTCTGACGATAAACACAAGTGACAAGAGAAGAGAAATTGACTAGAAAACCTAGAAAATGTTTTAACTTCTAACCACAAGCAAGTCAAAGAGACAAAAACAACCATTCAAACAACATAAACTAACAAAATACAATGGAAATATTTAATTAATACTCAACAGAATTTCTTAGGGGTCAAAACACACTGGGAAGATAAGGGGAAACCCGAACATTTTCCTATCCCTAGGATCAACGCATCTGTGATGAACATAATCATGTTGAAAGGAAAATCAACGTGAATTATTTGTATAAAAAAATGCTATCAGTGCGACTGCAAGGGAAGAAAACAAACTGCATGCTAAAACCAAGGAAAAATAAAAAATAATTTCACACTAAAACTAGACCTGACACACTAAAATAACTATCAAATCCTATGTAGACCTATAAAGACCCAAACAGACTTAGATATTTATGATCGGTCAAACTGATCAGAAATCAACCAAGGAAAGGGAAGGCAAAGAGGCTAAAGCTCCCTAGTGGAGTCACAAATTATGTTGTGAAGATAAATCCCCTTTGTGGATGAAGGTGATCTCTCTAGCCCTAGAGTTGGTCTAGCAAATTAAGAGACTACCTAATGCAATATTTCTTAGCTAATATCCAAAACAAGATGAGAAAGGGAATAGGCCTACCTCTTCCTGATGCTATGCTCGAATCCTTTGATGATGGCCTCAAACCACAGTCCCTCAATCTTGCTCCTTGCAACTAGTGGTGTACGATTACCTGCAGAAGATCAAGAGACAACAAAAACGTAATCCAATACAAAACATACATTGAATATCAAATATATAATAGATCAAGGAACATTAGACTATTTGCAAAAATGATTAGACAAATATAGAAAGAAAACACCAGATGTTTTATTAATAAATATTAAAGTGTGAGCTTATAGTCGTGGCTTTAATGTTGGAGGCCTCCCTTTGGTGATGTTCGAGTGCTTCACGGAAGCTCTTAAAGCACTCCTTCTCCTGGATAACTTAGGTGTTATTTCAATACATGAATGCAAGGAAAATGAATGATCAAACCAACCCAACAATGACCAACCAATAGTGGAAGGATGGGGATCAATTTATAGGAAGGGAGAGGGAGTTAGGAGCCCATGAAAGAAGGATGAAGGACCACTTTTCAAGGGACAATCCCCCATTGATAATATCAAAATATTGAAATGAGAGAGTTCGACCCTATCTCCATCGAATGACATTGAGTTCCCTATCTTGGAAACTTATAGAGGTCGAAGCTTCTCCTCCATTTGAGGAAAAACTGCCAGAAAGGGTTCAACGCAATTTTCTCAGTTAAAAGAGTGCTGACAGTGCTAGGATAGAGCTGTGAACCAACCATCAACATGGGAAGGTTACTGGAGAAAAGCGCTGACCTAAAAAATTAGGATTTTAGGTAAATTTTCTTCAATGATATTTCAAGGCAACTTTCTTTGAGTCTTCAGAGGATGTCTTTGTGTATTTTTTCCAGGTGGAAATACTACATATAATTCGTCATAAGGAACTTCAAGATCAGGGATGGGAAGTGAGAAGAGTGAGAAATTAATGTGTAACAACACCCTTCGAAAAGTAACAATACCAATGGAGGTCGCGTTATACCTTCTATCATTTCCTAGCTTAATGTTGATCCAGGTGGCTCTAGAGACACACACAGGACAAAGTGGGCTTAGAGAATCTCAAATATCAAATTGTTTATATTTCTCTCAAACTAGGACCAGAGCGTAGATCTCGTCATCCTGATCGCAGTGGTGTGAACAGTTCATCAAACCGAGCTCGTATGCGAAAGTTAGAGCTGGCCAAAGTTTCGAGTTGAATTGGTGACTTGGTAGGCTTAATGAAGGCACAAATTTGACCTTTTCTGGCCACCAGATTCTGGCCAGCTCCTACCAGATTCCAGGAAAATTTGTGGCCTATTTAAAATCACTCCTACAGTCAAAATTGAATTTTTCAAAAGTGACCAATTACTTCTTAAAATAGAAAATTATTAAAAAAATAGGGGGTGGTGGGCCACCACCCAACCACCCCACCCATATGTTACATCCATATATTATAACATATATTTAAGGTTGGCAGGAGTTAAACTCGTGGTCAGCTCTGCCAACCCTACTCACACGGTAACCCCTCCAAATGAACGGATCCAACCATATACAACAAACATATATATTGAGATATATATATATATATATATATATATACAC
Source organism: Pinus albicaulis (assembly GCA_034641835.2). Lineage (NCBI taxonomy): Eukaryota > Viridiplantae > Streptophyta > Pinopsida > Pinales > Pinaceae > Pinus > Pinus albicaulis. Next base: position 689,378,455 of record CM076572.1, on the reverse strand, counting down.
CATGCAACATTTGTTGTCGGTGGTTTGGTCAGGCCACCCAATGCGGGCCCGACCCTCCCAAAAAAATGCACCATACCATTTTTTAAATAAAAAACAATGTGTTGCAATTGTGGCAAGATTCGAACTCGGATCTCTACCCGACCAACCCTCAATTTTTGCCAATGCGCCCAACTGTTTATGTTGGTAAGTCTGCCCATAATTGATTACTTAAACCCATCATTTGCAAGTGCATCCAGGGCCATAGAGAAGCAAAGCATGCATGCATTTCTAGGCAGGCACAGATCTTGATGCAGGAAAAACCATGAGCAGACCCATAAATAGGGAGCGAAACCATAAGCCTTAAAATTTTCCCGGGGAGGTAATTTTTCTTCATGTCATAATATAGTCAAGTTTACAGTCAATTTTCATGGTTTTTCGCAGGGAACATAATGGTGAGGTAGGATTTGTGTTTTCAGTTGCAGATTTCCAGTCCACCCATGGAGAAGCCACATGGAGGAATCTAGGGGGATTCTAAAAGATTCATTTTTTCCCCAAATCTTCACTTTCTCATAATTCAGCAAATGGACAGATGTTTTTGCACTATTCGACATCACAAAGCTGATGGTATATTCAAAATTTTCATCTAAGATTTAAATTTTTCGGTCACTTTTTGAAGTGAAGTTGCAGGAGTTAGTTTTCAGGGAGTGAGAAGTCAATTTCACACCTTTCAACGCCACAATCATGATGGTGTTTTCAGATCTAGTAGCAGTAGCAACCATTCTTAAGTCATCTTCAACGTGAGCTATATGATGTGTTGCTCAGCATGCATCTTTGTCCTGAGATGCATAGTGTTATTTAAGGTCAACTAATTGATATAAATTCGTAGGATCTTGTGATGTTTTTTTGATGGTCTTGTATTCTATCCTTGGACTTGTATTATTTTTTAGATCCCTTTGAAGCCATGTTGGTGGGATACTCATTGTCACACATATGTCGTTTGGGATCCCTTGCTTGCCATGTTGGAAGGATACTCATAGTATTTATGTGTGAGTTTTTATCATACTGATAGGATCCTTGTCGTGAATGAGAGTTCCACAGTGGAACATCTCGTAAAGAGGTCTAGCCACTCCTGCGTGAGGGAACTTTCCTTGTATGTCAGAGAAAACACATCCATGTGCATCTTCTTATAGCACTTAATACAGCGGCCTACACCATCTTGACACCAAGGCCCAGAGATGTAGTCCCCCTGGACGAACTCTGTCATCAACGACGTGTTCTTATGATTGCTGATCTTGACATTTATGTTCCTCTTCTTACAACAAGCAATTTTTCATTCATTTTCATTAATGCTTTACTTAAATGCAGTTCTAATCTATCAGCTGAAGTAAAAGGTCTTGGTTAAGGGTATCAAGAATTTACCCTAGATCAAATGTGCATCTAGAGGTCCTTCTCCTCCAAGTCACTGAAGAATTATTTGTTTTCGGTCATGTGGAATGACGCTCCACTATCCAGGTACCACATAATACCCATCATCGATGTCACAATTCATGCAATGAGGGTTAAATACAACTCAGATTGTGAAGCAAGACCTTCAATTTCCGCTCCTCTCGAGGGCTTCTTGTTGACCTTCTTGTGTGGATACTTCGTGGCATAATGTCCCAGCTCATGAAAGTGAAAACATTTGATCTCCAAAAAATACTTCTTCTTTCCTCCTTGTGATCCAGATTTATGCAGGAATGCAACAGAATAAATAAATAACCATAAACATAGAAATACAATGGAAATAAGGCTTCATTTCATAAATATCAAATCACCGAAATATGCTTACGAACATGATGGAAATAAAATAGCTAGGGTTACGTGTAGTCATAGAAGATATGTAGGTGACTCTGGACATATTGTATTCTAATGAAGCCAGAGGACATGTTGTATGGAGAAGCAATGGAAGATATGGAGTCAAAAACCTAACCATAGGAGATGAGGCGCCAAAACTATGGGCGCCCGTTTGGGTAAATTGGTGGTTCAACTTCCCAGGCCAGTAACCGACCATACTATCCGTTTGGGGCTTCAAATGGCTCCGAAGTTAAAGGACGAGAAAAGGAGCTTGAGTAAAAATAGTAGTTGTGAAAAAGCGAAGAAATGATGGTGGGGCCCCACGTGGAATATGCGGGTGGCCACCAGTATCCACACGGATCATTTCCTCCCCTTGAAGCAATGGTCCCCATTGCGTTGAGTTCCTCCATGAGATGGGAAACTTACGTGTTGAACTTGGTCCACAGTGAGCCACTTGCTACAGTGCGGATTTGGCCGGCTTTGTGACCCGATGCAGTTGGATCTTTTGTGTGAGTTTTAGCGTTTTCTTCCATGATACAATGCAGTGGCTGCTCCATACGAATTTGGAGTTTTAACTCTTTTGGTGTAGGTTCTTGCACGAGGAGGTGTCCAATAGAGGTGGAAAGTAAGGACGAAGGCGATCCACATTGAAGACTGGGTGCAGACCAAGGAATGGTGGAATACTAAGCTCGAAGGCATTGTTACCTACAGCCTTGGTGATGGTGTACGGCCCGTATCGGAGCGGGCGAAGCTTGCGGTGAGGTCCAGTGTGGCGCTCCTTCTGCAAATGTAGCCATACTTTGTCGCCCACCTGGAAGTGGTGTGGCACCCGGTGTTGATCATGGCGCTGCTTGTACTTCGCATTGGCTCTGTCCAATATATCATGAACCTGTTGGCGGATGTGTTGAATGCGCTCGATGAAGCTACTTGCTTTGTCAACTTTAGACTGGACATGAGCTGAATCGGCCTGAGCAGCTGCAAACGGCATGGCTATGTCAATGGGACATAGTGGTAGATTAAGCCCACGAGAAGGAGTTTGTGTGGGTTGAGTTGTGGAGAGCCCGATTATATCTGTGTTGTACATAGGGAAGGCTCTCATCCCATGTGCGTGGATTCTTTGAATTGTACATGCATAGAATGTGTACAATCATCCTGTTGACGACCTCTGTCTGGCCATCAATTTGGGGATGAAAAACAGACTGAGCTTGGTGTCCCAACATTGACCGAGGCTAATGCAAAATGTCTTGAGAAACCTATTCGCTATCTAATATGATATATTTTGGGATCCAAAGTGCACCACACTCGTTCAAAGAAGATTTTAGCGGTGGCTTAACGATATTCTTCTGGAAAGTGCCATAATGGCCATCTTTGAGAATACGGTGGCCGCGACCATGAAAACACGGTCGTTTCCATGCTTAGTAGAAGGAAGGCCTGACATGTAATCCATGGAGATGGATTCCCAAGGTCGACTAGGGGTAGGTAGCGGAGTATAGAGCTTTTGCTTCTTTATGGTCGGTTTGGAAATGGCGCACGCAGTGCAAGATTTGATGTACTTCCCGACATCCTATCGAAGGTTCGGCCAATAGAAATACTTCTGTAGTACTACCACTATTTTCTCGACCCCAAAATTCCAAACGACTCGACTGTAGTGCGCTTCCCATATCATCTTAGCACACTCGCTTGAAGGAACACAAAGATGTCCCAAGTGACATAATAGTGCATCTTGGAGCTGAAAATTTGGAACTTGCATACCCCCCAAGAGTGCCTTGTATGTGTGGCTAAAGTATGGATTTCTCTTGTAGATAAGCGGCCAATCAGAAGTCTCATGCCCACAAGAGTTGAGAACGGTGGTTATGGCCATGATCGGTGGTCGGCTAAGGCAATGTGCAACATTATTGGTGCTACCCTTCTTTTACTTTATGTTCAAATGAAATTGTTGCAGATATGTGGACCACTTTTGAAGGCGATCGTTCTGCAACTTCCCTTGTGTTTGTATGAACTGCAAGGGTTGGTGGTCTGTGTGGATGATTGTTTCCTTCCCCAAAATGTAATTCTTCCATTGTTGACAAGCCTGCACAATGGAATACATTTCTTTGTCATAAGTGGGATACTTTCGAACTGTGTCAGACAATGTCTCACTATGATATGCCACTAGATGCCCATGTTGAGAAAGAAATACCCCAATAGCATAGTCAATGGCATCTATCTCAATCTCAAATGGTTGTTGCAAGTTTGGTAATGTGAGCAGGGGTGAGCAGGCGATGTTTCAGTTCTACGAACGCCTTCTACATTTGAGATTCCGACCAAAAGAAATTTTCTTTGCTCCTCCCTTAAGGGACTTGAATCCAGGAGCCAAGTGATATGAGAATCCCAGCAGACATTTGTGGTAGAAATTAGCAAGACCAGAAAGCTCTGACTCTGTTAGGGTGGTTGAGGCTAGCCAATCTTGAATGACTTGGATCTTGTTTGGATCCACATGCACCCCCCTTTCATCAATAATGTATCCTAGATATTGAACTTGGGTCATGCCAAAAGTGCACTTCTCCAAATTGGCACACAACTTTTGTTGCTGCAATGTTTGGAGGACTTCTCGAATGTGGTGGAGGTGCTCTTCCCAAGTCTAGCTGAAGATAAGAATGTCATCCAAGTATACGACTAAAAATGAGTTGGTGAATGGACACAAGATGTCATCCATCAACATCATGAAGGTTGCGGGAGAATTTCTCAATCTGAAATTAATGACGAGCCATTCAAAATGGTCCTCCTTGGCTTTGAAGGTAGTCTTCCACACATCAGAGGGTTCAATTGGTACCTGGTGATACCCAAACTTCAAGTCGATCTTGCTTAAGTATTTTTCCCCTTTGAGTTGGTCCAGAAGGTCATCAATCCGTGGGATCGGGTACCTATTCGAGATAGTGATCTTTTTCAGTGCCTGATAATCAATACAGAGTCTCCAAGTCCCACCCTTATTCTGTACCAACACGATTGGGCTCCCACAGGGCGATGAACTTGTTCGGATGTGACCTTTCTGCAGTAGCTCCTAAATCTGCCTCTTGATTTCATCATTCTCTGGATCAGAGTGCCTATAGATCGGTCCATTTGGTAGCGGCGCACCTAGGGTCAGGTCAATGGGGTGCTTGACCTGACAGTGTAGAGGCACCCCTGTGGGTGAGGTGAAGATGTCCCCATACTCCTCCACAACCTTTTCCATTTGTTGTTGTCGTGTAGAGGAGCCATGTCTGGAGGTTGTGGCCATAGTCTTCTTCTTGCCCTGGGGGCGGATCATCAGGAAAAAAAATTTCCTAGTGTGGGAAATGAGCTTACTGCATTGTTTTGCAGTAACCAAAGAGATAGTGGGAGGCAGTGGTACCTCTGGTATCCTGTACAATTTATTTCCCAAAGTAACAATAACAACGCGAGGTCGAGACTCATACATGGCATTTCGCTTCCACAAGTATGGTTGGCCTAATAATAAATCAGAAACATCAATAGGAGCAATGTCACACAATACCTCATTTGTGAAGGGCTTGATGCTATAGGGAAGGTGGCAATGCTGGCTGACACGAAGATCCCATCCTTGGTGAAGCCACCCAATGGTGTATGGTTGTGGGTGCACTGTGGTCGGCAAGCCCAACCGCTTCACGACATCTGCTGAAATGAGGTTCTTTTGGCTCCCATTGTCGACAATGAACTGTAGCAGGGAACCCTTTACCCACATCTGGGAGTGGAAAAGACACTCTGCCTCCTCTGGATCTTCTGGTTCCTCCTTATGGATCTTCATAATGGCAACAGTGGCATTGGGCTCTGCGTCAATAATCTGCTTCCCTTTGTCATTCACCTTGTCAGGTTCTGATTCAGAGTTAGAGCATGCATCTGATTTAGAAGCCCTCATCTCGGCCACCAATGACTGCTTGGCCTGACACTCACTTGTGTTGTGAGTGGAGCTCTTATGGAACTCACACCACTTTCCCATCTCCTTCTTTGGCCTCGTGGTGTTGTTCTTTGCTTGTGTCTTTGGCAGGTTGTCTTGGGCCACCATGCCTTGGCTTTGTCCTTTGTTCTATGGTTTGGGGGCACTTTTCCCTTGCTTTTGATTCGCAGATCCAAAGTCTCGCTTCTTCTGTTTGAATTTCTTCTCAATCTTGGCAGCATACCGGTATGTCGTACCAAGCGAGGAGATGTCGAGGAACTCCATTTCCTCCTTAATGTATCTGTGCAGACAACCGCGATACTTTAGCACCAAATGTTTCTTTGAATATTTGATACCCAACTTTGTGCGCAGGGTATGGAACAGATTTGTTAGCTCATGCACATCTTGATCCCTTTGTTGTCGCAGCGTGGTCCATTTTATGTACTTGTCCTCATAGCTCCCCATGGGATAGTATTGTTCCTTGATAGCATCTCGGAATGAATTCCAAGTGGGTACGGCTGAGAACAGAGAGGGTTTTGTCTCGTCTGTTTTCTCACAGTAGGTTTCCCACCAGTCTTTGACATGGGGGGTAGCTTTGAGGAGTGCAAAAATAATCTTCTCCCGGTCGAAAAAATCATGAACTGAGAAATATCCTTCTAATAGATTCAACCATCTATCTATGGAATTTGTATGTATTTGACCCTCAAATATGGGAATGTCAAAGTTTACTTGTACCTTAAAGGGAGTTGCGCCTCCAGAGTGGCTGTTGGATGCAGATGCGTTGCCGGTGGGTAGTCGTTGAAGGATCTGGGAAAATTTATCCATCATCGCGTTCCTTTGTTTTTCGAGGGCCTCCTTGAGCAATATTTTGATAGGATCTCCTGCTCCCTCATCTTTCTTTTCATCCCCCATGGGCGTCCGTTGGGGTTTGTGAGGCTGATCTTGTAAAGGTTCCACCAGATCGAGCCCTAACTCCTTATACCCTAACCTCATTGGGGACATGAAAATAAGGATCGAGAAAATTTAGACCGCTCTGATACCACTGATCCGGATCTATGCAGGAATGCAACAGAATACAGAAATAACCATACACATATAAATACAGCGGAAATAAGGCTTCATTTCATTAATATCAAATCACAGAAATATTCTTACAAACATGATGGAAATAAAATAGATAGGGTGCTAGTAGCGAATCTATGAGAAGAGATGTGGTGACTACAGACCTCTGAACTGTATTCCAATGAGGCTCGAGGGCCTATTTATTATGGAGAAACAATGGAGAATTCTAAACGTCCAAAAACCTAACCCTAGGAGATGAAGTGCCAAAACTATGAGCCCCGTTTGGGTAAATTAGTGTTTCAACTTTCCAGGGATGTAACTTTGGCATACTATCTCTGTTTTGGGCTTCAAAACGGCTCCAGAAGTTCAGGACCCGAAAAACTGATAAAAATAGTAAGTTGTGAAAAAAACTGAAAGAGACAATGGTGGGGCCCCAAGTGGAATAGGCGAGTGGCCACCAATATCCACCTGGATCACCTTGACTAGAATCTGATTTGGAATGGGATGTATTCCATTTACATTTATTTTCCTTTCGAGCCAAGGCACAATTATCCTCATCATCATGCTTGGATGAGGATCCATCTCTGGTGTTCCACCATATCTCTTCTTGCACCAAGTCTAACCACAAATGCTCCCACTCTGGTAGCTTATCCCTCCCATCTAACGAATCCTAGTAGCTGCACCAGCTCTTGGGAAGGCCTAGAAGTGTTAGGGTGTCCAAATAATTTCAGCAACTATTGCACCAACACTCCCAATCTCACCTCGACATTAGATGAACTTCATCAAGTACTTTGGTATTGAGTCGCCCTTTTCCATCTTGATTTTTCGAAGCTTGTCCTTTAGTGCCAGCTTCCTATGGTCACTGTTTTTCTAAAGCAAGTCTGTCAAGGCATTAGACATTGCAAATGGATTTTCCTTTCCATGGAGGTTCAAGACAATAGGATGTCTAACTCCTTCTTGTAGGATCCTCATTGCCTTTTCTAAATTCTTCTTCTAGTTCGCCAGATCTTGAGCATCAGTTATTAGAGGCTTAGGAATATATCTGTTTATGAATTCATTCAACCCTCTATCTTACAACACTGCCTCCATCCTATCCTTTCAAGCTATGTAATTCGAGCTGCCCTCAAGGGCATACTCAAGTCTGAATCCATAAAATGACATCCTATTGACCCTGAAGAATGATACTGTAAATATGATTCACCTACATAGAATAAACTTGTATTATTATATTCTATAGTGATTTTAGCTCTGATACCATGTAGAAATTCCTTGTGGATTTAAACTGCTAATTTTATTTGGATAAATAAATAGACTTGAATCTACTCTACCAATTGCGGAAACCAATTTAAACAATCGTGAAATCATGAAACATATAAGAGAAAGAATTCAATAAACACATAACACAATGATTTCCTGAGGAAGGCCACAACTAAAAACCCCGCTATCTATATATTGCATTATTCAGAAGATATGAGAAGATTACAATGCTTTTCTCATGCCCGAGCAACCTCTACACTATCTCTATCTGTCTCACCACTTCCTAGACAAACCTAGGTCAATACTTAACCAAATTTTGTCTTGCCCAAGTCCCTATTTCCTTGAGTTTTTTCATTAGGAATTAGCTCTCTATTAATTATGGAAATCCCCATTCAATACTACACAATCCATCATATGCCTTCCTATGACTGCATGCACCAACTATACAATTTAGATGATTATACAAATAATAATACACTTCCCTTAAAATCCAATCTCAATTGGGTAACTCTCAATTCACACATGCATGATTTAGTTATGGCTGATTATTAGTTATCTAGTTTATCACTGAGTTTGGTTCAAGTTCCACTTCCACACTTTGACCTTCCACTAGTTCCTCTAATGGTTCGAACTAGTTAAACTGCCTTTAACTTAGATAAACTGAATTGATTAATTACAACTCAAAATAAACTCAACTAGGGCTCCTAAAAAGTAGGAAACACTCAACATGACTCAAGTTAGACCCTCAAATAGAATTAACTGAACCAAATATGTAAAAATAACTTGTATATCTTGTACCACTTGTCATGAGATGTGGAATTACAATTTTCTTCTAATTTAATTAAGGGGAAAATTAAATTAGAATATTTCTTGGTGCCATTTTCAACATAAAGGCCACTCTTCCTGACTGCGGGTGATTTCTAAGGATAGCCATACGGCGAGCTCATGGGGTGGCATGTGGCCCAGACACATGGCCACCCATGGGCTCCAGTCACGGGCATTTAATCGCCCTAACTGCACCCACAGGTGCTCATTTACTTCGCTCACCTGTCGATGCACTCACCTCCTCTTCAAAATTAATTTGCATGGAAGTCTTCCTCCATTGCCTCTACTTTCAAGCTACATTTTTCCCCCTGGAGTCTCAGAGCCGAGCTCCCGAACGCCTATAGGGAGGCGTTGCAGTCTCCTTTGCTGCATTGAATTTGTCCCTGGCTTGCATTTCTCCCATAGGCTTCACTGTAGTCTGAACTTTGTCTCTGCGCCTCGTCGGCCTTCGGCTCCTTGGCTCTCTGCTCCTATGGCCTCACACTCTACTTCTCCTCTGCCTCTTTGGTCTCAACCTCACCACTGTATCTCCCCTAGCTCCACCATGCCTCGTCGCCACCATATGCGATGCCGCAGAGGCAACAGTCGAGGCAGAGCATCCAGACCTCCAATTTCGGCTCATTTTGATACCTTCTCCCCTTCATTGGATAATTCATTTGGGCGTTACCCTGCCACCCACAGTGGTCGTGGCCGAGACTGGGCTTCAAGAAGGTCTCATTCCCTGCCACTGAATCATCCCTCCACCAATTTTCCCCTGTTGTTGCATCACCTAGAGATGGTGACCTCTTTGCTACCCACCCATTCTGCATAGTTCCATTATACCTGCACCATGGATCAACCTCACATTACGGCCACTATCACCATTAGATTCAAAGGGGAAGCTCTCAGTGCTGAAAGCCCACGTCGTAGAAAATTTCGTAAGAATTCTATCTTAGAATTTGCGACTCAGTATCTTACTGGTAAGGGGGCGGTCTAGGGTGCTCCACCCATAGTTGTGCAGGGTGCTCCTGCCTCCAGCAGCAAAAGAAAAAGCTTCGACAATAGCAGTGAGGATTGGTCAGGCGAAGAGGGAGGTCCAGGTAGCGTACGCACCACCGATGTCCCTGAGAACACGGTTGATGACACTGTGAAAAGAATGCAGATGACACCGAGGAGTATAGGTTTCTCATCGTGGAAGAGACACCTCCCCCGGGAAATGCCACATAAGCCATCAGGTTTTTTCCAGTTTCTGGTTTCTGGTTCCAAGTATTTGGGACCTTTATTTCCTGTTCTTTTTTACTTTTTTAAACACTAATCTACTCTCCATGTACGAAGTTGGTTTCCCACAATGGGAAGCTATAGAGAAACTAAGTGGGTTGGTTTCCCCTTCAGGGGTGGTCACTGTTTTGGTATTTTGTATAACTATGCCTCTAGAATAGGCTAGAACTGCAGAGGCCCCAACCTCCATGTATTATATATTTCATAAATAGAATTTAGTCTTATTTAGAAAAAAAAAAACATAAAGGCCACTCTATCGCATTATTATACATTATATGATCATAATATCATAAGAATATGTTCTATATACTCTCTCGCAATTCAACACACTTTCTGGTTGTAGATGACACGCTTGTCTTAACTTGTATTCTAAGTGTTACAAAGTGACGTTTCAACTGTTGCACTTAGAAACAAGTGTCAATTTGCTTTTGTTTCAAGGTATTCATGTGGATTTTGATTTCTATGTATCCTTTTGGCACGTGTCGATGTTATCTGAGTATGATATCACCATTTTAGGACTTGTTTGCATGTCTTGTTTTCTCTTGCCTTATTGATCCCACACATAGCCATTTTGGAGTTTTCAATGTATTTGCAACTTGCTCAATATTTAACCATTTTTTTCCCATTGGAAATTTTCACTACATAGTTCTACGCCATAGTGAAGCACCCTTTTCCTCTTGAAATTATGCATTGCGTAGTCGTAGAGGACAATATCCCTCCACTAGCACACCGAGCAACCTTGATGCCTAGGCTATCAATCTAGATGGCTAACCTTGAAAACTACACAATTCATGTTCTCTCTTTCCATGGATTGAAAATTATGTAGTTAAAATTGGAAGTGAGGCCTCTTTTTATCACTAACTTTCCCAATTACGTAGTTGCCTAAGCCTTCCCTTCAGTTATTGTGCATTGCACAATTTTAGTGAGTAACCCTACCTCCTTGTCTCTCTGAGGTGCTCAAATGTGAAATTATCTTCATTAGGTGGGCCTCCCACTGTTAATTGCACATTTCCAGTGAGTAAGGGATTAATTTTGGATCATTGAAGTCCTCAACTACGCAATTCACTGAGCTTGTCTCTCAATCACTACGTATTATGCAGTTACAGTGACTAGTTATGCTCCTCTTGCTGACTGAGACCCCTCACTATGCAATCATTTGTCCTAGATTTCTCCCTACTATGCATTGCATAGTTTGAATGGATAGTGAGGCCTCCCCTCAGTCCCAGTAATTCTCAACTGTGAAATCCTTGTCTCTTTCTTCTTTGGCCCTCCTTACTGCACATCATCACTCGAAAAGCTCAATACCTTGCCTCTTTAAATCCCTCATTGCGCAAGAAGACTTGTCATGCCATCCTTTACTGTGAATTGTGTAGTTATATTCAGTAGTGAGGCATCCCTAAGTTTCTATAGCCCGCAACTGTGCAATTCCCAACTTCTTGCACTCAAAACCCCTGCATGTTTCCTCATCTCAATTAGCATCTTGCATCAGTAAGAAGAGGTAGAATATGTGATTTTTGGATTGATGTTGAATTTTCATGAGTGGTATCCATATGTAGGTATTATAATTACAACATGAAAGGGTAATTCTTAAGAGAGGCCATCAAGGAGAGGCTACAAGATAGCACTTGTGAATAAGGGGCAGAATAAGAACCATCATGAAGAAACCCTGGACCATGATAGAATGGTGACATATCATGCTAACTATGAAGGTTCTGATACCCATTCATATTCTTTGGAGGATGAATATGAAGAACAATAAAAGATCCATAATTAAGAATTCAAAGTCATATCAACAAATATAAGATCTTATCATTGCCACATCATCATGGAGTTCCATGTCATAATTTCCAATTAATGGCTTGTACAAGTGTCATCACAATGTCATATGTGTCAATGTGTCTTGCCACATCATTTGTGGAATGTAATTGTGTAATTTCCCAAAGTGAGAAAATATAACAAGTCTAGAAGCCCAAGGTCTCACATGGAACGTGAAACATCACTACAAAGTTTTAAAGTCATGTAGAAGCTCAAAGGTCATATAAGAATATGAAAAATCATAGTAGAATCTCAAGAGTCATGAGGGAGGTCAAGAGTCACCTCATTTGTTATAAATAAACCCTCATAAATCAAGCAAGAGGACTTTTGGGACTTGGAAATTTTCAACTTGGATTCTCTAACTTGGAATAGGAGAGAATACCCTTCTTTGGAGGAGCAAGTTGTGACTTAATGTCCAAATATTGGGGCTAGTGTGTTAGCATTGTAATTGTATATCTTGGTACTTTTACTTAATATATGAAGCTCTTAGAGCTGACACACTTTTATGTATATGTCGTGAATGATTGTGAGAGTATATTTTCATTGATTATGGTGTATTTTATGTTAACACATACTATTGAAAATGAACTATTTCATTGGATTTGGTATGCATATAGTTGAATGTGCATTGTGACTTGCTTTTATGATCGTTGTTGTCTTGTGAACTACTTTTTTTCTTAACTAACGATCCTCTTATGCTCTTGTGTGTCTCTTTTACGATGGTTCTATTAATTTTCCTCTAGAGGCTCACTCCCTCTTCTATGTCGTGAAAGTACCTCATATACATTGAAATTGTATGTCTCACAATGTAAAATTGCTAATTTCGAAGATTGTTTTTATAATATCTTATGTTGATAATTGCAACCAAGGAAAATTACTAAGAATGATTACAACCAACTGCATTTTCGGTTGGGGCTCCTCCTAAAAATGATGTGAGATATAATTGGGACTTCATACTTGGGAGACCCCCTTGGTTGGCAGATTTCCAGCACCGTCAACACAAAGATAAATGTGCCATCAATTTTTCAAAGAGTTATTAGTGATAACATGCATATCTATTTGAATTCATTTTTAAAATTTTATTTCAATTACTCCCACCATGAAAATATATATTTCTAATTATTTAAATATTAACACAATTCAATCCAGTAATGAAAAACCCACAAATTAAAATATTATTTGGATAAAAAAATTGAATCAAATTTGAATGAAAATGAAGGAAATCAACCAACCATTAACTCTGACAATAATGTACAAGAGTTTTAGATGTGATATGAAGCATTCATAGTACATGAATTTTCAAAAAATTTCATGATAGCATGAAATTCTTGAAGTTGTAGTACATTTCTTAATATCTGGTCCAAAATCTTTAATTTTTTCCAAGGATCCGACTCGCAATAGTGTAAAGACCTTCGTCTCTTCAAAATTTGGAACCCCCGAAAGTGTATGTTCATGCTCCTTTTATAACCCTTTGCATTTGTTTTCTTTCTCCTTGATATTTTACTTCCAATCTTCTATTATCTACTCGCAAGCCCAACATTAACTATTATTAAAAAATTAAAAATTAAAATTAACAACTAAGTGAAAAAATAAAACTATAATAAACTAAATCTAAATTAAAATTAAAACTAAGAAATAATAAATTTTAATTAATATTGAATTAAATTAAAGATAAATAAATAAATAAAATTAAACAAAACAAAGCTTCCTAATAAAATAGAGCTTAACTAGAATCTCATAAAGAGAAAATAAATCTAAATAATCCATAATTAAATTTAATTAAACCAAAATAATAAATTTAAAAGGAAATAAAAGAATAAAATAAAAATTAACTATTTAAAATATATATAAATTTAAACTGAAATAAAATTAAAGTTAAACAAAAATATAATATAATATAAAAACTAAATATAAGAAATTTGATAAAATAAAATCTAAGCTAGAATAGTTTACATAAGTTCACGTTCCCTTTGCAGAAACCCTATCCCACTCCTTCTAATTCTGTCTTGTGATGGCTTCCCTGGAGGGGGTTTCTCCCCCTCCTCCTCCTTATCCTGCTAACGAAGCCACAACTTTCCAAGAACTAGTGGAAGCCCTTTCAATGGCCCTAGAAGCAAATAATTGCAGTCTAAATTTGTAAAAAGGTCTGAATTAATTCCTTAGGTGGCCCTCCCTATCAAGGCGATCAAAATAACGCTGGGTTGGAAAACTTACAGGGAGTGGCTAGCTTCCCACTCAATGGAAATTTGGATTAAGCAAACATGGATATTGAAGGTGAAGGGGAATATCACATTCTACGCTTGTGGTAATGGATTATTTACTTTTCTATTTGAACTAATGGATGATAAAGATGTAATATTAAAAAATGGTATGTATTTCTTTGGATTAAGGGGTATGTATCTGAATCATTGGTCATTATATTTTAGCACTGATGATGTTATCCCAACAACAATTCTTGCTTGGGTAAAATTTCTTGGGCTCCCTCTTTTCTGCTAAAGTGATGATTTTTTAAGAGATATAGGAAATGGGGTAGGGCAATATTTGGAGAAAGTTCAGGCGAAGGGATCTTAGTTTGCTTGTGAAAATATTTGTCTGTAAGTATATCTTGAAAAATGGATGCCTTCAGAAATTAATCTTACCCTTAGAAGATGGACCCACTGTCAAAATTTAGATTATGATAAAATCCCATTTAAGTGTTTCTTATGTCATGAGTATGACCACTTTGCAAGAGAATGCAAAATGGCTCCTGTTGGAAAAGGGGTAGATCCATAAGCAGAATAAGGAGAACAATGGAAAGTGAAAAAAGAGGATGTAATAAAGGTAGATCTAATGGGAACATGCAACAACTTGTACAGAATAAAAATAGAGCCTCGACATCATCAAACATGTTTAATGATTTACATGATCTTCCGAAAAATGATTAGTGGAAAGAAAAATCTGAACACAATAAGGGTTCTTAAAATGTAGTGCCAAATCCCGATGAGCTCAAGGTTGGGGAACTAAAAGAGGAGGAGGTAGACCCTATCATCGAAGATCATGCACATCCCCCTCCATCAGAACCAATACATGAAGTATTTCATGCAACTCCATTGACACACAAGATCCCTACCCCCAGATATGGGAATGTAGAAGGAGGTCCTCATCCTTTAAGAGTCATCACTAGAAATATGGAACAAACCCTAATCTGGGTAGAATATGGAAGTATTCACAAGACAAAAAGTAGCAAAAAGA
Organism: Pinus albicaulis; assembly: GCA_034641835.2. NCBI lineage: Eukaryota > Viridiplantae > Streptophyta > Pinopsida > Pinales > Pinaceae > Pinus > Pinus albicaulis. Next base: position 689,363,286 of record CM076572.1, on the reverse strand, counting down.
AGAAATGATGACCTCAAAAAAAGGTGATCCAAGAGAGAGAAGCAAAGAAAAATAATAAAATGTCAAATTAGCCAATAATTTCAGACATACTCAAATTGAAAGGCCCTTAAGGATAAAAAAATTCAAAAAAAGTAGGAGTTTCCTCTCAAAACCCTCCTAATAAATGGTAGTTTTATCATGGAATATAAGGGGTATGGGTATCCCCATTAAATCCTAGGTGTTACATAGTAATTTTTCACCATGCTCATTTCCCATCCCTGATCCTAAAATTCCCCATGACAGTCCCTTTGCAATTTTTCCACCATGAAGAAATATGTTAAGACATCCCTTGAATATTTAGAGAAAATTGCCTTGGAAGATTACTGTAGAAAATTGGTCAAATTCCTAGTTTCCTGGGTTAGTGTATTTCCTAGTGTCATGCTCGTGATGATGTCATATTGACTATTCTGGCTTAGCACTGCCAACACCCTTATTCCTTGGAAAATTGCGTTGATCCCTTTATGGTTGTGTTTACTCAAATGGAGGAGAAGCTTTGACCTCTAGAAGCTCCAGGGCAGAGAGTTGGTTTTTAAGCGGTGGTAATAGAGTCGAGCTCTCTAATTTTAGAGCTTTGATCTCATCCATGGGGGTTTAACCCTTAGAAAGTGGACCTTTGTTATGAAACCAACTCCAAAAATATAAGAAAAGAGAGATCAACGCCTTAGAAATTAGCCACTTCGAGGGGGAAACCTCCTTTACATTACATAAATGAACAATTCTTGAATGATACAAATGGAAAAACCTCCTCTCTATATATAGGATTCCATGAGGTCACAATATAATCCTATCCGACCTAGCAATAATAATGTAATGACACAACAATAGTAATAGTTGGCTATTATGGGGCACAATAATAACAATATGAGGACTACATGGGTACAACAATAGCAATAAGGGGGCTACACTAATAACAATAAGGGAATACACTAGTAATATAGGGCTCTAACATCCCCCTCTCCTTAAAAAAAAGTGTTGTCTTGAATGCTTGAGTAGTTTTGGATGCTTCTCTATAAAATTCTCATCCTCCCATGTGGAATCTTCAGTGGGTAAGTTCTTCCACTTGATGAGATACTTTGAAATTGATCAATTTCGTAGTTGTCCAGTTCTTATTTCCATGAATTCTTCAGGTTCCAATATGATTTTTTTTCCTCACAAAGTTCTAGAAGTATTGTTTGAACAAGAAGTTTGTTACCTATAACCTTCTTTAAGCATGAAACATGGAAAACTGGGTGCACTTGGGAAGATGTAGGAAGCTCCAATTTGTATGCCATAGTACCAATATTTTGCAACACCTTGTAAGGATCATATTACTTTGTAGATAATTTATTATCCTTCTTATCTTTCTTGAGGGACATTTATTTGTATGGTTGTAGCCATAAAAATACCCAGTCTCTTACATCAAAACTTCTCTCGCTGCGATGTTGATATGCCTGTTGTTTCATTCAATTTTGTGCCAAATTTAGGTTATCCTTTAAGAGTTGGAGAACACGTTTTTGATGCTCGATGTGATCTTCCACTGCTTGAACTTTATAATTTTCTCTTAAAGATGATGTGATGGATGTGTTAGCCCCCTATAAATTTCCTGACAAGCAAACAGGGGGCTAAATTATTTGATGAACCTTCAAGGAATGCATCTCCCTGGAAACACATCATCCTTGAAGCCTCCCTGTGCCCTGGCCCTTTGAAAAAATCCTCAATACTGTCCCTAGTTAAAGCCTCTCTATTGAGAAAAGGATGCCCAGAGGCCTTTCCCCTTATTTCACCCTCAATGAGCCTCTGTTTCCCTCTCTTTTCCCCTCCCCTTGTTTCTCTAAGTTATCCCAAAATTCCCTTTAAACCCTACACACACCCTTTGTTTGGTTTAATAACCCTTTCTTCCCTCTACCGTTACCCTTTCCTGGCCTAAAATTTCATTAAAAGGGGCCGAAAACCCATATTTTAACATATGTCAGGCCTAGCCCCCTTCAGCCAGCCCTCAAAACCTTCCTCACGTGACCCGAGTGCTAGAACCAGGTGCTAGCCCGTAGCGCGCTTATCAAATAAATATCGGGAGCGCTACCCACCGTCGTTTTCCCATAATCTGACGGTCATCGCAAGCCCCAATGCTCTCGCGTTCCCCTTTCAATCCCCGATCACATCACAACCGTCGATATTATCCGCAGATCAACGGCCCACATTGCATCCACCCCGGTGGTCCCCATGGACTGTCACTGTTCAAAACTGGCGGTTTCTATCACACCACTTTTGGAAGGCATGTTGTATTTTTTGTTTGGCAGTGATGCCATTCACTAGCCGACACGTGGCTTTGAGCACTATTGGGAAACCGCTCTCATCGCGCATTAACGTTTGACTGTGGACTCGACGCGATATTTTTGTACACTGTCCGATCTGTGGCCGGCCATCCGACGATGTTCGCGCCCCAAAGATGCTCGGGTGATAATCAAGGAAAAAGGGACCCATGGCCCACCATCTCTCGCCCTCCGATGCACTTACAACCGTCGATCTCCTCCTGAGATCGGACGGTCTAGATTAAATTCACGCCCGCCATTGACGAAGTCCCGCAACGTCACCCATTTCATATATTTTTTTCGCATTTTCGTCCGTCCCCTTTATATTTTATTCAAAGGTCAAATGTCCAATGTTTGCATTAAAATTTGCGGCATTCCACCAACTTTCACCAGACCTTTCTCCACGGTTTCGCTGCATTTTTCACCATCACCCTGCATTGTTCCACCATTTCACCAGGCTACACTGCCATTCTCATTGTCCCTACTTCATCAACCCTCCCCATGCATGGTTTTCTTAACGTGTTAACATGTTTTGCAAGGTTACAGGTAGACGGAAAACCGCCACAGTTCATATGCATTGTTGCAGTGACAGTGCACAGAGAAAGCTGAGTTCAGAGCCTGATATCACAAAGAAGAGCCTGAGAAGGTGCCGGAGCATGATTTTCATTAAAACTACAGAGTTTATCTGCGCAAAACCTTTCCAGCTCCATCAAAGCTCAGTTCTCACTGACAGGGACAATCATGGAGCAAAAGAGAGTATCAGTGAAAAAGCAGAGAGCTTAAGGCTTGTAATTGAAGATTTTGAGCCTTAACCCAAAAATTTAAAGGCAGGGTACCAGATCAAAGACCTCGTGGATCACTCAAAAGGTCCAACGCACAGAAAACCATATCACTAGGGTGTTTACATCAACAGAATGTCTCCTCCTGAGAAAGGACATAGTACTCATATGGTTTTAGTTTACGTTGTGTCCATGAGAAGTTTTCCCCCCTGAAAATAGTCCTAATGCTATCAGACGCATTTGTTACACAGTATTGTAGACCTGAAATCGTTGATCTGCCTTTGTTCAGTTCACCAGAGTTATACAGAGTGCTACAACAAGTACATCAAAGACACACCTGGAGTAATTTTCAGCCTGAAAAAGGCCACTCTTTCATCCAAAGAGTACCAAAGATAAATGCCCAGAATTTAAAACAGAATGGGGCCTCAGACCTCTTCCTCTTCTGATTTTTAATGCTACATTTAGTTTTCATCTACCCCCTCTGTCTCTCATTCAGCTATAAAATTCACGAAGGAACTCATTGTAAATGTTGTTGATCGGATATCTGTGAATTGTAAGTTGTTTCTCTTGAGACATGTTCTCTGTGTAAAGTCGTAAGATAGGTTGAGGAAGATTTTTTCAGACTGAATATCAAGCTATTGGTAATGTTGTACTTGACTGGTGTTTCTCTTTAATATGACAAGAACATTTCCTTGGATCCTGATTTAAAGCATCGGTGATGTTTTTCCATCTTTGTCTATGTTTCCCTTTTTAGTTCATTACATTTCATTTCTACTGGCTCGCATCAGAAATCTGGCATAGGATTTACCCTTGTTAGGTACCCTATGTTTTTTCTCTCCTTGCCTTCAATTTTTTCTGCTATATGTGTTATCTGAGGATTGATTTTAAGCTAATTTAACCAGTGTAGTGGTCAAATATATACTACTAGCTGATGTGTGAACTAATGAAATATGTTCCTTAGATGTTCTTGTTAGGCTGTAATTGAATGAATTGGGATATTGGGAGTTTAGAACTCTATCTCTGTCTCACCAAGGTCCTTTTCAATTAATTAAACCTTTCTAAGTTCCCTTAAGATGGATGCCAAAGCATTGAGAGTTCAAAGTCTTTCTTTGATCTCAGGTCTTCACCTTTGTGTTTAAATCTTTAATGTTTCCTTGTCTGAAGAGTTAACCTTTTAGGTCTTGGATCATAGGTTGTCCAATGGCATGTCCTGTCCCTGGATATGATTCCTGAAAGGTCACCTTGGAGGTTTCCTTGCTCTCATCTTCTCTCTTGTCTTTCCATGCCCCACTATCATCTTTAAGATCCAATGCTTTAGATGACTAGCCCAACTGAAAGCCTTCATATTGAATAACAAGTAAACCCTTTCCTGACTCCATTGCCCAATGGTCCTGAGTGTTCACTGAAATTTCTCCTCCTTTATCTAGAATCCTCTTTATACAGCCTTGTCTTATATTGAACCCTTCTTTCCTGATTCCCAGCAACCAAACAAACAAACTCGTGCCTATAACTAGCCTAATATCTTAACATAAAAGCTTCAAAGACATAAACCTTTGCTTATATAGAGAGATCCCTCTCTGGACCCAAGAGGGATAGATCCTGAGGTCTGAAAGTGGTTCTAATGTTGTCTCATCTTTTGGTCTTGCCAATCTGGCCAAAACATGGGAACTCCAACATAATGGTGACTCCACTGGGGACAAAGAACACTTAGCCTACATTGGCTTTAAATTGCTGATGGTGGACAACAGCCCGCTCCAAATAGTCAAATTCATCCACCTGGCAACTCCACACTCCATGACTCCTAGAATACCAAATGACTCCACTAGTACAAGACTCTGAACTGGTTGAGAAGATACAATGACCTCTTTATGATTTACAAACATGCTTCCACGCATATAGAGAAGATATGCCCCAATGAGTAGGGAGAATATCCCTGGATTCCCACACAAAATGCCTGAAGTGGATTGGTTAGAAAACCTACCTACCTTTCAGGGTGAAAACATTGATGACCTCTCGCTACATCTCATCAAGTTTCATATACATGTGTGGAAATTTAAATTTGAATGACAGGAAAACTGCCTAATGAAAATGTTCATGGAAAATTTAGAAGGAAAATCTAGGGTCTAGTATGAATGGTTATAACCTCAGAGTTTGTTTTCTTTAAGGGACATGTACCAAGAATTTTACAAGAATTATAAAGGAAACTCTCCATCCTTATCATGGGATTGTTGCAAGCAATCTCAGAATATCATACAGTACCTGTTAGATATTGATGAGGATTTGGTTAACATGCACTTTGAAGATCTATTAACAACCATTCAAGAATTTCATAGGCATCCTAGCTATCACGAGAACATGGATGAATCATCTGAGGAATAAAACAGTCAAGAGACTGTAGAAATTCCTCAAGATATTACTGAAAACTCAAATGTTGGTTCATCACCCCTTGTAGTTGAGGCTCAAGATGACATTCTGCCTCACATCCAGTCTTCAAAGGAAACAGAGAGCTATTGTACTTCTGCACAAAGGAACCCAAGACCATCTTCTCCTTTGACAGAAGAAAAAATAGATCAGATCATCAATGGACAGCCAGCCTCTGAAATGTTTTGCACAACAGACATTCTTTCCCATTCATCCGATTAGCTTTGTTGTAGAAAGTTGGAAAGCTCACATGTAAATCAGAGTGAAGAAAAATCTGCTGGTAATCTAGTACGTCTGGTTGGCAACATTTCTTATATTCATGATTTTCCTATTTTTGATATATTTAATGATGATGTTCTCCAAACAGAAGATGATCTTGCAGGGTCATCATTAGTAGATTTATGGGAGGTGGATTAGTTCCCTTTACTTCTAGAGAGTAATGAGCCAATGCAGGCTATTTATGATACCGATGAAGAAAGCTTTAAGAGTGTAAAAGAGGGTGAAGGATCTCTAGATCTTTGCTTCACTCCATTACAACTCATCAGTAATGGTTTTCATGTGATTGGAGGTCAGCAGCCTTTCATCTCAGAAGCTGAAGAGGAAAACAAGGAAGATATTTTTTAGCAGACTGAAAACAAGGGGCCTTCTCTTGAAACAGAGGAAGCAATAGACCAAACCCCTGCTCAATAATATATGGATCCCTTTACAGAGCTTAGCCTACCTGATTAGAACATCTCGGAGCTCCAAGAGGACAACGCTATAAGATATGATGAGTCCTCTAGTTCAGATGATGAAGAAGATGAGGGAGATTCTCTTTCTCAATAGAGTCTTGTTCTTGATCCAGTGGAAGAAGAAGAAATATTGGTTGAAGCCTGCCTGCTAGATATCCATAACCAGGTATCATTTCATGATCCTTACGTCCATTTCTTGCAAACATCTAAAGAAGGATCAAGGGTCTTATTGAGCAACATGTTGCAGACAGAAAGAAATTTTTTTAAAGCTGCTGTTAAAAAACAAAGAGAATGGGAGTGGCCCTGCTTATCCAGCATGCTCAAAGAGCTAAGCAAAAAATACCAGTCATGGGATCACTTGATGGACTGGTTGCATTGGAAGACATTGTTTGTAAGCTAGACTTGTAAATGTGTCAAGTTAGAGTAGGGTAGGTAGGAAAAGCTAAATAAAGCTTAGTCCTTGAGTATTTAGTCTGTTGTTTTAAATTTCTACGAAGTTTTCAGCCCATGAGCATTTTTTGACTGTTTTAAATTTCTGTTGTAGAATGTAGAGAAGAAATTTGCTGGACAGTTTAATCCCATCAGATATTATATTAGGTAGAAAAACATATGAGGCCAACAGTCTAATCTGGTCTCATGGAGAAATAAGGGTAGAAATAGAATAGGTTTATTTTCCTGTTTGTAAAAAAATTGATAATGTAAAGGGTCTGCTAGTCCAAATGCACCTTGAAGAGAAAATGATAGGACTATAGTCTGGGTAGGTAGATTGTTTGGGAATGATTCTGCTGATCTATCATGTTTGTGGCAGCCAGAATCAAAGAAGAAATATGGCTCAAGCAGTAGGCATCAGGCCTACACCAAAGATCATTTTCTTAATTCTTGACTCCTTCAAGAAGAAGCCATCCCCATGTGGAGCCACTGTTAGCCCCCTATAGATTTCTTGACAAGCAAACAGGGGGCTAAATTGTTTGATGAGCCTTCAAGGAATGCATCTCCTCAGAAACACATCATCCTTGAAGCCTCCCTGTGCCTTGTCCCTTTGAAAAAATCCTCAATATTGTCCCTAGTTTAAAGCCTCTCTGTTGAGAAAAGGATGCCCAAAGGCCTTTCCCCTTATTTCACCATCAATTAGCCTCTGTTTCCCTCTCTTTTCGCCTCCCCTTGTTTCTCTAAGTTATCCCAAAATCTCCTTTAAACCCTACACACACCCCTTGCTTGGTTTAATAACCCTTTCTTCCCTCTACCGTTACCCTTTCCTAGCCTCAAATTGCATTAAAAGGGGCCGAAAACCCATATTTTAACATATGTCAGGCCTAGCCCCCTTCGACCATCCCTCAAACTGTTCCTCACATGACCCGGGCGCTAGAACCAGGCGCTAGCCCGTAGCGTGCTTATCAAATAAATATCGGGAGCGCTACCCACCGTCGTTTTCCCGTAATCCGACGGTCATCGCAAGCCCTAATGCTCTCGCATTCCCCATTCAATCCCTGATCACATCACAACCATCGATCTGATCCGTAGATTGACAGCCCACATTTCATCTGCCCTGGTGGTCCCCGCGGATTGTCACTGTTCAAAACCGGTGGTTTCTATTGCACCACTTTTGGAAGACGGGCTGTATTTTTCTTTTAGCAGCGATGCCATTCACCGGCCGACACATGGCTCCGAGCACTATTTGGAAATCACTCTCATCATGCATTAATGTTTGACTGTGGACCTGACGCGATGTGGTTGTACACCGTCCGATCTGTGGCCGTCCATCTCACGGCGTTCGCGCCCCAAAGATGCTCGGGTGATAATCAATGCAAAAGGGACCCATGGCCCACCATCTGTCGCCCTCCGATGCACTTACAATCATCGATCTCCTCCTGAGATCGGACGGTCCAGATTAAATTCATGCCCGCCATTGACCGGGTCTCGCCATGTCACCCATTTAATATATTTTTTTCGCATTTTCATCTGTCCCCTTTATATTTCATTCAAAGGTCAAATGTCCAATGTTTGCATTAAAATTTGCTGCATTTCGCCAACTTTCACCAGACCTTTCTCTACTGTTTCGCTGCATTTTTCACCATCACCCTACACTGTTCCACCATTTCACTAGGCTGCACTTCCATTCTCATTGTCCCCGCTGCATCCACCCTCCCCATGCATGGTTTTCTTAACGTGTTAACGTGTTTTGCAAGGTTATAGGCAGACGGAAAACCGCCACGGTTCATATGCACTGTTGCAGTGACACAGTGCACAGAGAAAGCTGAGTTCAGAGCCTGATATCACAAAGAAGAGCCCGAGAAGGTGCTGGAGCATGATTTTCATTAAAATTATAGAGTTTATCTACGCAAAACCTTTCCAGCGCCATCAAAGCTCAGTTCTCACTGACAGGGAAAATCATGGAGCAAAAGAGAGTATCAGTGAAAAAGCAGAGAGTTTAAGGCTTGTAATTGAATATTTTGAGCCTTAACCCAACAATTTAAAGGCAGGGTACCAGATCGAAGACCCCGTGGATCACTCAGAAGGTCCAACACACAGAAAACCATATCACCAGGGTGTTTACATCAGCAGAATGTCTCCTCCTGAGAAAGGACATAGTATTCATACGGTTTTAGTTTACGTTATGTCCATGAGAAGTTTCCCCCCCTGACAATAGTCCTAATGTTATCAGATGCATTTGTTACACAGTATGGCAGACCTGAAATCGTTGATCTGCCTTTGTTCAGTTCACCAGAGTTCTACAGAGTGCTACAACAAGTACATCAGAGACACACTTGGAGTAACTTTCAGCCTGACAAAGGCCACTCTTTCATCCAAAGAGTATGTTAGAGTCGGTCTCTTCATCCCTCCGTCAGAGATCAAAATCTCTTTTGTTGCATTTCATTTTAGGTGTCTCATTCATTTCAGTCATCTGCATTCCGTTAGGGGTATGGATCATCTAACGGAAGGGTATTTTCATTCATATCCCTCATGTCATGTACGTGCTGGCTCAGGTCTGTTCATCAAAGTCCATCAAAATCATTTTACAGTCAATGACAGTCAATGTTTGGTCTTTTGGTGGGCAAAGAGTTTGTTTAGGGTTTCCAGTCTCATTAGGTCTAGGGTTTCGCAAATTTAGTCTTCAAAGTGTCCAATAATGCCAGCAGGCACATGAGGGAGGTTTGAAATAAGTTTTCATCGTAAAATTTCATCGTTATAATGATTGATCATGATTATTCTTCAAAACTCTGTTTTGAAGAAAAATCGTCAATTTCGTCTTTTGTAATAAATGCCATGTATATTTTCAAAGTTTTTCAGTTGTGAAGATGTTCAGGTGCAGCCTTGGTTACCTTTGCCAAATTCCATGCCAGTCATCCCTGCAAAAAATTGACAAAAGTTTCGTCATTCAGCTCAAAAAATCAAAGTGGAAACAAGCAAAACAGAGTTTACATTAAAATGTGAAAGTGACAAAGTTCTGCAACATTAAAAAAGTGGGTTACTAAATGAAAAAATCAAAATCCTTTTGATATATAAGATATTTTCCACATTCAAATTTCATTTGCACGCAAGAAGTTGTCAAAGACCCAAGAGAAAATCGTGGATGGCGAAGTCGGTGGTTTTTGGCCGAGATTGTGGTGAAATTGCAGGCGCGGAACGTTGGGAGAAGGTGCGGCGCACAAGGAGGTCGCAGCGCATAGAGCCACACATCACTGTGTAAATTTCAACGTGCACAACGCACATATTGGTCGCGGCGCACTGGGTTGTGTGCACGGCGCACTGAGCCGACAAGCAATAATTTCACCACTGCTTCATGAAATTTCAAATCAACTCAGTTTTCCTCGCTCCAAGTAAGTTTTTAACGCTGTGAATTGCTATTAGCTTGTGTTTGATGTTGTTTGGAGGGAATAATATAAAATTTTGAAAGTTGAAAACATAAACCCTATCATTTGGTGAAAAAACTGCTCCTTAGGGTTTGAAATTGAGTGTTAGAATTTAACTTTGGTGCCAAAATAATCCAACTCCGTTCCCCACTTATGGTTCCTTTCCCATCACTGTAATCCTATCATCATTATCAATCCCTTATTCCCTCGCATTCCCAAAATCACTTATTCCTAAAGTCCTATTATCCTTATCCCTAAACCCAACCATTCCCTATCATTGTCCTTCTCCCATATCATTTGCAAAAATTCCTAAATCCCAAATCCCCAAACATTCAAGTGACTGTCCTCACACTTCAATTTTCACTTGACAAAACTCCACTATACCCACTGTCCATATTTACCACAGTCCTTTCCTATTCTGGCACACATTTGGAAATTGGAGGCAGATACACCAAATTCTTATTTTCACCTCATACAGATCAGCATATACTTGGCATAGACTTGTAACACCATGATGGACACTAATTCATCATATGAACAAGACAGTGATTCTACCACAGAGCTACATGCACCAAGAAGACCCCGTAAAGGTGGCAAACATGTGAGAGAAGAGCCCACCTCATTGACTCAGTTGCAGGCCTGCCCACTTGCCATGGCATGTTTTCGAGAGCAGTCATGCTATCAGTACTGTGAGATGATTTCACGGATTCAGCGTCATCAGGATTTAGCTCGGTTGTTTGTTTTACATTTGCATGATGGTCAGGTAACTCTTGCTGGTGTAAACTTCACCGTGACACCAAAAACCGTTTCTCAAGCAACAGGTATACCGAATGTAAGTGAAGAGTGGAACAAAAGACAACAGGTGGAAAGAGTGCATTATGAACCTTACATCAGGCCTAGCTATGTGAGACAACTCAGCAGGGTATTCCCATTTCGGTTTTTGAAGGAATCCTATGCGCCTTTGATGAGACTCATTATCCGATACTTCAGTTGTGAGGGCTGGTTTTCACGCCTCTATGCATAGCACATCAGATTATTGATGCATTTCATGAGAGTGAGGATGATGAACATACCATATTTCATGTGCCAAAACATAGAGAGGATGACTACTCTTGTGCAGAAGAAGACTCTCGAGCAGCAGTACAACAACATTTATCATTATGCGCTCATCAAGATCATTATGGTACATCAGCTTGGATTTCTGGGCATTGCATGGCAATATTTCATTTCCCACAACTTCTTCAGAGCCCCCCAACCTCCTTTGGAGATTGTTCACGATGCAGTTGAACCTTCACATCAGCCTGAAGGTCACGAGACAAAGCCTATCAGTGTGCCAGTGTATGTCACTTATCAGAGAGGCACGAGAGTATTGTTTGCAGCAGCCCGACGAGTACTATCTCCACCCGGGGTGCAAGGGGTCTCATTGTCATCATCAGCAGCACAGGTACAGGACAGAGGTAAGAGGCCCATGCAGGATGAGGGCCCTTCAGGAGGCCAAGATACTGATTTCGTATTGATTGATGAGGATTTGAGCTCTCCAAGCTCAAAACTAAGAGAGATCATTCAGGAGCAGAAAGATGAGATCGATACATTGAATGACAAGTTGCATAGAGCTCAGTGGATCATAAACTATCTGGAGCAGTGGAACAAACAGTTGGAGGATCAGCAGACGGTCATGGAGTTGAAAACATCCGTGAGAATCAGCAAGCTGCCCGAAGAAGCCCATCCGAGATGACACCTATTGAGCGGGAGATCGAAGCTGATAGAGAGACTTGGCTTGAGAGGGTAAAAATTCATCTTGAGAAGTTGTTGGAGAAGGCAAAAAAGGAGAAGAACATGCTCAGGCACATGAAGAACCACTATTGGGCGTGCACGCATGTTTGCAAAGCAAGGATCAAAATCTTGAAGGCAAGGCTAAGGAGGGCACTAAAGTGTCGCAAAAGGCATGATAGGCTCCAAATATTGGCTGAAGCTTCTTTGGCTAAGCACAGAATTTGATCAGGGACCTTCAGCCCAAATTTCAAGAAATTTGGGAAAAATTTTGTCAATTTTGAATTTTTTGGTCACAAAACAAGTTTTTCTGCCCGATGCGTAGCGCCACTTGGCACGCGCTTATAATTGGCAACTCTTCAGGGGGAAAACTTTGTATTTTTGGATTTTTTATCAAAATTTATGCATGCTCATGGATTACCTAAGGATTTCATCAAGTTCTGGGTTGCCTAAAGGGTAAAAAACACCCTAAAAATGGCCTTTCTGCCACTTTTTGCACACACAGGAAGCAGTGTTGGGAGATTGAACTTTTGGAGGGGCAAATGGAAACCAAATCCAAAAATTCCACTTGGGTTGGAAAGAAAACAGACATATATTTTCAACGACCTATCATGAGCTGAATTTTTACTTCGGGAAGGGCCTCAAAATCAGCTCCAAACTTGTGTTACACATACAGAATCCAGGCGCGGCGCATAGAGAATTTTGGCCTATTTTTCACTCTGCAGCTCAGAATTTCGCCTAGTTTTGGCCAGTTTCACTTTTTCATGTAATTTTTTATGTACCTTGATGTAATTTCATGTCCATGACGTAATTTTGGCACATTTTTACTCATTCTAGAAGATTCATTCACCAAAAGGTGAAATGTAAGTGAATGGATCAGTTTCCTAGCATATAGAGGCAAGTTGTTTCATGGCCTATTTTCTAGTTCCTAGTTTAGATATGGTTGAAACAGCTCCTAGAATGATGAGCTCGACCCCTAGAGACATGGGAATGGGTTAGGCTTGTCTATATGATGTATTTTCTCAGTTATTTTCAGGGTTGCACACTTGAGATTGCTTGGCACTTCATTCTACATTTCATCTCTGCACTTTTGGCAAAGGAATGGACCAGGGTTTGCAGCACTTTTTGGGATCCATGTGGCTCTGTGTTTTGATGGTGTTTTTCTCTATGTAATTTTAAGTTTACTGATGTTTATGTGTATCATTTCTCCTCTCTTTTCTTCTTAGATTAAACAAATCAGTGTTAAAGGTGGAATTCATTGGATTACTCTGCTCTGCCTTTAGTTTTATTTAATTTTTCATGTTTTCATCTGTTTGAGGAGAAATATTGAGACCCTTTTGCCCTCTTCAGCTTCTCACTTGTCTGATCCATCCATTCACTCAATCTAAAGCATCAAAAAAATTTCCTTCCTTGCCCCAATCAGAACTCTGCAAAAACTAGGCCTTATCCCCGCACCCAAAACTGCCTTTCCCTTTGATCCAACAAAAACCCCCAAAAACACAATAGAACTCCTTTACTTATATACCTAGCCTAAAATTAGCTTTTATTTCAAGTCATCTCAAGCCCTATTGACTATTTTTTCTAAGATTGACCCGGAGAGAGCCATCTCCTGTTCTGGTAGGGCTAGCTACCAGACTGAGCGTGGTTTGATGTTACCCTGAACTCTGACTTCCTTCAACCTGAGGTAGATTTAGGAAATAATAGAGTACCAAAGATAAATGCCCAGAATTTAAAACAGAATGGGGCCTCGGCCCTCTTCCTCTTCTGAGTTTTAATGCTACATTTAGTTTTCATCTACCCCCCTGTCTCTCATTCAGCTATAAAATTCACGAAGGAACTCATTGTAAAGGTTGTTGAACAGATATCTGTGAATTGTAAGTTGTTTATCTTGAGACATGTTCTCTGTGTAAAGTTGTAAGATAGGCCGAGGAATATTTTTTCAGACTGAATATCAAGCTATTAGTAATGTTGTACTTGACTGGTGTTACTCTTTAATATGACAAGCACATTTCTTTGGATCCTGATTTAAAGCAGCGGTGATGTTTTTTCGTCTTAGTCTATGTTTTCCTTTTTAGTTCATTACATTTCATTTCTACTGGCTCGCATCAGAAATCTGGCATAGGATTTACCCTTGTTAGGTACCCTATGTTTTTTCTCTCCTTGCCTTCAATTTTTTCTGCTGTATGTGTTATCTGAGGATTGATTTTAAGCTAATTTAACCAGTGTAGTGGTCAAATATATACTACTAGCTGATATGTGAATTAATGAAATCTGTTCCTTAGATGTTCTTGTTAGATTGTAATTGAATGAATTTGGATATTGGGAGTTTATAACTCTATCTCTGTCTCACCAAGGTCCTTTTCAATTAATTAAACCTTTCTAAGTTCCCTTAAGCTGGATACAAAAGCATTGAGAGTTCAAAGTCTCTCTCTGATCTCAATTCTTCACCTTTGTGTTTAAATCTTTAATGTTTCCTTGTATGAAGAGTTAACCTTTTAGGTCTTGGATCACAAGTTGTCCAACTGCATGTCTTGTCCCTGGATTTTATTCCTAAAAGGTCACCTTGGAGGTTTCCTTGCTCTCATCTTCTCTCTTGTCTTTCCATGCCCCAATATCATCTTTAAGATCCAATGCTTTAGATGACTAGCCCAACTGAAAGCCTACATATTAAATAGCAAGTAAACCCTTTCCTAACTCCATTTCCCAATGGTCCTAAGTGTTCTTTGAAATTTATCCTCCTTTGTCTAGAATCCTCTTTATAAAGCCTTGTCTTATATTGAACCCTTCTTTCCTGATTCCCAGCAACCAAACAAAAATAAAAAAAAAACAAACCCGTGCCTATAACTAGCCTAATATCTTAACACGGAAGCTTCAAAGACATAAACCTTTTCTTATATAGAGATATCCCTCTCTGGACCTAGGAGGGCTAGATCCTGAGGTATGAAAGTGGTTATGATGTTGTCTCATCTTTTGGTCTTGCCAATCTGGCCAAAACATGGGAACTCCAACAGGACGGTGGATGATATCCATAAAGTGCCAGAAATGGGGTCATTTTTGCTGCAGTGTGGAAGGAAGTGTTATACCACCATCCCGCCATAAGTAACTAATTGACCCAATGTGTTTGTTTATCATATACAAAGCAACGAAGATATCCTTCCAAACATTTGTTCACTATCTCAGTTTTCCCATCGGATTGAGGATGATAACATGAGCTATGAGCTAGTTAAGTACCCAAACAAGAAAATAATTCCGTCAAAAAAATTCCAGTGAAAATGGGATCTCTATCGCTTACAATAATCTTTGTGTTTCCATGTAGCTTTTGAATTGTTTCCATAAATGCAGTAGCAACTATACTCACTTTAAATGGATGAGATAATGCACAAAAGTGTGCATACTTGGTAAGTATATCAAAAACCACCATGATGACACTCTTTCCTCCAGACTTCAGTAAACCTGTGATAAAATCCATTGAAACCTCCTTCCAACGTTGATTTGGAATGGATAAAGAATATAGCAGTCCCAAGGTGTTAATTGTCTCAAATTTATTTTTCTAGCTAACCAAACATTCCGCCACAAAATTTTGAATACCTGATTTAAGGCCATCCCAAAAAAATTCTTTCTTCACCCTGTGGTAAGTTTTTAAAAATCTTGAGTGTCCTCCTAAGGGAGAGGTGTGAAATTCCAAAAGAATATTTTGTTTCAATTGGGAATTATTACAAAGATATAAGTGATCTTTGTACCATAAGGAATCATTTTTCCAACTAAACATATCATATATACTGGATCTTGCTGCAACTTTTGAATGAGTGTCCATACTTCTTCATCATTCTTCCATTCCTCCCTTGCTTATGTTATCCAATCAGGTTGGATAATAGAAATGGAACAAAGCAATGCTTCCACATCCTAATCCTTTCTTGAGAGTGCATCTGCAACAACGTTTAGCTTCCCATATTTTCTCAACATATTTGTGACCCATTTTTCTACTCTTCTGAAGATAACCTTTGTTCCAAAAAAAATTTAAGACTATCATGAGCAATTTTTACCTTGAAGTGTCTTCCCATTAGGTAAGGTCGCCATTTCTTTAGTGCATGTAGTATTGCCAACATTTCCTTCTCATAAATAGCTTTCTGTAAATAGTTTCCTCTGTTTGAACAAATTTCAAAAGAAATGGGTCTTCCTTCTTGCATTAAAACAACACCAATTCCATTTCCTAAGGCATCACATTCCACAATAAAGGTTTTTGTGAAGTTTGGAGTAGCTAAGACCGATGCTTGGCACATTGCCTCTTTAAGATGTTCAAAGGCCTTAGTTTCTTCACGAGTCCATGAAAATACAACTTTATTCAATAATGTTGTTAGAGGTGCTAATATTCTCCCATAATCCTTAAACAACTTGTGATAATACCATGTTAACCCGAGAAATCCTCACAACTGCTTTATGGTTGTCGGGATTTTACATTCCTTAATGGATTTAATTTTTTTAAGGTCTACCTTAACACCCTCCTGAGATATAATATGACCCAGATATTTCACCTCTTGTACTCCAAAGAAACATTTGGAGGTTTTGCATATAATTGTTTCTCCTCCAATAGTTTGAGCACCCTGTCAACATATTGAACATGATCCTTCCAAGACCTGTTGTAGATTAGTATATCATCAAAAAACACTAAAACACAATTTCTAAGGAAAGGTTTTAAAATGGAATTCATCAACCCTTGAAATGTAGAAGGTGCATTTGTAAGGCCAAAGGCATGATAAAAAATTCATAATGACCCTCATGAGTTTGAAATGATGTTTTCATAATGTCTTTAGTCTTAATTCTAATTTGATGATATCCTGAACGGAAATCCAACTTGATGAAATAAATTTCTCCATGTAATTCATCCAATAATTCATCAATTACAGGAATGGGAAATTTATCTTTAATATTGAGCTTATTTAACTCCCTATAATCTAGACACATGAGTCATGATACATCCTTCTTGTGCACCAATACTACTAGAGCATAAAAAGAAATTTGACTAGATTGAATTATACCAGCCTCTAGAATTCCGCAATCATATGTTCAATTTCACTCTTTTGGACATAAGGATATCTGTAGGGCCTAATTTTTGGAGGAACACTTCTCAGAATCAAATGAATAGCATGATCATGATCACGAATAGGTGGGAGTCCTTTGGGAGTTTCAAACACCTTGGAATGCTTGTCCTTGGTCATTATTGGGCTAGTCTAAACTCTTGTTTCCTTTACATTCTTGCATTGTGATAACACCTAAGTGTTTGTGAGAAGGAATTCTTTAGAGCTTCAGTGAAGGACTCATATTTTCACTAAAGGGAGGCCTCAAACATCAAGTCCTTGGTTGTAAGATCTTCCTTTCATATTTATCAATGAAAACATCTGATGTTTGCTTTCTATATTTGTCTAATCTTTTATGCAAATATTCTGGTACTCCGTGATCTGATAGATAGCTAATGTTTATGATTATTATGTATTGGATTACGTTTGTTGTTGCCCCTTGGTCATCCACAAGTATTCGTGTGCCATCTGTAGGAAGGAGTGAGCCTCAATGGATCTTTGATCAAGGTAATCATCAACAAGTTCTAACGTAGCGTTGGGAAAAAAGGTACCTCTATCTCTTTTCTTTTCGCATTATGAATGTTAGTTAAGAAATATTTGCATTAGAAAGTATCTCATGTTGCTAGACCCACTCTAGGGCTAGAGAGAACACCTTCTTCCATAGAGGGGATTTATCTTGACAACATAATTGGAGCCTCCGCTGGGGAGCTTAGCCTCTTAGCCTTCCTTTCATAGACTAATCTTGGATTAGTTTTATCGATCACTAAAATCTAAGCTTGCTTAGGTCTCTGTGAGTTTGCATAGGGATTGATAGTCATTTCACTTTTTCAGGCCTGGTTTTGTGTGAAACCCTTTTTTTTTTTTCCTTGTTTTTAACGACCATCGTGTTTTATATTTACATAGTCGCACTACCAATGTTGTTCTATATAGCACAATCATTTTTATTTGTCTTTCAGCACCCTTCTGCTTATCACAGAAGCGTTGATCTCAGACTTAGGAAAAATTAGGGTTTCCCCTTGATTTTCTAATGTGCCATGGCCCCTGAAGAATGTCTGTAGAGTCCCAGTGACCTCCTTCCTGTGTGTTTGACTTACTTGTCTTCTTTGAGTGAGTATTTTAATATCTTTTATTTGTTTGTAAGTTTGGAGATTTTTCACCATTTCAAACACCTTTTTTCGCATTGTTTCAAACTTGATTTGAAGTGATTTGTCGTATGCACTGGTCATCACCGCATTTCTAATTTTACCTTCAATTTAGTGTCAAACATAGGATCACAAAGTGTTTGATTCGCCAGTCTAAAAGAGCATGTCCTTTGTCCAAATTCAAAAGAAATTGAAAGTGATTTTCATTTTAGTTTTTATTTTTCTTGTCTTTATCATTTTGAAAAAGGGAGTGAAAAAAATTTCATTTGTGTATTTTTTAAAGTGATTTTTATTTCCATTCGATTGAAAGAAAAGTGAAAAGGGTTGTTTTTTCATTTATTCATTCATTTTGTTTCTTTTACTTTTTATTTCATTTCATAGTAAAAAACAAAAAAAAAATATGATTTTGTGCATCTTAGTGGAAAAGTGTTTTCATTTTTTCATTAAGTTGCATTTTTTGGGAAAAGTGAATTTGATTGGAAAGAATTGTGTTTCATAGTTTTGAACTAGTTTAGGAGGCATCATTACTACTGCTTTGATTGCACTTTTTCTTGTATCTCTTCCCTAAATAGTTTATACTTCATCGAAATGGAAAGTTTTACTTTTTGCATTTAGCGTGCATCATAGGATTCAAGTGACATCGATTTTGAGCCAAAACTGAAACTTAACTCAAGATCAACTTTAAAATTCACCAAATTTACCTTAAGGAGCATTTGGAACTAATGAGAACATTTAGTGGTCTAGGCTAGAGACATGTTCCGGGATCGTAAAATGTAGAGGTTGTTGCTAACAATCTGCATTATAGCTCGGTGGTGATATTCCGTCCCACCTATGGAAGTATATTGATGTATGGTAAGTATATTTGGGGCTCTCTCATTGAATGGTTATGCATTAGACAACACTACTATGGACTGAAATCCCACGTATCATCGAATATCTTTGGGGAGACACCATTAGGTTGCAAGCCTACCATAGGTATTTGAGTCATCCACCTTGTAAACGTGATACACCAAACACAACATTCGGGGAGATCGACTGTAGTATGTTAAGTCCTTAGTCATTTTTCTATCATTTTATCACCAAGGTATATATTAAAATTCATGAATACTTGGTAAACCTTTATTCCTAGTACACCCTTTTTTATTTATTTATTGTTAATTCTAAAATTAATTTCCCACGAAAACATATTACCCATGTAGTTCTCCATCCTCATTATTTCTTGTTAAATTGTCAATTTTTTCACCTGTTCCTTCTTTGATCTTATTTTGAAAGGTCATTGTGGATAAATTTTCGAATTTTCCTCGTCCCTCCTCTGACGGATCTCAAGGACCTCCTCTTGAGGTCCCTTAATTTCCAGTTGGACCCCTTGACGCACAAGGTGCCAAAATTTGGATTTTCATCAGCGTAAAACCCATATCATCTCGACCACCACCTATCGATTCTCCTTGGATGACATAAGAAGACTCTGAGCCAGAAATCCCTGAACCATCTAAAAAATTTATGGTCTAAATTCAGAATCCGCTAAGCTTTGATACGATTGTGGTCTCGCCTCAACAGGATTTTAATGCTTTTTATCAACCCATAATCCCCTTTCGTGCTTCTATAGTAGCATATAGCTCTACCATCCGTCAGTTATTTCCTGATGAAATGGAATCCTCTGATAATGATGTTCCATTTGTGAGTGCTCCTTAAGGCACTCTACAGGAAACCACTAACACCTATATTTCAGAAGCTTCCTCATATGTATTCCCCTTTGAGGGTGAATTTTTCAGCTCCACACCTCATGATTCAGACAGTGGGACCAAAGTATCCTTTATTCAGGTTGTATATCCACTTCCATAAGGGTATACCTCTTTGGGAAATCTTATTTTTGGATCTTTCGACACCACATCTTTATTTTTGGATCCCGTTTAGTAAAAAAGTATTAATCTGTCTTCTGGCTTGTTCATTTAGAATGTGGCTACTGTTATCACTCCCCCTACTTCCCAAGGCTGAGAATGGAGCTGGAGAAAGGTAAACACAGACCAACCTTTAGGTCAGGTAGCTAGCCCTACTAGGAATATAGAGGGCTATCTTAATGTCACTTTGTAGTCAATGAAACGACTAAATATCTAATGATATTAGGCTAGGTATATAAGCTCAGTGAATAGGGTTTTTGTTTGGTTTTTCTGTGCTGGATATGAATGACAATAAGGAGACTAGGTCTAGGGTTTTAATTCAAATTTCAAGGTCAAGTTGCAGAGAATATGGATGAGACCAGGTAGGTAGCTTGAAAGAATGTTTATTTTGTCATTTTGTATAGGATGAAATGATATAAAATCTAAATGATCATTGAGGTGAATTCATTCATTTAGAATAACATAGATATCTATTGTAAATCTTGTTAACAAAGAGCATGAAAATGCATGATTTCTGCTTATAAACTGAAAAATAAACACATAGAAGCATGTATATGAAAGAGAAAATAATATCATTAAACATGATAAGATAAATATACTGAGAAAGAACAAATACTCGAGGGCATACCACAGGATTCTCAACACAATTTCTACAACACTGTCTTTGATTTCATTTGAAAAGGCTTGTACAATATCTCCACTACAAAAGACGACAATCCCACCCAAGAAAAGACTAAAATAGGTATACTTATAGAAACTATGCACCATGAAACCTCATAGGGTCTAAATCTCATCCAAAATGCATCATAAATACATGAGATGAGTCACTTCCTAGAATTTAGGGAGGTTAGAAACCATTCCCTCAAATTCAGCTATAGACTAGGAGTGTGTGTCCCCCAAATTAAATTACATGTTTTCTCATGAAAACAGGTAAAAACCAACTCAATTACTCCAATTCTAGCTCAAAGGACAACACAAAATTGAAATTCTGACTTCTTCCGGGCTTAACAAGTGTCATGAGGAATCCTATGCAGATGTGTAACACTTTTTGACAAATGTGTAACACTTTTTTGAAGCTTATTTTGAGGGACTTTTAGGACTCCAAATCTAAATCTGGAAAATAGGTCAACTAGCCCTGTGTGTCTAGTTTCCAGAACATATTTAATTTTGAAAACTGAACCATGGGAAGGCCTGCAAAATTTTATTCTCCCAATGTTACTCCAGATGTGTAATAGATTGTCAAAAATAGTGGCAGAGGCATAGAAAACTGATGATTTTTTTCCTTTTTCTTCGAAACTAGAGCTTTTCATGTAGCAAGGGTTCCTGATATGTGATGTAATCATCAAAATTTATCCAAACATGTAATCCATTCATCATTTGGATGCCCTAGTAACAAGCGTAACAACTTGGCGCTACACATCTGTGAAGGCTGAATTTCTAGTTTAGTGCAAAAATCACTAAAATTACCAAAATTGCTCAAAAATTATCCAAATTTGTTTTGTGGCACCTGTGGATGATGTGCTAAACATCCAACGAAGCTTCAGCCAAAAAATCTGAACTATCATTATCCTTTAGCTTCATTTGAACCTCTTTGAGCTTCTTTTTTTTATTTAAGCCTGATTTGTGAAATTTTATTCCTAGTACAATAATGATTGGCCATATGCCTCTGAAGGTTTCTGTCTCTTTTGGATATTTTCAAAAGCTTCTCCAAATGTTAAATCACCCTTAATAACCAGATTTCTCTATCTTGATTGATCTCCATAGCTATTATCTCATCAAAGATGAAATGTTCAGGTGGATGAGCTCACTGTCTTTCTAGCTCCAACGCCCTATTAAGGCCTCTTGTCTTTGGCCTTCTTGGTTGTGTTTCAATCTCCATGTCCTAAATTTAATCAACATCTATTAATTTCTTTCCTTTACCTTTATCTGTCTCTAGGTCTACCTTAGGTTTACTTTGTATCAACTGCTTCATGTTCAATTTCCAATTTTCTTGATGTAGGAAAGTAATTTGAGAATTTGCAATGGATAAAATCTCCCTCAAATATGATATTTCCTAATAATTTTTCTTGATGATCTCGTAAATTATTTATCCTCATCTTGTTCTTCCATTTCAACATCTATGGGTGCGTGTTCATCATGTTGGTGCAATGGTGATTCAATTTTATGCATGAGTAGTTGCGCCTCTATTTCTCTTTACTCAACTATAGTATCAAGTGTATATACACTTTTGATGAATTTGGGAGCAAATAACTGTCTCTTTCCATTCTCATAGGTGTGAGTGAAATCAAAAACCCTAGGAGCCTTTGAAATCTAAGTTTTCATGCTGGAAGAGCCAACCTCCACTGGTTGTGCTGATATTGATGGTGATGGTGTGCTCGTATGACAAGAGGACTAGTGATGGGCATTGTTGCTACTCTCTCCATGAAGGTTTCCGAAGTCATGTTGATATGTGAGAGATGATGTAATAAAATTATTTTGACTAGACCATGGTGGAAAATACTTGGGTGATGATCTTTGTTTCTGCTCTTAACCTTCTCAGTCATTCTAAGAAAACTTATATACAAGTAATGTGGCAAGTCAAGTGGTTTAGTATAGGTAAAGTGCATCAATAGTTTGATATGATACTTGTAAAACCTGGAGAATATCCATTCACATGTGAAATATTTTGTAATTAACCTCATCAAAGGAGCATATCTATTAAGGAGGTGCCTGTAAGGGAAGATGTACTCAGGTTTCTCTCTAGCATGAGGTTTGAGGAACAATTTGTAATCTTCAAGATCTATGTCCATGCCCTTACACCAATTTTGTCCATAACTAGGTATACTTGTTGGTGAAGAAATCACATCTACTGATAAGTTGAAATCTACACCTGCTATGATGACCTTTCCCATACTGAAACTAGTGGCAAATAAGCTTGTCAATTGGAGATGACAACCTTCTTCGATGATTTTCTCACAGAATCTCAAAGATGTAGTCCTCTCAAAGTATCCTTTGAAAAAATGTGATGCATTAACTTATTTCAAGGTGGAGGGCTCAAATATGTTGTGGCACCCTCATTTGTGGATTTTCTTTTCACTTTCCATAACATCTATCAAAAGGATGAAACCCTGGGTGTTTAGATGTAGTGGGTATGTTGGTTGTGAATTTGGAAAAAAAGAGGACATGGTTAGGGTAGGTTTGGAGGATGATATGAAGGGTAGTGAAGCCAAGAAAAATTCCCAAAAATTTTAAGGAGCTAGGGTTGTATGTTGGCTTCAAAATACAGGTGAAATTTGGTGAAATGGATGTAAATAAGGTGATAAAATTAAGAAAACACAGGGATTTACTAATTCTGTAATAGAAAAATAGTATTAAATTAGGATTTGATGGGAATAAAGTGTAGGGAGACTGTGAATGGTAGGGAATGATAGAATATGGTTGGGGAAGGTGTATGAGGGTATTAGATGGTAGGGTTGGAGTTTAGTTCACTGAAATCATCCAATGATAAACATAAGTGAAAATGTAGTGGAAAAGGAGGTAAGCAAAAAACGCCAACACTATTCTTGATAATTTGACTTGAGGAGGATATGAGGTACTTACTTACTATTGAGGAAGCTTTAAAAACTAATGGAAATGACCTTGTAGCTTGGAGGAATGATTTGGGAGAAAAATACTGAAAACACAACAAACTGACAAATGTGTAATAGGGGTTTCCACATGAGTAACAAACTCTCCTAGATGCATAACAAAGCCTCCAGATGAGTCAGGCGTCAAGATGAGAGTGGAGGGGAGTGCACGGGAATGGAACAGTAAGTAGGAGATGGATCATGCATGAGGATATTTGTGTTAGTAGTGGAGTGGAGGGACGTACGTGGGAGAAATGGTGGGAAAGGAAGGCGATTTTGGTGGATTTAGGAGTGGTGTCGAGATGGTTTGTCGTATTGAGGGGGGGGGGGTGTGAAAAAAGGAGAGGCTGACACGTCGGCATGGGACTAGCGGGAGAAACCACCTTTTTTAACCCCCCCCCCAGTAAAGGATGGATGAATATGGGGCAGTGAAAAATGCTGTGGGTCATTGATTTGGTGAAGTGAGCGACAAACTTCTTTTTTCATTTTCAAACCTTTATGACATGAGTGGAAAATTTTTGTTATAATGCATAATGACTCTAAACTTTGGATAGAGGAAAAATTAACTCAAACATTAGGCTATTAGCGCATGTTTTATAATGTTTCTCAAACTTTGGATAAAATGCACTAATAAGCCTATACTTTGAGATAAAGCCTTTGATATAAAATTGAAATCTTTTTATTCTTCAACCCTTTTTGGAAAATTTTGACAATGAAACAAGTTTTGAAATAATACAAATTGTCTTAATTGTTTTCCTAACTATGCTTACTCCCATTAAAAGACTGATTTGATGAAAATTAAGCCTTGTTCGCACCCTTTGGTGACATTTTTGGACTTTTCAGTAGCAAAATAAGGAGACCTAGATACCAACTTAGATGGGGATGGAATGATTGGTATAAGAATATCAATGAAAATGAGTGACATGACCTCTAAGATGATGATGGCCATGGACGGAATGAGGGGAGCATCATTTCTGACCTATACCATATGCAGTGACCAAAATTTATTTGAAAACTTGTTTGAAAAGACAAAATATGTTACCTAGGACTTGTAGCAAATGAATCTAAAGAGCATGTTTGATACCTGAAAATATTGAAACTAACATTGGCTCCAACTGGGGATGGCATCTCCTTTAGGAGGTGTCAAGATAACTGTAGATCCAGTAGCGTTATCCATTGGGAAATGGGGTCAAAAATTGGAAATAAAAAAACTTTGACAAACATAGGATGATGAAATAAAACTAGAAATGACTTTGATTCATAAACTGTAGGTTTTAACCCTGTACAAAAATTATCTGCAAACAAATTCTTAAAAATGGAAAATAAATAATAGTGATCTAGCATAAAAAATAAAACATATGTACATAGAGATTTTTCCCCTGGATCCCAAATCAGGATTACCGGCTTGATTTTTCATTATATTCATTTTAGTGTTACAACACATATATATACATGTCAAAGAATTCATAAACCTCAATCCTTTAACCATGGATTATAACATAACCGTAGTTCCCTTGACCGGACCTAAAAAATATCAGGGGCCGAAAAGCATCATGCCCCAAAACCATGTGCAAACCCATGCACAAAACCATAGGCAGGTCCACCCACCTAAAATAGGGTTCAAAATTTTTTTCTCAAGGCGCTCCCCCAGACCCCGTGTAGGGGTATACCCACCACCTACAAACCCTTGGATAGGGGGGGATACTTCCCCCCCTATAATCCCCCCCTACTGTGCCCGGTGCAACAAACAGAGGGGGTTATCGCCCCACTATGACCCCCTCGCGCGTGCGACTATTTGTGGAAAGAATATAAAACATACCCAAAATTCTCCCACTTGTTGTTTTCTTTCCACAGGGGGACACAGGAAAGCTTTGTCATTAGTCCAGCCCTGCAACACCTATTTTTTCCATACACCAAGAGAACTTTTGAGTGCTCACAGACTTCGTCAATGCATCTGCAACATTTTTCAAAGTGTCCACCTTTACCAACAACACCCTTTTATCCTCAACCATATCTCTCACAAAGTGATATTGAACATCAATGTGGTTTGTATTTGAATTATAAGTAGGGTTCTTAGCCAAGAAAATTTCACTTTGGATATCACATTCTATCCTTATAGCTCACTACACGAACCCCATACATGAACACAATCTCTGCAACCAAACTTCTTCCTTACTTGCATGAGTGGCTGCCATGTATTCTGCTTTTGTAGTTGAAAGAGCCACTACATAATGTATTTTACTCATCCAAATGACTGCACCTCCAAATAGGCTAAACACATATCCACTTGTAGATCTTCTTTGGTCTAGATCTCCAACCCAGTCTGCATCAACAAAACCACGTATGCCCAAAAATTTGTCCAATCTTGGTCTTCCCTGGTAGCACAAAACATAATCACTAGTTCCACACAGGTATTTGAAGATACTCAATACTCCCTGGTTTTGACATAAACCTGCTCAATACTCCCACTGCATGTGCAATGTCTAGTCTAGTACAGACCATTGCATACATCAGGCTACCCACTGCACTTTCATATGTAACACAAGACATATTCTCCTCTTCTTCTTGTGTCTTGGGACACTGTTCAACATATAGATTTCTACCTACAAGATTAGTAACCTTCATCGATTTACTATCCTGCGTATTGAACCTATGAAATATTGTCTCGACATACTTCCTCTGGTTTAACCAGAGCTTCCTTTTTTCCCAATATCTCTTAATTTCCATGCCCAAAATATAGTTTGCAGCACCAAGATCCTTCATGTCGAATTTGGAGAAAAATTGGGTCTTAAAATCCTGAATAATTTCTTTGTCATTTCCAACCAGCAACATATCATCCACACACAAGACCAAATAAATAACACAGTCACCAATTAATTTAAAATATACATAATGATCCTCTTTTCTTCTGGTGAAGCCAAGTCCTCGTATATAGGTTTCAAATTTCTGATACCACATCCTTGGTGACTGTTTTAACCCATACAAAAACTTTTTTAACCTACATAGCTGTTATTTATTACCCTTCACCACAAAGCCTTCAATTTTCTTCATGTAGATATCCTCTTCTAGATCCCCATGAAGATATGTTTTCTTCACATCCATATGTTCTACCTCAAAATCAAATGCAATAGAAATAGATAAAAGTAATCTAATAGAAGTAACCTTGGAAAAATGAGAAAAAATAGCACCAAAATCAATTCCCGACACCTGGGAATAACCTTTCTCTACCAACTAAGCTTTCTATTTCTCCACCTTTCCTTCTACATTCATCTTCTTCTTAAACACCCATTTTCCCCCGATGGGCTTCCTTCTGTTAGCGCCTCGTAATTTCGAAGGCTGAAGAAAAAATCTCGGAGGGCCAACATCAAAACCTATTCGGGCCTAGGATCTAGCCTTCTTTAGACCCAGAGAGGGATCTCTCTGTTAGATATATATTTATTTGGTTGGGGAATTTTAGGCTAGCTATTAGTGCATAGGGGTTTGTTTTGAAAATATGTGGTTGGGACAACAGAAGAGGGCCATTAGGCTATGGAGTCAAATAGGTGTAAACAGATTCAAATAGATGAATAATCGAAATCATGTGTAACTAGGAAAGCTAGTCATGAAAATGGATCTCTGTATATTTTGAAATGGAAAAGGAGAAGATATTAAGGTTCAATGTGAATGTAGAGCTGAACCTATTTTAATTCTGCATTCAAATCTCAGAGGAAAACATAAATTACTGTTTCAAGACTGAGTAGGGTACCCGATGGAAAATCCTACACAAAAATTTCTTATCCACGGTAAAGAAAGAAAACGATATGTGAAACAAGAGGATGACAAATTACATTGAGAAAGCACTTCACCATAGATCATAACACAAGAATTTGGAAATAACAATGTCCTTTCATTCATCCATAGAGGGAGTACTTACAACCAGATGATACCTTTACAATGGTTTTTTCCCCTTTCGGGCCCTCTCTCTAATATTTCTAATGCATGTAGTATTTAACTAAAACTTAAGTCAGTTACTCTATCTACTGCAATGATTGTCATTAATTACATTCAAACATAAATTGGACAAGTGGACCCACGCAAGCAGTGATAAGATGAGCCTGGAAAAAATGGTGGTTGTATCAGTCAGTTATTAATTGCAGAGTGATCAGAATCTAGCTCGAGTGATGCCGAAGAGGCACTGATAAAACAAAACTGACATCTGGCTCTGCTTCGTTATGTTAGGTAAACATGACTCGGGGTAGATTCAATGTTGACTATGGTAAGTAGTAGTGGTTTTTGGGGCACATGGTTTTGTGCACCCATGGTTTTGGCCCATGGTATTGCATGTAATAGAGCCTATAAGAGGTTGGGAATACTTCATTGTAATGTAGGCCTGGAGGTGAGCGGTGAAGGCTCACTTAGCCAAATTGGCCGGGGTTTTGGCCAATGTTTAATGAAATTTCATTGGTTTGGTTTTTCACTGGAGTTTGGGGTTTTCCCAGATAAACAATTTTGTTTATGTTAATATTTTTTTGTTGGGTTCTTTATGTTTATTTATCTCAGTAAATATTTATTATTTCTGCGGTAAATTCTAACAACTGGTATCAGAGCTATGAAGATCTAAAATCTGGAATGAGCTGCCAAGTTTAGTGATTTTTCTATATCTATGGTTTACTGCTACAACGTAAAATTTTCTCCTGGACAGACATACTTAAAAGGACAGATCTACGTGTGAAGGCATTAGATCTACATCTAGATCTGGTTAGATCTTCATGTGAATATGATAGATATGGAGATCTAGATATGGAATGCTAGATATGGAATGCAAGGGTTTTATTGGACTGGTGAAGGTCGATTTTCTGCTTCTTTGAAGTAACTGAAAAATAATAATGGTGTTTTATAACACCATCTCTTCCTCTCAGAGCCGATTTGGTTGACCATTATCGGTGGAATTTTTTGTCATAATTACTAAAGCTATGCTCTAAAGCTTCTGGAATGAAATTCGATGTTTACTTCCGTAATGATCGGTAAGGCATTTGTGATTTATATCTCAAACAAGAGGGGAGTGAAACAGGTTGGATGTGCTTAGATCTGGCCTGAAAGCAAAAACGCTCGATGAGGCGAAGCATGTGTGAAAGAGCCCAAGTTTTTTCAGGCACTAAGGTCCAAAGCGGTGGTGTAAAAATGGAGGTGGCGCAGATCTGGTGCAAGGGCTTCTCTATGCTAGATTGAAGAGCATGATCATGGCCAAAAATATTTCTGCTAGATGTTGCTTCAGTCAATTTCATTAATGGAACACTTTCTGGAAAATAATTACTTTGAAATTATATATTCTTCTGATGAAGACGAGGAGGGTTCAAATAACTCTTCCATGTTTAAGGGTTTGAGCCGCACCAGATATTCCTGCCTCAATCTTGGAAAAGACCATCTCGAATCCTTTTCTAAGGAATATATTAAAGCTATCGTGGAGTATGGATGTCCCAGTACCGACAAAAAGGTGGTTAATTCAGGGAAGCATTTCAGGGCATATGTAAAAGCCCTCCAAGAGGAAGGTGCCTGCACTATTGATATAATGCAATTTATACTTACTTATGGGCTTGATTCTCTAGTGTGTTTTGTTGAGAAAGATTAGAAATCAATCAACAAAGTAGAGAGTTAAATATAACCTTTCGTATGGACCAGATCGAGTGCTCTATTTAAACGTATTTTTAGCAGATCTGGAGATGATGGTGTTGATGTTCTTCCAGGAGGCATGGAAGAGCACGTGGAAATTTATACAGTGAACCTTAATGCCCAAGAATCTCATGGTCATTGTTTCTTATTGGATGTGGTATTGGGTGCCAAATCATGGATCGTGCAAGGAATTCCTTATGGAAAGGCTCATGACAAGTTAATGTGGTCAGTGCCCATCAGGTATTGCAGTGGTGGATGAGGAATGGATAGCAACATTTCTCAGGGGAATGTGCAGCGTGCACATTAGATCAACGTAAAATTGTGTTGGAGCATGCATGCATTATTGGTTTTTGATTGGAGGTAAAATCATCGAATGTGATGAAGGAAAGAAGAAGACGGATCTGTAGCAGTAATTTTCATGGTGATCAGTGAACTAAATAAATGCGCAAAGAATTGGGAAAATTGATGTACAACTATGATGTCCTCTTTGGAGAGGACATCATAAATGAGAGAGAATACGAGCACGTGGATTAATTAATTGATGAACCATGTATCTGAAGAGAACTCCTAGAGGACTAGCGGTTACAATGGCTGGTGACTCATGTAATCCGGTAGATGGGTTCTTTTTATATGGACATTGATTTCATATGTACAAAGACAGTAACAATATATATATATATATAGATTATAATGGAGTTAATTTATTACATGTAAATGGGCATACTGCTGTAGGACCTGGTATGGCATGCGTACCCCTGGGTAATCACTGGTAAAGTCTGGGTTAGACCTAGGTGATAGGGGGGATGTCAAGTTAACAATTACCCTGGGTACAAATTTGAGGGGGGAAGAGCTAGAGTGAGCAGGATTGTCTCACTTAGCAGGTTTGGCTGGATTTAGTCAAGAAACCCCAAGTCAACTTTAAGGGGGTAATTTTTAGGTAAACATGACTCGGGGTAGAGTCAATGTTGACTAGGGTAAGTAGTAGTGGTTTTTGGGGCACATGGTTTTTTGCACCCATGGTTTTGTCCCATGGTATTGCATGTAATAGAGCCTATAAGAGGCTGGGAATAATTCATTGTAACGTAGGCCTAGAGGTGAGCGGTCAAGGCTCACTTGGCCAGATTGGCCAGGGTTTTGGCCAATGTTTAATGAAATTTCATTGGCTAGGTTTTTCCCCGGAGTTTGGGGTTTTCCTGGATAAACAATTGTGTTTATGTTAATATTTTGTTGCTAGGTTCTTTATGTTTATTTATCTCAGTAAATATTTATTATTTCTGCGGTAAATTCTAACACTTCAAAAAACCATTGCTGGATAATTAAATCTGGTGCTGCACTGGCTCTCATGATGGTCATTATGTCTTCTAACTGCCTCTCTCTTTAATGCATTCGTGACTACTGCAGGGAGCTTTAAAACAGAAAACTAACTGCTCCCATTGTAAACAATGACTCATAACCATAGTCAGAAACCCACAATCCCCTTTCAAACATACAGGAATGCTTTAAAAATCGCTTCAGGTGGAAATGGCATGGAATGGATACATGAGTAGATGGTGGTAGGAGTCTATAGCTAACATGGAGCAGTGAATTGGTGGATGGTTTGTCAACACGGAGCATTGGTGGTGGGAGATGGTAGGTGGACAAGGAGCCGAGGTGGTGGGAGATGGCAAGTGGATGAGGAGCCAAGGTGGTGTGAGTCAACGCGGAGCAGGAGTGGTTTCGCTGTGGAGTGAAAACCATTTCGAAGGGGGGCAGGAGCGGTAGGTGGTTTTGGCAGGGGGGGTACGAAGCAGCATGGACGCGCCACGTAGAGGGAAAGGTGGTAGTGAAAACCGTACATTTCGGACAAGCAGCATGGACACGCACGTAGAGGGAAAAGTGGTAGCGAAAACCATCCATTTCAGAAATCCCCCCCCCACCCCCCCCCCCCCCCCACGGTTAAAGCTCGAAGGCTGAGGGGGTGTTGAAACAAGATGAAGACCCTTGGATGCGGGGCGAAGTGTAGGGATGGTAGGAAAGGTGGAGGTCACTTAGAGCAGGTGGGACATGAGATGTGACACGTGATGGGATGGCAGGGCTGGGAAATATGAATGTCGAGGGGTTTAATAATGGGCGAGGAGGTGGTGGTGCTATTTATGATGCCATGATATGATGAACAGAAAGAATAAGTTTTATGTCATAGAAATATGGAAACTGGTCATATAAAGCCTGAAAAGCTTATATTAGGGCTTTGAAGGCTTAATGAGATGGGTAAGCACTAAGTAAGGTACTTAGGCTTAGCTTGGCCTATATGGAAAATGAAGTAGTTAGCCATGTTTTAGAATTAGAATAAAATTCTAAATCCATTTTCAAAATATTTCCTCCCCGTGCCTGTAAAGGGATTCCCAAGCCTTAGAGAAACCATTCTTTGTCCTTTTTCCCAGAAACATCTTTCTTAGAAATAAATGATAGCCATGGAGTATTATTTACAATATGAGAGATCTGAAAAGAATAATCAGTCACCTTGATATTCTGTAAATTATAGGACCCTAACACCTTCCAGCTGACAACTCCACAATATCCCAAGCCTCA
Organism: Pinus albicaulis; assembly: GCA_034641835.2. Taxonomy (NCBI): domain Eukaryota; kingdom Viridiplantae; phylum Streptophyta; class Pinopsida; order Pinales; family Pinaceae; genus Pinus; species Pinus albicaulis. Next base: position 689,331,470 of record CM076572.1, on the reverse strand, counting down.
TTTTTTGTGCAAGGATTCCATTTCATCAACTGTGGACACCTAGAGTTTTCCATCTTTTTAATCCACTGCCTCCTTGATAGTTCTGGGATCATCATCAGTGATAGTTAAAGAAAAATTTGAATAAAAAGTGGGTGGACAATAAATTTTTGGCCACCTTCTTTCCCGAACTGGTCTTCTCGCTGCTGGAGTTTGTGCCTCTTCCTCTTCTGAATCTTGTTTTGTTGTAGAGTTTGATTCATCCTCCTTTAGCTCAAACTATATCTTCTCAGGTTCCTTTGATAGGACTTCATGTTTAAAAAAATATTTGACCTCTCTAAACACCACTTCTTGGCTATACACAACCTTCCTTGTTTATGGGTTCCAAAGCTTGTAACCTTTTAAACCATCCTTATTCCCAATAAGGATGCACTTTTCAGATTTATTATCCAACTTGGGCCTTTTCTCTTTTGGAACATGTACATATGCATCACATCCAAATACCCTCATATGTGAAAGAGAAGGTTTCTTACCAGTTCATACCTCATGTGGAGTATTATCCTCCAACGTTGATGAAGGTGATATGTTAACCATGTAACATGCAGTCTCCACTGCCTCTGCCCAAAATTCTTGTCCTAACCCGGTACCATTGAGCATGCTTCTTTCCTTTTCCATAAACGTTCTGTTTATTCTTTTTGAAACTCCATTTTGCTGAGGTGTGTATGGAGTATTCTTCCTCCGTGCTATACCACACTTCTTACATAACTCTTCAAATTACTTCTTGCAGGACTCTCCACCATTATCTATCCTCATGACCTTTATTTTCTTCTCTATCTGGTTTTCTACCAGAGCCTTAAATTTATTAAATTTTTCAAAGACTTCAGATTTATTCCTCAAGAAATATATCCATGTATTCCTTGAGAAGTCATCTATTAATGAAACATAGTACATAAAATTTCTGAATTATGGAACCGACACAGGTCCAAACACATCACTATGCACAAACTCTAATATCTTGTTCGCCCTCTTAGAACGAGAAGGAAAAATCACCCGATCTGCTTCACATATACACAATGTTCACAGAAATAGAAATCTAGAGAGAAATTATACATACCCTACCATACCATTACCATGCAGTATCCGAAGGACCTTCTCTCCAATATTTCCAAGCGTTTGATTCCATAGCATGGTCTTTTCTCTAGAGACCGCTAGGATTTCCTCTCCAATTTTAGGAACCACATAACTGTTACACCCATCAATAACAGTGCTACCCTAAAGCTTGTATATAGTTGCAATCCGTGTTGGGAAAAATACTGAGAGGGGGGGGGGAGGGGGGGGGGTGAATCAGTATTTAGAGCATACTTAGAAATTTTTACTTTTTCTTTCTCTAAAACCCATACGCTAATTGACTGAACACAACTTGCGTATACACGCGGATAACCTTCATAAAACTCGTGTACATACAGAGATCTTATTAAGCATTTAGTTCTTTACTTAGATCTATGCATCATTCATTCATCAGATGTTTAGTTAGCAGTAAGCATGTGCAGTAATAACAGAATAAACCATCACACATAAGCAACACACATGAACACCGGGATTTAAGGTGGAAACCCAAGTCGGGAGAAAACCACCGCTGTCGTCGTCTCTGTCTTCAATATTTTTATTATAAAGAAAACATCTTACAACCATGTACTGGCGCAGACTCATACCAGCACGCAGGCACCCACTTGCAGAAGGCTACAACCTTCTCTCTTTTACCACCGACTCGCGTATACTTCTGTGCATTCTTTAGAAAACCCTGTCTTCCCATACGCGCTTTTCCTTAAGCAGACCCGCGTATACATGCGCTTTTACTGAAGCGAACCTGCGTATACATCTGTAACTTTTCAGGACTGTGCAGCTCTTCAGATCAGATAAACAACTCAGATTTCATCCTTTACTTCAGAAAGTATTTCGCCTCATCTCAGATATAAACATTCCATAAAAAGATCTAGGAAATACATATACATTTCAGATCTAGAGATCCCTCTTCATCATTTTCTTCATAGGTGCATTATGAATTCAGATCTATCAGCTAACTGTTACCCATTCCATTCAGATATATTTCAGAGTGAAGCATTCATTAAAACCCAGACTTGTGCACACCCTTGCACTATGATCTTCTTCTCCTTAAATAGATTTAGCCTTTGTCAATACCATGAGTCAAAACCACACAACTACTAATGGTACTCCTGGACGGGATCAAATAGATATTCCAGCGCTCAATACAATGGGTCAATACCATGGTAACACCCCTGGATTTATAAATTTAGAGCGCAAATAGCAATACGCGACTTGGTACGTATTTTTCCGCGTGCATACGCTACTTCTACTTAACAAACCCGCATATGCCTTGTGACACATCATATTTATCATTTTTCCTTTCTTTTGTTACTTCTGAGCTAATCTGTAGATCTGTTTAACACATAGATACATCAAGGACAACTTCATCAGGCAGGTTCCATCAAAGTCAACACATTGTATCACATTGCCAACAGTCTTCCCCTTAACTTCATCAAGTAGGTTTCCATCAAGGACAAATTCATCAAGTTGGGCTGTCATCAACTTTATCAAGTAGGTTTCCATCAAGGACAACACTCTGCATCATATAGCCAACAATATTATTTCATCAAGTAGGTTGCCATCAAGGACAACATATGCCAACAATCTCCCCCTTTGAACTTGATGGCATCCATGATGGTGTTTGATCACCACAACAGATAGATACATTGATTATAACCATTATGCAAACACCATGATACTCTCCCCCTATTCAAACACCATGTTACTCTCCCCCTTTGACATCGAGGGCAAAGGGCAGATGAAAACCAAAACAAGGTTTTTCTCCTCATGTAGAAAGAAGAGCTCTATAGATCTGATGTGCACTGAAGTTACCTTGCTCCCCCTGAGTTCATGCTGAGTCTTCGAAAATATTATTCAATGAAGTACATGACTCTATGACCTTTCCTATCACCAAGGAATCATACTTACAACAAAGATCCAACCAAGTGAATTTACATATATGATTCAAGTACCCAACCAAGTGGGTTTACACATTTTGACTCAACTACCCAACCAAGTGGGTTTACAAATTTGAACAAGTCCTTACATGACTGAATATTACAATTTTACATCATAGGTCTCATCATGACCTTTTCATCAAATTACAAATATAATTTTTTATAATCAAGACCAAGATCAAAAAGACCTCAAGAGAGATCATAATTCAGAATCATCATAATGTCAACAATGCATTACATTCAGCAAGGCTAATGCACCCCCTGAAACTATGCATCCAATGCATCCTTTCCATATAACCAAAACTCCTCCTTAGCTTGTGCAACCTTAACACTTTCAACAGCCAATCATCAAGGCATATTTAGAATGAAACAAAAATATAAGAGCTGAAACATCATCAGAGATACCAAACAGCACTGCAGCTGTGCTGAAGAATGCTGACCCCAAGTAAAAATTGTCAGCAACTAACCATACGCGATTTTATTTGTATAAAATCACGTATATATGCGACTGTCTTTCAGAAAATCCGCGTATCCAATTTAATCTTCTGAATTTATGTAGTTCTGTTTTTGAACATGGCAGAGACAACTCCTAGCTTCCGTCTGAGATATTAGAATGCTTCCCTGGGATATATGAGAGAATAACGATGGGACAATGTAGCTATGTTTTCAAGTTTCATCCAACATTTGTAGCATAAGTGCATCAGTAACCAGGCCTTCAGACTTTTTGCAGCATCAAAAAATTCTTCCCAATAGGAATTATCATACCAGAACAACTTCTTCAATAGACAATATGTGTCAAGCAATCATCCATGTGATCTGATATCACCAAGATCTTCATGATTTATTTCACAATCAAATTTGTGTAGGAATTGTGTCAATAGTCATCAGCAACAAACTCTGCATGATCTATCCTTATCTCTGCATCATAAAACTTTCATCTCATCCATGTGTGAAAACAAAAGATATTCTTCAGCAAAAAGCAATCAGGGCTCATCCATAATCTCATCATAAGAAACCATATATCATGTCATCATAATTTGAGCAAGAACTAAGGAATAATCAGATACAATGCCAAAAATGCAATCATTATATGTTAGAATGATGCTCCCCCTGAACCTGTGCTCCTGTTCTTGAGCCATCTCACTGTTTTCCTTAACAGAAAAGAATACGCTTCTGTCTCCAACGGAACTCGCGTGTATACGCGGCTTTATTTCATGAAACCCACGTATGGAAAGTGAAATACTGAAAATTTCATAGCTCCATCTCCCCCTGAACTTGTACCACTTGTACCTGTCTTCTTCAATTCAGATGCACTGTTAGAAATAAACATAACCAGATTTACCAAACCAACCATGGGAATCATCATACATTGCTCCCCCTATGATGATACATCACTAATCCCTATAATGTATCTCACATCATCCTGCAGCCATTATGAGAAGTAGGCTTTAGAAACGGATGACTACAGTAGGATTATTATCTCCTACGTTTTTTACAGGTCTTCCACCTTTTTCCAGCTTTGCTTGAAATTTCTTATTGTGTGCTGGAAATTGTCCAATTTCTCAGATCTATTCATCCTGCATTCTTTTTCTACATGCCCATACTTGCTACAGGCATAACATCTTGCATGACCAGAAAAGTAAGCATAAGGATCATAATGTGTTTTTCTATTCTTACTTCTATTGCAATCAGCTGCTTTATGACCATACTTGCTACATGAAAAACAATATCCCTTGAAGAAACCAGAGTACCTTTCTGTGTAGTATCTGTTTGTATGTGAATGACACATTCTGCTTCTGCAATTAGCTGCAATATGCCCATAATTATGACATTTAAAGCATTCAACATTATTGATGCTTATATAGTTAGGAGGGAATGATTTCTTTTGAGAGTTCATGATTGTCGGTTGACCTTTTGTTTCTTCCAACACTTCAAGTTTTTCATTGATATCCTTTGAATCTTTAACACTTCCTTGTGAACTAGATTCTCCTTTAACAGTTTCATGAAATCCAATACCAAATTTAACAGAGGGAGACCTTTGACTACTAAGAATATTGTCTAGAATCTTAGTACTATCTTGAAACCTCAAGAGTTTATCTTTTTCTTCTAATTTTCCTTTCAAAATATTTACCTCAACCTCCAAACTTTGGCATTGCTTCTTCATGCTTTCTTCTTTCCTTCTTCCTTCTTCTACTTGATCATTCAATTTTAAAATCTCTTCCTTTAACTCATTTTCTTGTTCTTCAAAAGTTTTTAAAAGTTCTTCATTCTTCTTATTTGATTTTTCCATATCTTCTTTGAGGGAGATGATTTCTGCTTCAAGTCTTTCATTTCGATTGGTTACTTTATCCTGCTGTCTTTGATACATTTCTATCTGTCTTTGATACATTTCCATCTGACCATTCATCATATCTATCTGTTCTTTCATTCTAGAGATCATTTCTTTGTAGATAGATTCTTGCTTATTAGATGATCTTTTTTGTTCTTCAACTTTAATCTTGAGAGCTTCTTCTAGATCCATAACATTACTTTCACTATCTTCACCATTGCATGCACAAGAAGGTGAATCACAAGAACAACAATTAGTACATGTTTTATCTTCTTCATTTTCTACTGCACATGTTTTCTGAGATATCTCCTTTCTTTGAGTAGCCTTCTTCTTTTGCTTCCTTGCCATGATCACTAGCAGATCTTGGTCAGAATCTTCTTCTTCCTCATTTGACATTTCATCATTATCTTCATTTGTATAATAGCTCTTTCCCTTTTCAAATTATTTCCCTTTATCATGATTTTCTTCATAAGGACATTTAGCAGCATAATGACCAATTCTTCCACAATTAAAACACTTGAAGGGAAGCTTACCTCTGACTCTTCCAGTACCTGGTTGGAGTCTTCTCACAAAATTTGCTTCTTCTTCTTCCGATATGTAACTTGATTCCTTGACAACTTCCTTTTCTTTTCCTTTTTCACATGCCTTAAAGGCAACTTCTTTGATTTGAGAGGGACCTTCTTTTCTCATTTCAAAAGCAGTTAGAATACCATGTAGTTGAATAATAGTAAGGGTTTGCAGATCTTGCCTTTCTTCAATAGCAGATACTTTTGACTCAAATTTTGAAGTCAAAGATCTTAAGACTTTTTCAACAGAGTAGTATTGGTTATGGTTTCACCCAAAATTCTCATACGATTTACAATATCATCTAGACATAAGAAGAAACTGGCAATACTCTCATCACTATGCATCCTTAAATTTTCATATTCAATTATGAGAGTTTGGCACTTTTTACCTTTGTATCTCCTTCATAGCTTAGAATGATTTTGTCCCATATTTCTTTTGTTGAATTCAGCTGCATCACTTTAACAAATTCTGATTCAGACAGACTTCCTAATAAAACATTGACTTCTTTGGCATTGATTTCATATTTCTTCCTTTCTGCTGCATCAGTAGGAATAATTGCCGGATACTGATAACCTTCTTCCACGATTGCCCATACTTCTGCACCAAGACTTTGCAAATATGCTTTTGTTCGTATCTTCTAGAATAATAGATTACGTCCATTGAATAGAGGTGGCCTTAGAGACAATACCCCTTCATGACTTCCCATTGCGACAGATCTTCAAGCGATCAAGCTTCTGCTGAAGAACCTGCTCTGATACCAATTGTTGGGAAAAATACTGAGAGGGGGGGGGGGGAACCGCATTCTAACCCTACTCAGAACTTTTTATTTTTTCTTTCTCTAAAACCCATACACTACTTGACTGAACACAACTCGCGTATACACGCGGATAACCTTTATAAAACTCTCGTACATACAGAGATCTTATTAAGCATTTAGTTCTTTACTTAGATCTATGCATTATTCATTCATCAGATGTTTAGTTATTAGTAAGCATGTGTAGTAATAACAGAATAAACCATCACACATAAGCAACACACATGAACACCAGGATTTAAGGTGGAAACCCAAGTCGGGAGAAAAACACCGCTACCGTCGTCTCTGTCTTCAATTTTTTTATTATAAAGAAAACATCTTACAACCATGTACTGGCGCAGACTCATACCAGCACGCAGGCACCCACCTATAGAAGGCTACAACCTTCTCTCATTTACCACCGACCCGCGTATACTTATGTGCATTCTTTAGAAAACCCTATCTGCCCATACGCGCTTTTCCTTAAGCAGACCTGCGTATACACGCGCTTTTACTGAAGCGAACCTGCGTATACATCTGTAACTTTTCAGGAATGTGCAGCTCTTCAGATCAGATAAACAACTTAGATTTCATCCTTTAATTCAGAAAGTATTTCGCCTCATCTCAGATCTAAACATTCCATAAACAGATCTAGGAAATACATATACATTTCAGATCTAGAGATCCCTCTTCATCATTTTCTTCATAGGTGCATTATGAATTCAGATCTATCAGCTAACTGTTACCCATTCCATTCAGATATATTTCAGAGTGAAGCATTCATTAAAACCCAGACTTATGCACACCCTTGCACTATGATCTTCTTCTCCTTAAATAGATTTAGCCTTTGTCAATACCATGAGTCAAAACCACACAACTACTAATGGTATTCCTCGATGGGATCAAATAGATATTCCAACACTCAATACAATGGGTCAATACCATGGTAACACCCCTGGATTTATAAATTTAGAGCGCAAATAGCAATACACGACTTGGTACGTATTTTTCCGCGTGCATACGCTACTTCTACTTAACAAACCCGCGTATGCCTTGTCATCAACTTTATCAAGTAGGTTTCCATCAAGGACAACACTCTGCATCATATATCCAACAATATTATTTCATCAAGTAGGTTGCCATCAAGGACAACATATGCCAACAATCTGAACTCCCCGATTAAATACCCGTGCTCCCCGAACCATCTTGCAAGTATATTTCTCGAACACTATTTTTACTCCTACATCATCCATCTTTCTTACAGAAATAAGATTTCTGGTCAATGCAGGAATATGGAGAACACCAGGAAGTGTTCTAGTCATTCCACCTTGTAGCTTCAACTTTAATTGTCCACGTCCGAAAATTCTGGACTTCCTATCATCACCTAAGAAGACATCACCACCATCATACTTCTCATACTCGCTGAACCACTCCCTATGGGGAGTGAAGTGTAAGAATGCACCTGAGTCAATCAACCATGCCTCATGATCTACACGTGTATTTGAAGAAGAAGCCAAAAATACATCCAAACCTTCAGCTGAGGTGGTTTTTGCCTCTGCAAAAGGAGCATCATCAGATCCCTTTCCTTTCTCAGGAGCTTTAGATCTACAATCATTTTTGAAGTGACCTTCCTTTTCGCTTTTACAACACACCTTTACAGGCTTTCCTAGAGATTTAGATCTCCCTCTAGATTTATATATCCCACTTGAATTTTTTTATTTTTTTTATGTTCTGGGACCTTCCTCGTACAGATAATGCATCTACATTTTTTCCCTCCATATTTCTTTGTCTCATTTCCTCTAACAACAAGGCTGAGACAGTTTGCTACCTATTGCAATAACCAGACTGTCCCACGAATCTGGTAGAGAACACAACAAAATGATGCACTTATATTCACATGAGATTTTAATATCAATATATGACAACTGACTTACCACAATATTGAAGGCATTTAGATACTCTTTCATTGAGTATCCATTGTTCATCCTCAGGTTATACAACTTTTTCGCATGAAAAAATTATCCACCAGAGAATTAGATTGGTACAAAGTCCTATTTGAAGCAAAAATTCTTCATCGTAGATTCCCTAGATACATTGAACAATACAGAATATGAGATACAACAGTATTGTGCTCTTTTCCTTCTATCCAAATTCTCCCAGTTTTCGTCTGACATTGATGTTGGTTTAGTTCTTGGATATACAACGATGCCTCATGATCTACATGTGTATTTGAAGAAGAAGCCAAATACACATCCCAACTTTCATCTGATGTGGTTTTTTCCTCTAGAAAAGGAGCATCATCAGATCCATTTCATTTCTCAGGAGCTTTAGATCTATAGTCCTTTTTGAAGTGCCCTTCCTTTCTGCATTTCCAACACACCTTTATAGGCTTTCCGAGAGATTTAGATATCCCACTCGAAAAAAAAAAAAAAAAATTATGTTCTGGGACTTTCCTTGTACAGATAAGGCATCTCCATTATGGCCCTCCATAATTCTCCATCTTATTTCCTCTAACAACAAGGCTAAGACAATTTTATTAAAATTCAAGGTATTTGTATTGCTACCTATTGCAATAACCAGACTGTCCCACGAATTTGGTAGATAACACAACAAATTGATGCACTTATCTTCATCTAATATTTTAATATCAATAGATGAAAACTAAATTACACAGTATTGAAGGCGTTCATATTCTCTGTCACTGAGTCTCCATCCTTCATCCTCAAGTTATACAACTTTTCCCGCATGAACAATTTATTAACCAGAGACTTAGATTGGTAAAAGTCCCTAACTTGACCCAAAAATTCTTCGTCCTAGCTTCCCCAGATACATTCAACAATACCAAATCTGAGATACACAACTGTATTGTGATCTTTTCCTTCCGATCCAACTTCGCCTAGTTTTCATCCAACATTGCCGTTGGTTTAGTACTCGAATCTACCACGATCCACTGATATTTATCCACCAGCAGATCCCCCATCTTGATCTTCCACAACTCAAAACTCTGAACATTAAATTTTTTGATCTCAATATTTCCATTTCTCACCATCTTCTTTCATCGCAAGAATCGATCCCGCAAATCTCCCACTAAATAGCGTCTACCACACGCTTGAGCAAAAAAACCCTTAGCAGCAAAGACATCCCCTTGAAGTCGAAACAACCCTGACACCAAATGTAGGTTTTAACCTTGTACATAAATTATCTCCAAACGAATTCTTCAAAACAGAAAATAAAAAATAACGAGAGCATAAAACATAAAAGAAATGTACACAAATATTTTTCCATTGGATCCCAAATCAAGACTACCAACTTGATTTTTCATTATATTCCTTTTAATGTTACAACACATATATATACATGCTGAAGCATTCATAAACCCAAATCCATTAACCCTGGATTAGAACAAAACCGTAGTTCCCTTGACCATATCTACAAAATACCAAGGGCCAAAAGCCATCATGCCCCAAAACCATGTGCAAACCCATGCACAATACCATAGGCCAGTCTTCCCACCTAAAAAGGGTCCAATTTTTATTTTATTTTTTATTTTTAATTTTTTTTAATTTTTTTCGAGGGAACTGTCCTAGACCTCGTGCAGGGGACTTCCCACCCCTGCAAGCCCCTAGATAGGGGCTATTACCCCCCCTGTGACCTCCCCATTGCGCCTGGCGTTGACCCCCCCACATGTGCGACTATTCGTGGAAAGAATATAACACATACCCAAAAAAAAAGTGACTTGAATCTGACTTAACAAATGATTGATTTTTTTTTTTTTTTTTAAGAAAAAACATGAGCTTAATGTAGGAGTCTCATGGCCTTCTTCTCGGGCTTCAAACTTCTACAACAACTTACTTATTCTTGGAAAACAAATAAAAATGATATGTACAATGAAAGTGAACCTCTTCTTCAATGATCATGTAATATAATGTTTGACGAACCTACCATTGATTGGTCATCCCAGAACTTCCTGCCATTAAAGATCTTCTAATAAAAATTCCTTATTAACTTTGAATGCAATAATATTATAATGACCTTTCCATAGATTATCAAATTTTCCGTGCTTACCTTATTCTTCATTTCAGGCATCCCAGCAAAGAACAAAATCTCCTAGCTTAAAATCACCAGCTTTGGTATTCTTATCATATATCTTCTTGATTTTGTCTTGAAGTTTTGAAGTGTGACTGAAAAATTCATCTCTTGATTGTTGTATATGAATCATTTGGCTGATTCTTCGCTAGATATCATTCAGTTCAATGTCAATCTCTTGCAGAATTTTCATCATTGGTACAACTAAAGAAATAGGGAACGTTGTGTCAACACCATATACAAGTTGGAAATGTGACATGCTGATTGATATTTTCGTGCTAACTCTGTCCACCCACAGAGCATTGGTGAGCTTTTTGTGCCAATTCATTTTGTTTTATTGCAACATCTTCTTGATTATATTCACTAAAGATTTATTTGACGATTCAGCCAACACATTGCCTTGAGGATAATATGATGTATAATGACCAAGCCTAATGTGATACATGTTAGAGTCAGCCTTTGCAGCCTTCCTCCAGTGATCAAACATGCTCTTTCAAAGTCATTTAAAGTGTCAAGGTCAAATTTTGTCATTTCAATGAGTCTTCAAGCAAAATTTGGTCACTAGGCATTAGGTCTAGGGTTTGCTTTCACTTCTTCCAAAGTTGTCCAAATGTCAGTCCATGTCACCATTCAGCTGAGTGTATCATCATTCATGGGGTTGCCATCATCACGTCAAGTTCCATTGAGTCATTTTACACCTCGTTCATGCTTCAGTTGTGCCTAGGAAAGGTCCATTTCCCTCTCCTAGGGTTTTGGAGGTAATTTCTCTTGGACGGTCAAATCATCGGAAAAACTTGTATCCTGATGTTCATACACCTTCCCCTATCATTAATTCACCTAATTAAACACTTCCCATCACTGAGATCCCCCAAATTCCTCATTTTTGCACAAACCGTAGTTTCTAGCCAAAACTTGGCAATTTCCTAGGCTAGGCCTGTGTTTTGCCCTTTTGGACCCCTTCCCCTCACTCAATCTCTGTGATTCCACTTCCCCCTACTTCCTAACATCCCTCCCTACTTCCCAAAATTTCCCCAAGAATTTAGAAGCCCCTTACCCCCTTCGTTTCGCTTCATTTCGACAAAATTCCTTGTTTCACACATCGGGGTAAGTTTCACTCAAAAAATGTTTCAGAGCAATAAAAGATGAATTTTGGAAAACGGAGAGAGGTTTTTGTCCAAAACATCCCAAGGAAGAAAAACCTCCTTCACTTTTTACACAGGTATCATTTTTTTATAGAAATGTCAAAAATACCGTTGCCTCAGGAGAATTGAATGCACCTCTGAAGTGACCTTGGGAAAATCAAGATTTCTCCTAGCATGTTTGGCCAAATGACTTGCATGATGAGTCAAATGATAACTAGACAAAAATATCTTTCCAATGAGCTATCATGAGCTCAATTTGGAGTTGAGGAAGACCTTCAAAAGTTGACTGCAACAGCGCTCTGCCTTGAGGCAGCCTCATTCTGCTCATTTTGACTAGTGTTGGGAGATTTGGTTTTTGACAGGGTAAATGGAATCCAAATTGCATAATTCCACTTTTGTTGGAAAGTAGACTCCAATAGATTTCCAACGAGCTATCACACGCCCGATTTGGACACCGGGAAGGCCTCCAAAAGCTTCCTGCAAGAGAAACGCGACCCACCTGGGGCCCGAGCGACCCACCTAGGGCCTGAGCGACCCACGCAGAGGCTGCGCGACCCACGCAGATACAGAGGTTCGAAACTTCATTTTGAGCGCCCAGTCTTGCTTGGGATCGATTCATCGACCTTCAAACAGGTTATTTGCAATTTCTTGATGTTTTTAAATGCACCGGTGGCATCGTTGGTGGTTTCAAACATTTCAAATGGAGGATTTAAACCCCACAGTCATGGCAATATCGTTTTCAGGGTTTTAAAATGATATGGGTGGTTGCATGAGTTTGTTGCTTATCTTATATCAGTGATATGTCCAGCCTTCCATATAATATCAAAACCATATTGTTCTCATACCCATTATACCATCGTGGCCATCGTTATTGCTTTACCATTGTCAAGGCTTGTGTTCCATGGTGATTATGGTCGTGTTGTGTCTCACTGCCCAATGATTAAAACATTCTCATAACTCTGTTTTCACTGCCCATTTACACTTATAACTCTGTTGTTATGGCCCATTGACAAACACGTTCATATGATGCATTGCTCCCTTTGACAAGATTTGCCCAATATTCTAAAGGCTGCCCACTTCCTTTGGTCAAGTTTCACTTGTAATTAAACAGAGATATTATCATTGCTTGTTTCCTTATGGTGCTTTGACGGTGGAGAATATTTGTTGGGTGTTAAAACGCACATCATAACTTTTTTTTCACTGCATTTATATCAGTATACATAGTGCCAATAGCTTGTTCAGAGCCATGTCAGAGACAGAGTCAGTGTAGGAGCAGGAGTCGAACAGTGACTCAATCGTTGAGGTTGATGCACTGAGATGGAGCATAGCAGTGCACCAGTAGTGGTAACATATCAGAGAAGCCAGAGAGCTTTGTTTCAACATCACGACGAGTACTATCTTCACCCGGGGTGGAAGGGGTCTCGTTGACTTCATCAGCAACGCGAGTACTATCTCCACATGGCGTGGAAGGGGTCTCGCCTTCTTCATCAGCGCAGGTACATTCAAAGGATAATGATGGAGACAAAGACACCAAGGTCCCATTTTTCATTTTCAACAGGTTGAACATACACATTGCTACATCATGACTGACAACAACACATCATACAACCGAGACAGTGATTTCATCACAGGAACTGCATGCACCAGGAGAGCACTAAAATGGCGGAAAAGGCCTGATCCACTCCGGATTTTGGCCGAGGCTTCATTGACTGAGCAAGATACATGATGGAGGGTTTTCGCTCCGAATTTGAGCAAATTCGGAGAAAATTTTGTCATTTTGAAATTTTTTGGTCTAAAAACAGGGTTTTCAGTTACGTGGGTCGCGCGCTCATGCGCTCGCATTTTTTTGAGACACTTGCTGGAGGAGATTTTTACATTTTTGGATTTTTCATGGTTAATTATGTATCCTCTGAAGTCAACTTAGCATTTCAACAAAATCTGGATGGTCAAACAGCTCAAAAACACCATGAAAATCACCTTGCTGCCACCTTTTGCACCAGCAGGAAGTACCTCTGGGAGAATGAGGTTTTGGAGGGTCAAATCAACTCCAAATTCCGAAATTCCACTTGGGTTGGAAATTAGACATCCAGGGCTTTCCAACGAGCTATCATGAGCTCAATTTGGATGCCGGGAGCTACCTCAAAATCAGCCTGGAACATGAGCGACCCACGCAGCTCAGGAGCGACCCACCTAGAAATTTTTCTGAATTTTCAGCTGCCAGCTCAGTATTTCGCCTATTATGGACCAGTTTTGCTTATGGATAGAATTTTTGGGTTTTTATGATGTAAATTCATGTTGGACATGTAACTTTGGCTTGTTTTTATCTATTCTAGAAGATTCACTCTCAAAAGGGTAAAAAATCATGTAATGGATCAGTTTCCACTCTTTTAGAGGCAAGTTGTTAGCTGCCTAGATTGTAGTTCCATGATTAGAATTGGTTGAAACTGATCCCCGAAGAGGGAATTCGACCCCTAGAGGTGGGGAAAGGGGTTAGAGTGATCTATATATTGTAATTTCTGAGGCATTCTACAGGTTGGACTCTTGGGATACTTTTGATATCATTGTACATACTTTTCATATTTTGGCTAAGGAAAGATCAGGGGTTTTGCGGCACTTGTTGGGATCCTTGTGGTGTTCTTGGTGTTCTGTTCTTGATGATGTTTCTTCTTTTTTTACTGTAAGTTTCTTCATGTTAATGTATGCCGTCCTTTCATTATGCTTCTGAACTAAATTGAATGAGTGAATAAGGTTGAATCCATTGTTTACAGTGCTTGGCCTTTGAATTCAGTTAGTTCTATATGTTTTCAGCTGTTTGGAGAGGATCCAAGTTCTCCTTTGCCCTCTTCAGCTCCTCGTCGGTCTAATCTATCCATATATCCAATTTAAAGCATCAAGATGATCACCTACCTCGCCCCAGCTTGAACTCTGCAAAGGTCTGACCTTATCCCCGGACCCAAAATTTGTTTTCCCATTACTCCAGCGAAAACCCAAAAAACCAAAAACCAAACATATATATCTCTTTACTAGCCTAAAATCAGTTCTTATTGTAAGTCATCTCGCATCCTATTGCTTATTTTCTCGAGATTGACGGAGAGAGCCCTCTCCTGTCCTCGTAGGGCTAGCTACGAGGCTGAGCATGGTTTGATGTAGCCTTGAGTTTTACTTCATTTTAGCCTGAGGTAGATTTGAGTGCTAACATAGTGGCGACCATACTGGGGAGAAACTCAAAGCGTTTGCTTGTTATAGACGGAGTCTGAAGTCACGCCAGGTAGCCTTCGAAACGCTGTTGCTATGCATCAGCGAAGTAGATAAACGCTGCTTCAGTCGATCTTCGGTTTAACTTGTAATCGTAGCACTTAACTTATAAATTGCCCCAGTACGTGTATCAAGTTCAGATCTGATGGTTGATGGTGGACAACGATCAGACATAAGAAGGCTGAAATCATTCACCTGGTGACTCCAATTCAAAGTCTGGAGGACTGATTCTTTCTCTGAGAAAATGGAAGGATCTTACACGAAGTTCAGGTATCTAAAGTGGAATGGTATTCAGGATCTAATCTGCTTTCTCGTAAATTACTTCTTTGCTGGTTTTGAAGCTATCCTGAAAGTTTTTCAAAGTTTGTTGTATGAGAAAGGTCATCAAAATCTTCACTCGACCCATTCAAAAAGTGTAAATGTTGAGTTTCCCTTTGATCCCGGTCTCCTTACTTTTCCCACATCTTATGATGACTCTCTACAGAGTGATGAGCTAGAAAACAAAACTAATCCCACAGCTCTTGTACATGCCCCTACACCTTGTAAAATTCCAGATCGGTACAAGCCTCTTGTTTTACCTTCTTTTCTTCATGCTTTTCCTGCAAATTATGACCTATATCTACCGAGATTTGATGGTAAATGTAACAATGTCAATGCTGAGCAACATGTGCAGAATGTTGAGACTTTTCTTGATCTTTTTGAAGTTGATGATGAAGATGTTAGTATTAGGCTTTTTGCTCTTTCTTTGAAAGGCCAAGTGAAGAGTTGGTTCAAAGCCCTGCCTGATGCGAGCTTCACAGATTTTCAGCAGTTTGTCAAAGTTTTCCTTGACAGGTGGATGATCGGATAGAACTTTTTGTTGATTATAGAGGAGTATAACCAGTTGAAAAGAATGCCAGGTGAGACAGTACAACAATTTTCTGCTAGATTTAACCAACTTTATTATTCGATGCCAGTTGATATAAGACCTTCTCCTAGATCTGCTCTCTTGCACTACCCGGGTGCCTTTGATCCGGAAATGGAGTTTCAGCTGAGAGAAAAGAATATTGCAACGCTTCACGAAATGCAGAACAAGGCAGTAAATGTAGAGGCTCATATGCTGATCTTGAGGGCAAGGTTGAAGGAAGAAGAAAAGAAGAATGTTTCAGAGCAGCTGACACTTTCAGAGGAAAAGCTTGATCTTTTCGTAAATGCAGTAGAAGAGATGGTGCGGAAAATAACTGCAAAAAATGAAAATGACATTCAAGAACAAGTTGTTGATCCAAAACATTTTGTTTCTGATCCCAGTTGTCATAGTGATTGTTTTATAGATCATTGTGAAGAAGAGAGAGCTGTTGATATGATGTGTATGTTTGATGATGAATTGCCTCAGTTTGATCAGTATGATGATGATTATTTTCTCCAAAAAGAATCTAATCTTGCAGACAAATCAGCAGCTAGCTTGTGCGAGGAGGAAGTTCACTTTCAGCAGCTCGAGTACAGTGATCAACCGATGCATATCAACTATGGCAATGATGAGGAAAGTGCAGAAAATTTTGATGTAAGTGAAGGATCTTTGCCTTTGTGTTTTGATTCGTTTCAGTTCATTAGAGATAACTTTCATGCAATCAGAAATCAAACGTCAACAAGTCTTGATCTGGATCGTCTTGAGGGCAACGAAAACTTCTCATATTCAGATTTTCAGCCCCCAAAAGTCATTGATTGTCAAGTTGCAGCTGAAGATTTGGAAGTGGGCACACATGATTTAATGATTCAAGGTGACTCCGTACCTTTATGTTTTGAATCATTTCAGTTTTTGAGGAAAAAATTGCATAGTAAATCTTCAAATGAGCAGCCCATAGGAAATCAGCAAACTCTCAGTGTTAATGTTGAGGATGAGACAGATAACGAGATTTTTGAGCAGCTTGTAGCATCAGATTTGCAGCCATCTAATGCAATTGAAGGTCAGATTACAGATGAAGTTGTGGAAGATAAAATACATAATTTGATGATGCAGGAAGATTCTATACCCTTTTGTTTTGAAGCATTTCAGTTTATAAGGCAGAATCTTCATAATATATCTCAAAGAAAAGATGAACAGCCAGAAGGAGGTCGTACAGTTTCAATGGATACATTACAGCACTCTTCTCAAGTTTTTGATGATCCCATTGCTCGTGTGTTGGATGATGTTTGTTATAAAAATTTTTCTCCATTAGCTAACCATGTGCTGGAAAAGAATGTTGATGATAATCTTGTTCAAAGGTCACCTTCATTGTCTTGTTTAACAGATTGTTCATTGCATAGCACATGTCAAGATTTCCATTCATATGAGGAGATTGATAAAGGAGGCTTTTGTTCAGTCTGGAATCAGCAACAGAGTTTCATTTTTCATGAATTTCAGGATCCTTTTGACAGCTTGCTGCAATCACCAAAGAAAAGCACCGCAGATATGAGGAAAAGTTTAAGATCAAGGTATGGAGATTATCTGGACCAGAGCTATGTTTATGACGATTCTTTCGCAGTATTCTTGCAGTCATCCAGTCAATTTGTGCTTTGCAAGTTTATCAGCAGTCCACTTGGTTCAAAGTTTTCATGGGAGTTGCCTTTCAGTAGTTATTTCTCGTTGTTCATAAGCAAGCCTGTGGGAAGAAATCAAACAGCCGGCGGCATGCTTACATGGTTTCATTGGCTGTTCCATTTCACTTGATCGGGTGGTGTAAAGCACAATTAGAGTAGGTTGTATTGAATAAGCTCTACTTTGAGCATATTTCCAGTTTGTCGGTTGTGTTTAAGTATCGAGTTAGTTTTTAGTTGAGTGATAGTCAATTTGTGTCGTCAAGTCATCAGTTTTCAGTCATGCATTTCAGTTTGAGTTTTTGATTCCATGGCCCAATGGATAAAGCACTGGTCTGCTCTCCCAAAGATCTGTCGTTCTTGGCACCTCCAAGGAGCTACCATCCCCATTGGAGCCAATGTTAGAGTCAGCCTTTACAGCCTTCCTCCAGTGATCAAACATGCTCTTACAAAGTGATTTTAAGGTGTCAAGGTCAAATTTTGTCATTTCAATGAGTCTTCAAGCAAAATTTGGTCACTAGGCATTAGGTCTAGGGTTTGCTTTCACTTCTTCCAAAGTTGTCCAAATGTCAGTCCATGTCACCATTCAGATGAGTGTATCATCATTCAGGGGGTTTCCATCATCATGTCAGGTTCCAAAATTCATCTTTTACATCTCGTTCATGCTTCAGTTGTGCCTAGGAAAGGTCCATTTCCCTCTCCTAGGGTTTTGGAGGTAATTTCTCTTGGATGGTCAAATCGTCGGAAAAACTTGTATCCTGATGATCACACACCTTCCCCTATACTTAATTCACCTTATTAAACACTTCCCATCACTGAGATCCCCCAAATTCCTCATTTTTGCACAAACCCTAGTTTCTAGCCAAAACTTGGCAATTTCCTAGGCTAGGCCTGTGTTTTGCCCTTTTGGACCCCTTCCCCTCACTCAATCTCTGTGATTCCACTTCCCCCTGCTTCCTAACATCCCTCCCTACTTCCAAAAATTTCCCCAAGAATTTAGAAGCCCCTTAACCCCTTCGTTTCGCTTCATTTCGACAAAATTCCTTGTTTCACACATAGGGGTAAGTTTCACTCAAAAGATGTTTCAGAGCAATCAAAGATGAATTTTGGAAAACTGAGAGAGGTTTTTGTCCACAACATCCCAAGGAAGAAAAAAATCCTTCACTTTTTACACAGGTATCATGTTTTTATAGAAATGTCAAAAATTCCGTTGCCTCAGGAGAATTGAATGCACCTCTGAAGTGACCTTGGGAAAATCAATATTTCTCCTAGCATGGTTGGCCAAATGACTTTCTTGATGCGTCAAATGATAACTAGACAAAAATACCTTTCCAATGAGCTATCATGAGCTTAATTTGGAGTTGAGTAAGACCTTCAAAAGTTGACTGCAACAGCACTCTGCCTTGAGGCAGCCTCATTCTGATCATTTTGACTAGTGTTGAGAGATTTGATTTTTTACAGGGTAAATGAAATCCAAATTGCATAATTCCACTTGTGTTGGAAATTAGACTCCAATAGCTTTCCAACGAGCTATCACACGCACGATTTGGACACCGGGAAGGCCTCCAAAAGCTTCCTGCAAGAGGCTGCGCGACCCACGCAGAGGCAGAGCGACCCACGCAGGTCAGTTCAGCAGTGTAAGTTTGCAAGGGGCGCGACCCACCTGGGCTGAGCGACCCACGCAGAGGCTGCGCGACCCACGCAGATACAGAGGTTCAAAACTTCATTTTAAGCGCCCAGTCTTGCTTGGGATCGATTCATCGGCCTTCAAACAGGTTATTTGCAATTGCTTGATGTTTTTAAATGCACCGGTGGCATCGTTGGTGGTTTCAAACATTTCAAATGGAGGATTTAAACCCCACAGTCATGGAAATATCGTTTTCAGGGTTTTAAAATGTATATGGATGGTTTTATGAGCATTTTACCACCTTGTATCATTGATATATATCCACCTTGGCATATGTGTTAAAACCCCACTGTTTTCATACCCATTATACCATCGTGGCCATCATTATTGCTTTACCATTGTCAAGGCTTGTGTTCCATGGTGATTATGGTCGTGTTGTGTCTCACTGCCCAATGATTAAAACATTCTTATAACTCTGTTTTCACTGCCCATTTACACTTATAACTCTGTTGTTATGGCCCATTGACAAACACGTTCATATGATGCATTGCTCCCTTTGACAAGATTTGCCCAATATTCTAAAGGCTGCCCACTTCCTTTGGTCAAGTTTCACTTGTAATTAAACAGAGATATTATCATTGCTTGTTTCCTTATGGTGCTTTGACGGTGGAGAATATTTTTTGGGTGTTAAAACGCACATCATAACTTTTTTTTCACTGCATTTATATCCGTATACATAGTGCCAATAGCTTGTTCAGAGCCATGTCAGAGACAGAGTCAGTGTAGGAGCAGGAGTCGAACAGTGACTCAATCGTTGAGGTTGATGCACTGAGATGGAGCATAGCAGTGCACCAGTAGTGGTAACATATCAGAGAAGCCACAGAGCTTTGTTTCAACATCACGACGAGTACTATCTTCACCCGGGGTGGAAGGGGTCTTGTTGACTTCATCAGCAACGCAAGTACTATCTCCACATGGCGTGGAAGGGGTCTCGCCTTCTTCATCAGCGCAGGTACATTCACAGGATAATGATGGAGACAAAGACACCAAGGTCCCATTTTTCATTTTCAACAGGTTGAACATACACATTGCTACATCATGACTGACAACAACACATCATACAACCGAGACAATGTTTTCATCACAGGAACTGCATGCACCAGGAGAGCACTAAAATGGCGGAAAAGGCCTGATCCACTCCGGATTTTGGCCGAGGCTTCATTGACTGAGCAAGATACATGATGGAGGGTTTTCGCTCCGAATTTGAGCAAATTCGGAGAAAATTTTGTCATTTTGAAATTTTTTGGTCTAAAAACAGGGTTTTCAGTTACGTGGGTCGCGCGCTCATGCGCTCGCATTTTTTTGAGACACTTGCTGGAGGAGATTTTTACATTTTTGGATTTTTCATGGTTAATTATGCATCCTCTGAAGTCAACTTAGCATTTCAACAAAATCTGGATGGTCAAACAGCTCAAAAACACCATGAAAACCACCTTGCTGCCACCTTTTGCACCAGCAGGAAGTACCTCTGGGAGAATGAGGTTTTGGAGGGTCAAATCAACTCCAAATTCAGAAATTACACTTGGGTTGGAAAGTAGACATCCAGGGCTTTCCAACGAGCTATCATGAGCTCAATTTGGATGCCGGGAGCTACCTCAAAATCAGCCTGGAACATGAGCGACCCACGCATTTCAGGAGCGACCCACCTAGAAATTTTTCTGAATTTTCAGCTGCCAGCTCAGTATTTCGCCTATTATGGACCAGTTTTGCTTATGGATAGAATTTTTGGGTTTTTATGATGTAAATTCATGTTGGACATGTAACTTTGGCTTGTTTTTATCTATTCTAGAAGATTCACTCTCAAAAGGGTAAAAAATCATGTAATGGATCAGTTTCCACTCTTTTAGAGGCAAGTTGTTAGCTGCCTAGATTGTAGTTCCATGATTAGAATTGGTTGAAACGGATCCCTGAAGAGGGAATTCGACCCCTAGAGGTGGGGAAAGGTGTTAGAGTGATCTATATATTGTAATTTCTCAATCATTTTCAGAGGTTGGAGAGGTTGGACTCTTGGGAGACTTTTGATATCATTGTACATATTTTTCATATTTTGGCTAAGGAAAGATCAGGGGTTTTGCGGCACTTGTTGGGATCCTCGTGGTGTTCTGTTCTTGATGGTGTTTCTTCTTTGTTTACTGTAAGTTTCTTCATGTTTAATGTATGCCATCCTTTCATATGCTTCTGAACTAAATTGAATGAGTGAATAAGGTTGAATCCATTGTTTACAGTGCTTGGCCTTTGAATTCAGTTAGTTCTATATGTTTTCAGCTGTTTGGAGAGGATCCAAGTTCTCCTTTGCCCTCTTCAGCTCCTCGTCGGTCTAATCTATCCATATATCCAATTTAAAGCATCAAGATGATCACCTACCTCGCCCCAGCTTGAACTCTGCAAAGGTCTGACCTTATCCCCGGACCCAAAATTTGTTTTCCCATTACTCCAGCGAAAACCCAAAAAACCAAAAATCAAACATACATATCTCTTTACTAGCCTAAAATCAGTTCTTATCGTAAGTCATCTCGCATCCTATTGCTTATTTTCTCGAGATTGACGGAGAGAGCCCTCTCCTGTCCTCGTAGGGCTAGCTACGAGGCTGAGCGTGGTTTGATGTAGCCTTGAGTTTTACTTCATTTCAGCCTGAGGTAGATTTGAGTGCTAACAATACATATCACAAAATTTAATCATATTTTTAGACTTAAAGGCAACTGCATTGTCAATAATGATTTTATATGGACAACCAAAACAAGACATAATATTTTTCTCTAAAAACTAAATAATGATAGTATTGTAGCTTTCCTTGTGAGGATGGCTTCACTCCATTTAGTGAATTAATCAGTGGTAGTGAGTATCCAATTATGTTGGGATGATGATGGAGGATGGATTTCTCCAATGAAGTCAAGTCTTGCACTTCAATTGGTTTCAAGGGAAAAGGAAAAAGTTCTCTATTTCCTTGAAATATTTGATATTCATGGCAGCTTGTGACTGTTTTATAAACATCAAAGAATAGAATTTGCCAATAGAAACCTGTCCTCAAGATATTTTTTGATGTAGTCTTCAAATAAATATGACCACCACAATCACCTTTATGAAAGTCACTCATCACCTTTTCAACTTCTCCTTCAACCAAGCAGTTCAGCAGTACTCCACCCGGATCTCTCCAATACAAGACATTATTAAGGATGTAATACTTGAGAGCTTTCAAATTGAAAGATATAGCTTTATTACTAGGAAATCTGGGAGGAGGATTCAAGTGTTTCAAAACATGAACAATATCAACATACCATGGTGATGAAGAAAAAATTTTAGATACCTCAGATAATACTTCAGCCTCTTGCTCTTCAGATAATGCGACAAAAAAATTAATGTCCAAATCATGTATCTTTGAATCCACCATAAGATTTTCCAGGCCTTGTCCCTTGATCAGATTTGTAGGCTTTATTTCCAAATAATAATCCAACATAGAAGCGATCCATTTTCCACGCCGCCCTTGAGGATCATTCTGCATGAGCACATCTTTGACAACAACATTTGGGACATATGTAATGACATGAGAGTGGATAATATAGACCTGTAAGTCCTTCAATGCTTTGACTAATGCCAAGGTATATTTCTAAATGATATTGTACTTCAAGGTTGCGTCTCTTATGGTTCTACTGAAGAAGGAGATGGGACGCTCTGTATTCTGATTTTTCTTTTGCATAAGGACAACAACTAGAGTATGTTCCAAAGAAAATGAAAAAATGATGAAATCAAGTGTGTAATCTAGACTAATAAGAATAGGAGCGTGAGATAAATCCAATTTAACTTTATTGAATGAATTATTTTCCTCTTCAAACCATTTTACTTCACTATCTTTCTTCAGCATGTCAGTAATTTGCCTCAAATATTCAACAAGATTGCGAACAAAACTTCTTAAAAAATTGATTTTTTCATTAAACAACTAGATTTCCTTCTTGCTCCTAGGGTAGTCCAAGGTATGAATTGCTTCAATACTTGAAGGATCTATACGAATACCATATTTTTATATGATATGGCCCAACAATTTACCTTCCTCCATATAAAAAAGGTTCTTCTTGGGTTCAACGATATGCCAAACTTTTTGCATCTCTGAAAAATTGTTTTCAATTGTTGTAGGTGTTGCTCATCTGTTTTGGAAAAAAAAGCGATGTCATCAATATAGATGACAAAAAATACATAATTTTCATTGGCAAAAGAAATATCCATTAGTTGTTGAAAATACGCCCCTGCATTCTTCAATCTATAGGGCATTTTGGCGTACATGAAGGTACCCCATGGTGTTGTAAAGGTTGTCTTTTCCTGATTATCTGGGTGTACTAAAATCTGATTATACTGGAGTATCTATCCAGAAATGAAATTATATAAGATCCAACAACCCTTCACAGAATATGATCCATCTTTGGTAGTGGGTAATTATCTTTCAACGACACTTTATTCGTATTTATGAAATCTATACACAAGCGGATCTCTCCTGTATTCTTCCTTACTAGAACCAAATTAGACATCAAATTTGAAAAGAAAAGTGGAACTATGATACCAACAGTAAATAATATTTTTACCTCTTTTTGAATGGAGGGAAATAACTTGGAATTAATTCTCCTTAACTTTTGGCGAAAAGGCTTATGTTTCGACTTTAAGGGAATTTTCTGTTGGATTATACTCTTATTGTACACTTTCATATTAGAATATTCCCAAGAAAATACGTCAGCAAACTGAGACATGAGGGATGCATATTTACTTTTCATCTCTGAGCTCAAGGATTTTGAAAAATTGACCATATTTGGCTTTTCAGGAGTGCCAAGATTGAGTTCTTCAACTCCAACTTCTGTTGGTAGCATGGTCAGTTTGCGTGAAACATCATCTTGATAAAAAATCTCCTCCAAAGGCACTATGCCTCTTGGAATGGAGTTTTATTTCAGCTGAAGTACTTGTATTTCTACTGCATGGAATTCTTGGTAATCTTCATAGCACTGGTTATCCATTTGTGAATTCACAAAATTCCTCTTCTGTCTGTAAGAAGTTGTTGATCTATTTGTCATCTTGAAATACCTTCCAATACTAAAAATTGTCCAGAACAACAGGGCAATGTTTGACGTTTATCTCATACTTCTTATTTGGATACAATGGAATTTTAAACATGTTGGCCGAAGTGGCAAGAGAGTCAGTAATAACGTTGTTGTCCCTTGGTATCAATGACAAAGCATACTTGGTGATGGTAATGAGGATATCTAACACTGTATTTCGGTAAGATCGAGTTCTAGGATGCTTGGCTTGGTATTCCCCTTTGGCCTGTTTTATTACAAGCTCAGATTCCCCATACAAAGAAATTTCTTGGCACCTAGCTTCTTCAGAATTTTCAAGCCAGCTATCAAAGCCTCATACTTTTCTTCATTATTCGAACAGTCGAATTCCAACATGCAAGAGGAAATTCAAACATTGATAGGAACATTAAGTGACT
Organism: Pinus albicaulis; assembly: GCA_034641835.2. NCBI lineage: Eukaryota > Viridiplantae > Streptophyta > Pinopsida > Pinales > Pinaceae > Pinus > Pinus albicaulis. Next base: position 689,306,550 of record CM076572.1, on the reverse strand, counting down.
GAGTTATAGGGATTTGAATCCAGACTCCAATGCCAGCCCCTTCCTTTCCTAAGGGTCCATTGAAATCCATAGTCCACAAACCACTTTCTTCATCGAGAAGCTCCAAATCGGATGACTGAACTTTACTTTCTGCTTGAGAGAGTTCTGTTGTACCAAAAATTTATGTACCTTTCAATTTTTCATCTCTTTTTTAGGCTAATGTGCTTGGTTCCAAACCACTTGGCATCTTTTCTTGATTTTCTGCATTTGCAATTTATAAAACATAATTTGAAAACTCAGAATTTTTTGTCTTTTTTTCAATCAAACTTTCTGAAAATGCTGAAAATGCATCATTGAATAAGATAAAGGACTCTAAATCCGTGTGAACATCATGTATGGGATGATTATTAGGATTTTCTCTTCTACTAATCATGTACTTTATTCTACTTTCCCGGTATAGTGTTATGAATTTCCCAAAGACGAGAATTATAGCCTATGAAAAGTCAAGCTACAAGGTACCTCTAAGCTTTGCTCCCCATGACCAGGAGAAAAAAAAGTCCATATCTGGGAGGTATATCAGCCACAACAACATCCATAAGGGCATTCTTGGTTGGGATTTTCTCTAAAGACACCATTAGGTCCTTAATGAGGCCAAGGCATTTCACCCTACCTGAATCAAATGAATAAAGATCATGGTAAGGTCTTGTGATATCCAAGCCTAATCTGTCCATAATATCCTTGGGCATGAGGTTATGAGAGGCTCCAGAATCAAGCATGGTGTTATGGAGGATAGAATCATGGATTTTGAGGCTAAGATAAAATGGAGGGACCTCACTATCTTCTAAATCACAATCAACAATAGGACCAAATAAAAGTTCCGGGTGGTCATCACTCACATTGACCATGTCGGACATCTGATACACCCAAAGAAACTTAGCTACTTGAAACTTATATTGTTTTTTCTTGACTATTTCAGTTATAGGAATGAAAACTTTCAACTTTTCGATTTCATTTTCAAGACTAAAAAGAGCGGAATGTTTTTCTACCTCTTTCAATAAAGTATTTTTCTTCTCTTGTTGATATTTGTGTGAAATTTCTTTCTTTTGTCCTCCATATTTATTTCTTTATCCTTCTTATATCCGTTGGTGGAAGTATTATTTCCTTTAGCATGATTAGGAATAACAGGTCCTTTGTCTTTGCTTTGATTTGGAATGGAAATTTCTTTATGATGGGCATCTATTTGAGCATTTTGTTTTTTCTGATTGGAGGTTATAGGAATACTCCCACTGCTCAAACCATACCACCTCTGTAGTTGAGTAATAGCATTCTGATATCCCCTATGACAATATTTCTTCTATACTGATAACATGTCTTCATTTTAGAAGACATATTTCTGATCGTCCGTTGCATAAATTTATGCAAAAAATTTATCTGCTTCAGTGAGGAAAATAGGTTGTTGATTTTCCTCAAATAAATGATTCTCACTAGAAATTTATTCTTCATCTTCTTCATCAAGAAATTTAGTGTATTTATGATAAAATGGAGTGTGAATTTTCTACCAACTTTGTGGATCCTGAACCCTCTGCTCCTTTTGCTTGATCCTATACTGAGGTTGCTAATTTTGACCCCTGAAATTGGGATTTCTAATGGAGGGTTCAACTTGTCTATCAATGATGGAAATTTTATCCATCATGTTCTCCATGGTTTTGATCAAGATTTCTAATTTCCCCTCTGATGAAGTAGATGTTTCTTCTTTGATGATGACCCTTTTCCCCGTCTTGATTTTTGAATTCTTTATGATCAAATTAGCTTCCACGCTCACTGTATTTATCTGCATTTCTTCAGGAGTTGATGGATTTATTTCCCTTAGCTAATAAGCCATGTCAAGATCGAAACCACCATGGTAGTGAAGTAAAGAAAGGCATGGAGGAGGCTTGATATTTTCAGGAAATGAATCATAGATTTTATTGAATCTAACTGTAAAGTCTTGGACAAACTCATTGGGATTCCTTTTCAAGGAATTATATTCAGCTAAGATTTGAAATGGATTCTTCTTCTCCTCCCATTTTTTCATAAACAATTCAATCTGTTGTTGTAAATTAGATACTGAACTAGCTGTGAGAGAGCGGAACCATTTCTTAACCTCTCATGAGAAACTCTGTGCAATGATGCGCATATTGGCATTGTCATTGTAAATTGCTTCAAGATCTATGAAATCAACCACTTTAAATGTGTTGGTAAGTAGTGACCTCTGATGTTCCATAAAAAACGTGCAATATTTAACCATAATTATGAGGTAATGCAGTGATTCATTGGGGTAAAATCATTGGAGCGAATCTGGCCATGATTAATGGAGGGGCTTGTATAAGTGTTGGTGGAGTGAAAACTTATAGAAGTAATGATGGAATGAAGGGAAGATATGATGATGATGTAGCTATATGAGAAGGTGTAATGAGAGGTGGTGAAGCAAAATCCTACTGCTAATATTGGAAATAAGCTTTTTCCGAAGTTTCTTGAAATTTAACCACCAAGCCTTTAAGTTGGTAGAAATTAGACCAGAATTCACTATCAACCTCGAAACAAGAAGACTCAGAAAATGGTACAAAGGTCTCAAAATAAATAGGATCAAAGATAGTTTTTGAAAGAAAGGTTTAAGACTTAGAACTGAAAAAAAAAAAGTTTCAAATTCTGAATTATAGGAAAAAATTTCTCAAGAAAATCTCGTAGGCAAGGAAATTGATTTGACAAGTCGAGGAATAACTCTTCCAACTTTCCTAAACTTGGTTTTCTTCTTTCTTAAAAGACTATCAGGGTCATTTACAATTGGTGATGGATTTGTGTCTGGATTTGACCTATTATGTCTTTTAGGAGCCAACTTAGATAGGAATTTGGAATTTGGCTTGAATTTAAGAAATTAAACTGTTTCGAATGCTAGAAATTGTCTTCTCACAAGTCTAACCTTCATAGGACTAAATAAATAATCTAAGGGAAGGTTTTGGAATCTCTCCTCGACAATGAAACCAAATTTGTTATGACTCCCCCATGCTTCCCAAGGCTGAGAATGGAGCTAAAGGAAGGTAGCCACAAACCAACCTTTAGGTAAGGTAGCTAGCCCTACCAGGACTAGAGAGGACTTTCTCAATGTCACTTTGTAATCAATAAAATGACTGAATATCTAATGATATTAGGCTGGGTATATAAGCTCAGTAAATATGGTTTTTTTTTGTGTTTCTATGTTGGATAGGAATGACAGTAAGGAGACTAGGTCTAGGGTTTTAGGTCAAATTTCAAGGTAAAATTGTAGAGAATATGGATAACGCTAGGTAGGTAGCTTGAAAGAATGTTGATTTTGTCATTGTGTATAGGAGAAAATGATAGAAAATCTGAATGAGCATTGAGGTGAATTCATTGATTTAGAATAACATAGACATATAATGTAAATATTGTTAAGACAAAGCATGAAAAGGCATGATTTTTGCTTATAAATTGACAAGATAAACACATAGATTCACATGGAAAATTTTAGGGGATAATATTCGCAAGTGGGCTAATTTTCCATGTTTTTTCTAGAAAAAAGATTTGCCAATTTCCATTTTTTTATAAAAGTGATTCGCCCAAATTTTAAAATATAAAATTGTTTTACCTTAAAAATCGCCAACATTATATAGACAATATATAATATCATTATAAATTTGAATAATTTTACAAATACATCAATAAACATTTTATATTTTTCATATTAGGGACTAGTGAGATTCGCCAATTTTTTAAACTTCAAAATAATTTTCCATCCTTAAAATTTTCCCTGACATAGAAGCATGTATATGAAAGAGAAAAACATATCATTCAAAATGATAAGATAAATATACTGAGAAAGAAAAAATTCTCCAAGGCAGACCACAAGATTCTCAACACAATTTCTGCAACATTGTCTTTAATTCCATTCAAAAGGCTTGTACAATAGCTCCACTGCAAAAGACAACTATCCCACCCAGGAAAATACTAAAATAGGTCTAATTATAGAAAACATGCACCATGAAACCTCATAGTGTCTAAATCCCATCCAAAATGCATCATAAATACATGAGATGAGTCACTTCCTAGCATTTAGGGAGGTTAGAAACTATTCCCTCAAATTCAGATATAGACTAGGAGTGTGTGTCCCCCACATTAAATTACATGTTTCCTCATGATAAGAGGTAAAAAGAAACTCAATTAATCCAATTCCAACTCAAAGGACAAAAAAACCTTGAAATTCTGACTTTTTCTGGGCTTGACAATTGTCTTGAGGAATCCTATGCAAATGTGTAACACTTTTTGAAAAATGCATAACACTTGTTTGCAACTAATTTTGAGGGAATCTTAGGACTCCAAATCAAAATATAAAAAATATGTCAAATAGCCCTGTGTGTTTAGTTTCCAGAACATCTTGGATTTTGAAAAATTACCCATGGGAAGGCCTCCAAAAGTTGATTCTTCCAAGGTTTCTTGAAATGCATAAAAGACTGTCAAAAATAGTGGCAGAAGCATAGAAAACTGGTGGTTTTTTGGCTTTTTTCTTCCAAAATAGACGTTTTCATGCAACAATGATTTTTGATCTGTGATTTACTCATCAAAATGCATCCAACCATGTAATCCATTCATCATTTGGATGCCCTAGTAACAAGTGTAACAACTTGGTGCTACACATATGTGGAGGCTGAATTTCTAGTTTAGTGCAAAAATCACTAAAAATACCAAAATTGCTCAAAATTCCTCCAAATTAGTTTTTTGGCACCTTTGGGTGATGTGATGCAATAGCTAATGAAGCTTCATCTAGCAAATCTAAACTATTCTTCTCCTTTAGCTTCATTTGAGCCTCTTTGACCTTCTTTTTTACTTGTTTAAGCCCAATTCATGAAATTTTATTCCTGGTACAATAATGACTGGCCATATGCCTCTGAAGGTTGTTGTCTCTTTTATATATTTTCAAAATCTTCTCCAAATGTTCATTCACCCTTCCTAAACATATTTATTCGTCTTGATTGATCTCCACAGCTAGTAGCTCATCAAAGGTCCACTATTTAGGTGGATGATTTGGTTGTCTTTCTAGCTCCAGTGCCCTCTTAAGGCATCGTGTGATTTGAAAATGGGTTGGATAACTTTTTATGCTTTTCAAGAACCTCCCAATCAATTAAACAAATAAAAGATCTAGCTTTTACTTGACTTTTGTGAAAAAATTTACTTGAAACAAGTGTATGTATTTTTTAATTGCTTAAGTGCTTTAAGTCCATTTGTTTTTGCTGAAATTAAACATGTGCAACAACCATATAATTCAGAAAATAAAAATCACCATATAACAACAAATTTAATCTAGGAGTTCACCCAAATATCGTGGGCTACGTCTCCTTGAGCTCTTTTCATCTTGACTTAGCTCTTTGGGATTATGGAAATTTTCTCTTACAAGTTACAAAAATAAACTCCAATGGTTACTAAACTGAACCAATGGGTTTAGAATACCATCTATATCCCTGTCATTGTTGTCATCACTCTGAAAACAGATCTAGGCTCCCTTAGACTTGATTCCCTCTATCAGTGCTCTTGAGCTACACTGAGCTTCTATATGGCACAAAATCTTTCAGAATTATTCTTCTATCCATGAAACCTCACCTAATGTCTCTAGCACATATCATACCTCCAAAATGGACCGATAATTTGCTCCAAAAGAGCACTGCATCCCCAAACTATGCCTCCTTCCACAGTTGACTCTCGGCTGCCCAAAACTTCCTTGTAGTTTATCGACCTTCATAAGTCTTAAAATGTCTCTGAAAATGCATTCAATGGATTCATAATGCCAAAAATAGTCAGAATATACTATTGGTTCACTGAAATTGGCCTCCAGCTACTCTGGTTTCACCTCCAACACCTGGTGGCAACCCCTGGCTCTGGGTCAAAGAGAAATTCTATGTGGGTTCTCGACCTCTATAAGTCCTCAAAATATTTTTCAAACTCCTCCAATGGATTCATAATTATCAAAACAGTCAGAAATGACTATTGGTTTGCTGCATAAGGTCTCTATTTGCCCTGGCTAGGCCCCAAACTATTGCTGGCACTAATGGCCCCTGGAACTTCACTAAACAATCTTGGCCTTCAAAAGTCCTCTACAGGCTCTAAAAACCATACCATTAGTTTCAAAACATCTAAAACATCCAAAATTGACTATTTTATTTCTGAATAAGGTCTCTAGCTCCCCTGGCTAGGCCTCAAACTGTTGCTGGCCCATCGTGGCCCTTGTGGCCCCTAGAAATTCTATGAAGAAAAAACCTTCTCAAAAGTCCTGTGATGGCTCTAAAACCCTCACCAATGAGTCTGGAATGTCTAAGATAGTTGAAATTGACTATTGGCACTCCAAAATTGGTCGAATCTAGCTCAAGATAGAGCCTGAACTCATTTTGCCCAATGACACCCAAAAATCCTCCACTAAATGTGGAGAACTGAAGTTTGACTCTAGTTAAATTCATAAATTCTGAAAATGTGGTGGAAACTCCAAACTAACTGCCATAATAATTTTGATATTTAATGTAACCATTATGCATGGGCACATGACCCCGGACTCCCCGTAGTTATAGTTGATGTCGGGGTTTTATAATTGTTGGCATTAAATAGGCTGCGGAGTTAGCCAAAACATATGGCATGTGACAAGTTTAACATCTGTTTAAGTATAAAAAATTTAGACAAAAATTTTTAGACCTTAAAATAAAAAAACCTTTAGACATTAAATAAAAATAATAATTTTTTTTTAGAGATTAAATAAAAATTAATAAAATTAGTTTAGTACGATTAATTTAAGTCTTAGGGTTTATTATTAAAATTTTAAATAATTTAAGCACTTAGGGTTTTTAAATTTAAAATTAATAAATTAAAACTTTAAATATTTATAAAAAATTTAGTTATTAAAAAATTTTAAAAATAAAAATTTATTATAATTAAAATAATTTATTTAAATTAGATTGTTATCTATTGTCGGCTCCTCTCAAACATCATTGCCTTCCACTATTTATACCTTGACCTTCTGCAACCTTCTTTCATTCTTCATTCTCGTCCTGATGATGGATCCCTGTTGGGATTCGAAACGTCGACCAATATTTTATGATACTGTGGATAATCCAGATTCTAGAAATAATGATAACCACAAAAGTTTAAAAACCATAACTGTTTATACGATGGCGGTTAGGGCTAAGCCCACGATCGTGGGGTCTTGGAAGCATGGGAGGGGTTGGCCCTAAGGCTTGGCCCCTCCAAACCGCCAATCAATAAACCATAATATGTTAATTATATCGCGTAGGCATACGTTGTTAAGAACCAAACACAGCCCAACGGTAAGACGTGGGTGCTTTGTGCAGGAGGTCAGATAGTCGACTCTCGGGGAGTACGAACCATAATTTTACACCACGATACTGGGCCACGTGGCAACCTCCGGGCCTACCATGTGGCAAGACATGATTGGTTCGAAAAGAAAATATTCAACCCACTTTCGAATTAAACAAGGCCACTTGTCGACATATGACTGGTCCAAATGGAATATTCCAGGGAATATTTCGAGAAATATTCCAAGAATATTCCCTGGAATATTCTCTTTTTAAATTTCCCAAATTCAAGTCAAACTTTTTCAAAGTCCAAAAATTGCAGTTTATTGGACTTTTCAAACTGTGATTACTTCTTCATACGGTGTAGGTTTTTTGAATCGTATGCGGCGCCAGAATCAGGAAGACGAGATCTATCTGGTCGCTGAGGTTTGACACACTTCCAAACACTTTGAATTTTGAGCTATCACTTAGGTCCATGATCCAAATCTGATCACACCTCCCCATTAGGAATCTTTTGGACCCAAAAAGACTGATATATTGATCTATACAGTAGATGAGAGTACAACACCCTCTCCTTTTCAGTGTCCATACACTTGCCTTGCATGGATAGTGCCTTTGAACCACAACTCAAAGGTAGTCGACACTTCCCTTATTAATGCTCTTGTCCTCCTGTCAATAATTTTCTTCCTTGCACTCACTCAGAAATTTCTGGTGAGAAATTTACAGAAGGTAGCTGAACATTTCTTCCTTGATCATCGATCCAAGGTGGCTCAAACAAATGTGAGATTACAACAGAAAACATGCATACATAACTGAAATTTTCATATGTACAAATGAGTGTATGTCTTACTGTGTCAAGAAGTCAACCCACTTCTTACCAAGCCACTTCCACGATGACTTTTGCTGCTGAAAATATTCTTCATGTGAAACATCTGTTCTCACATCAATGATGGAATCCTTGGTTCCACTTTCTCCAATATTTTTGTCCTCTTTCCTCGAATGCTTGGGAAGATTAGTTGGATGCAATGTCCAACATTGGGAAACAACATGTCCACTTCTCTGGAAATGTGTGCAAGTCTTATGCACCTTCTTTGCAAGTTTCCTTTACCTCAACTACTTCCTGTATGCCTTCATCCTCTTCCAACATTTTGAAAAAACATGGTTAAACAAACCACAATATGCACAACAACTCTTTCTTTCATTCAAGCATGTATAATTTTCATGCCTTGCAGAAACATAATCAACTTGACTATGGGAAGAATTATACCTTACATGCTGCTTTGCATGTCCATATTTTTTACCTTCATGAGGAGATGAACTTGTAGAGGCTCCAGATTTTCTTTGAAGACTAAAATCATTGTTTATGTCTTGAAAATTGTTTGAACTCTCATGCTCACCATAAGCTGCATCTATACAACATTCTTGCTACAACATAGGCTTTAAACAATGGCAATAAACTTGACGTGTTTGTGGTTTAGAACTTGCGACAAAAGTTCTTCTTGAAGTTGCCTCACATGCCTTCATGGCTTTGGAGTTTTTGCCATTAGATTGAACATAACCAAGACCAAATTTCTTAGGTCTCTCCTCAACCAAAATAGGATCAATCATGTCTTGTGCATGCTTTCCTAAACCCTTGCCTACATAGCCCATTTTAAACATTAACTTGGACCCTATACCTCTAGTGCGCTTTTCAAATGAGCCAACACATCTATCTAAAGATGAAACTGAAGAAAAATTTGAGTAAATTACCTCTACTTCAAGCATGTTCTTGGTTAAGGCCTCTTGGGCTTGATGGAGTTGCATCTCCATCTCATGCATTCTTTGAAGAATTTATTCTTTCTCTTTCTTCATAGCAACCAATTTCTCATGAATTCTAGTGCTTTCTCTTCTATCTTCAAATAGAATTTGCACCATATCCTTCAACATATAGAAGTCTCGCTTCATGTCTTCATCGAAGAATCTTGTGAAGGAGGAAGATTTTGAAACCTCACTTGAATAATTTGTCACTATGATGTCAATGAACAAAATAACTTCAACAAAATTCATGAATCTTTCAAAAACAATTGAAAAAGCTTTTGAACAAAAATCGTTGTAGATTCAAGCTCTTCTTCAAGCAGTCATCTGAAAATAAACCACTTTGTGCTTCAAGGGTTTCCTTGAGGTCCTTTGGGTAAGGAATATGCCTTCAGATCTTCTTCCTTCTTGTACTCTCCTAGACTTAGATATCAATAGCTTTCCCTTCACCTCTAGCAAACTCAAGCAACAGTCAAATTGCAAACAGTCAAATTCTTTACACTGTTTAAACACCTTTCAAGTCAAACAAGAAAGCTATTTCTCTGTAAATCAAGAAACCAAGTGCTTCGATACAAACCTGATCTGAAAACAGGTTGGATAACTTGTTATGCTTTTCAAGAACTTCCCACTCAGTTAAACAAATTAAATATCTAGCTTGTACTTGAATTTTGCAGAATTTTTTACTTGAAACAGGTGTATGTTTTTTTTCATTGTTTAAGTGCTTTAATTCCATTTTTTTTATGAAATTAAACATGTGAAACAAACATATAATGCAGAAAATAAAAATCAACACATAACAACAAATTTAATCTAGGATTTCACCCGAATATTGTGGGCTATGTCTCCTTGAGAGTCACTCCCAGCTGGGCGGAGAGCGATTCTGAGAATCACCCCCGGCTGGGCGGAGGGTGATTATGAGAATCACCCCTGGTTAGGTGGAGGCCAGTCGGGTGGCATCGTCGAGGGCTGTCTAGCCTGCCTCTGGCCCTCGACTAGGCGAAGGGTGATTCTCGAAATTTTCCTCCGCCCAGCCAGGGGCCGGAGGCAGGCCGGGAAATGTCGTCAAATGAAGGAGATTGGGTTTTGTATCTATTTTCACGTTCAGGTAATTTTTCTTATAAAAATTTAAATTTAAATATTTTATTTTTTACTTTTTATGTCTTTATACTAATTTTCTTACTTATTTCTTTTGTACTTGATGATTAGGTACAACACTAGCATGTTGCCTACCAAAAGGAAGAAATTGCATTGCCATTGAGAAAGACCCAGTGCAATGAAAATTTATTCAACAAAGAATTAATGCTCTTGAATTCATTCCAGATGCGAAGCAAGAATTTGGTTTGAGGAAAGGGGATTTTAATGAATCACGTGTGGCAAAAAAAGCAAAGGAACCTCAACCACCATTATATGGAATTATTGGAAAGGGACACTTTGGAAGATTTGCGGACATGAAAGATCCATTAGAAGATGACAATGACCAAAATGAAGTCGAAAATGTTGCGGAAGAAGCCATCAATGAAGTTCTAGGTGATGTTGAACATGTCTTAGTTGATATTGTTGAGGATCTTTAAGTTATGCTTGCAAACAAAGCTCATTTTTTAGATCTATTAATCAGTTTTACTTGTAATTTTTAGACTTTGATATTTTATGAGAAGAATCCTTATTTTTTGCAAAAAACATGTGATTACTACTTTTTTTGACATCAAATTCAATAAAAATGATATTCTCTTAAGTATTTTTTGTTAAGATTTTCCCAAAAATTAGTTTATTTAACATGTTTTTTTAACAAAAAGTCTCTAAAAGTGTATTTTTTGCAATACATTTGTATTGATAATTTGTATTTTTTTGTCATATCATTCAAAATATTGGTTTTTTAGCGACAATTATTTGATGTGCATTGAAAAATTAATTAGCAATACATAAGCTTGTCGAAAATATAAACTTTATAATATTGACCCTTTTTTCATTTTTTATCTATGTGAAAAAGTGAAGATATCATTACAAATTTTTATTTTAAAAATATTTATTTTTTTCTTTTTAAAACACAAGTACATAAATGTACTAAAAATAAACATCTCACAGAAGACGAAGACATTAGAAAATGTATAGTGTCAAAATCAATCCTCTAAAAAAACATTGGTGATGATATGCCACCACTATTCAAAATCGACATAAAAAAGCATCACAGAAAAAAAAAAAAAAAAAAAAAAAAAATTTAAAGTGTCAAAAACATGCTAAAAAAAAAAAATTTGATTCTGCATCACCACTTTTCAAAATCAGGTGTTTCTCTTGCTACGTCAAAAAGTAGGTACCAGTGCAGTTACCTTTTTCATCGGTAACAGTGTTATATTTAAAAAAAATCCTTGAAGGCACATTTTCCATAAATATCTTGTTCAATCATCTTTTTGCAGAACATATTGTGGCCAAAAAAAGATGAATTTGGCGAAACTGGAGGAGTATTTTGTTCCTAAGATATCAAGTACAAAATTTTGTCTCACTTCTTACACAAGTATTACAGAATGAGAGATAAATGCACATCTTCACAGCCTATTTTTCTGGTTGTGCAAAGTCCTGTTTAAGTCTCTTTGCAGAGACTATTGTGGACAATAAGAGAAAAATATTTGGAAGCTGGAGGAGGTTTTGGTTCCTAACGTGCCAAGTAACACAAACCTCTCTCCCTTTTGCAAAAACATTCATCGTTAGGGATATAATGATTTATTTAGGAGGCCTATTTTTTCCAAAAAACCCAGAAATTTGGCACAATTTGACTGCCAGGAGCACAACGCCTTAGGTTTTGCACTTCTTATAGACGCCTCTAAATGCAAAACCAAGAACACCAGTGGATTCAAAAGGCAGTAAATAGTCAATTTAGACACTTTTTAAAGCAAATTTTGCCAATATGGCAGGGAAAAAGGTCAAACAACACCCTAAAAATCATGTTTCTACCCTATTTTTTAGCTAGGCATTGTGCTCCTGACAAGTGACTGATATTTCTGAAATTTTCCCAATTTTTTTAGTTTCAACATGGAAAATCATGTTTTTACCAATGTAAATGATGGATGTAAATGTAATTATAATTTTTTTGAGTTACCTAGGGGTAAATTCATTAGGTAAATTATATTTGAGGATTGATGAATCAGTTTCACTAAAGTTATGGATGAGTCAGTTGGACCTCCCTACACTCTAGGTTTGGAGTTCAAAATTTTGTGGATCAGCTCCACTACTCTGGGATTCGACCCCTGAGGTTGGTAGAAGTTGTTTCATGTCTATATCTTTCACCTCTTCACTCATTGGAGAGGTTGGATGTTGTTGTATTGATCAGAGACACTAGTGTATTCAGATTTTGGTAGGAATATATTGGATGAGTTGCAACTATTCTTTTGGGATTCATGTGGTATTTTACTTTGGCATAGTTTCTTCTTCTCTTGCATATGTATGAATGTTTTGTACTTTCCATGTTCCTTCCAATTCTATGATATGTTTGATTCTCAAGTTTGATAAGCATAATACATCTTTTATGCTCTATTATGGGAGAATCACCATAATTTGTTTCAATTTCCTTAGTTTAAAAAGAATTCATGTAGTGTCATGCTATTTTTAGCACCTCACCAGTCTGATCCATCTCACCTAAAAACCCTAAAGTGTTAGAGTGCTTACCTACCTTTCCCCATTATATGTCTGCAATTATGATCTTATTTTCCCTGACCTAGTTACCTCTTTGATCGAATTCACTCATCCAACACCCAAATCAACCAATAAAAACCCCTGTGCTACTATACCTAGCCTAAACCTAATTGATCCATCCCTCTTAGCTATGATCCCTTGTAGAGAGCCCTATCTAGCCTAGTAGGGCTAGCTAGTTGGCGAGAGCTTGGTTTGTAGTTACCTTTGCTGGTCTCTTCTCAGCCTCGGAGATCCGGTGGAGTGCTAATGTCTTGGCGACCATACTGGGGAAGAATGTGACAGATCTTCCCTGAGATGAAAATCATCAAATTTTAGACCTGCTTGCTGATGGTGGACATTGATCAAGCACATGAAGGCTAAAATCATCCACCTGGCGACTCCAAATCAGTTTCAAAATCAAATCCAAAGAGTCCACTGGAGGATGAACCTTGCCAATAAATATGAAAGAACAACATGTGAAGATCAGGTATTCAACATTGACTTTCATTCAACACATCATGTTCTTTATCATGAAATATTTCATCTCTTTTCCTGAGAATGTCCTGAAAGTTTTCCAAAATATATTATGTTTGAGAAAAGATCACGGACCTCCATTAGATTCCTTTCCTTTGAAGGTTTTAAATCCAAATTCCTTGTACGCCTTTGATCTTGGTCCAGAACCTTTTTCGGAATATTATGATGAATATATTTAACTTGATGTACCTCAAGAGATCAAGACTAATCCTACAACTTTTGTACATACTCCTACACCTCGAAAAATTCTAGATAGATACAAACCACTCATCTCACCTACTATACTCCATGATTTCCCTGAAAGCTATTACAAATATCTTCCCAGGTTTCATGGAGAATATGGTAACATCACTGTTGAGAAACACATTCAGAGTTTTGAAAATTTTCTCGACCTTTTTGAGGTTGATGAAGATGATGTTAGTATTAGGATATTTGATCTATATTTACAAGGTGAAGCCAAGGAATGGTTCAAAAATTTTCTAGTTGCAAGTATTTTTTTATTTCAATCATTTGGTGAAAGTATTCCTTGATAAATGGGTGATCAAGGGGAATCCTTTCTGATTTTATAACAATATGATAATTTGAAAAGGAAACCAGGAGAAACAGTGCAACACTTTTCAGCTTAGTTAAATCAAGTATACCATTCAATCCCTGTTGATATAAAACTGCCTCTTGGTTCAGCCCTCTTACACTACCTCGATGCCTTTGAACCAGAAATGGAATTTCAATTGAGAGAAAGGGACATTACAACACTTGAAGAAATGCAAGACAGTGCAATAGCTATAGAAGCTAATTTTTTGGACAAAAGGTTAAGATTGAAAGAAAAATAAAGGGAGAACATACAAAAAGAATTCTTGAAATATTCAAAAGTGGAGCTCGACGTTTTGGTAAGTACAGTAGAGGAAATGATGCAAAATATCACCATGAGAGATGAATTTGTTGTTCAAGATCACCGTGTCTCACTTATTGCAGAAGAAGAAGAAGTTGTTGGTCTAAAAAACTATCCTACTAATTCCAACTACCATAGATCAGAAAATTATTATTTTTTGTATTCATTTATAGAAAATCGTGAAAATGGATTTGTAGATCAATCTGTGGAGGAAAAATCTGCTAATCTAATGTGTATTTTTTATTACATTCATTCTTTTGATGATTTTCCAAAGTTTGATCAGTATGATGATGATTATTTTCTCCAAATTGAAGCTAATTCGAAAAAGAAATCAACTGAAAGAGGTTTATGTTAATAATAGAACAAGGAAGAAAAAAATCCTTCATTTTTTACACATGTGTTATGGTTTGGGAGAAATGTCAAAAATATAGTTGCTACAAGAGAGTTGTTGCACTTCTGGAGTTATCTTCGGAAACTCAAATGTTCTCCTAGCTGGAGTGTCAAAATGAATTTTTTGATGAATCAAATGATAACTAGACAGAGAGATATTTCCAATGAGCTATCATGAGCTTAATTGGGAGTTCACGAAGGCCTCCAAAAGTGGCCTTCAAGAGCACGCTATGCTTTTTGCACCCCCATTCTGCAATTTTTGACCAGTATTGTGAGAATTGATTTTTTAGGGGATATACTTGATCTTTTTCAGTGCTTGATAGGTCCATTGTTTAGTTGACAAAAATATGTTTCCAACAACCTATCATGTGCCCAATTTGGACTTCGGAAAGTCATCCAAAACTAGGTTTGAAGGCGGCACTGTGCTTGTGGAATTCTGGCATTGCACTCCTGGCAGACCAGCGCTGCTCTCCTGGAAAAGGCACTGCACTCCTAACCAAATTCACTCAGAACGCCCAAAAAATCTTGCAAGCCCTTATAACCATCAATTTAGGGTTCCTTGAAGTTTAAACAGGTAAGTTAACCTCGTTGGTACCCTCCTTACATGTCATGATTGTTAAATTCATGGTGTTCATTCTCCTTGTTTCAAGTTTTGAGTTTAAGCTAGAAACCCTAGTTTCACTCCCACATCCTAAATTTTTTCCCATAAACCCTATTTTCCTTTCCGACACTCTAAAATCACTCCCCCTATCCGTATCCCTATATCACTAAATCACCATTCCTAAGACACATTCCCCAAAACCATAACTCCCAGGCTACAAATTTTCTAGGTAGCCTTCATATACCTGTAATAAATTTCCCCACCCCATTTCCCTAAGTCTTTCTATCCCCTGCCACTTCCCTAAGCTCCCTAACTCCCTTCCACAATTCCCTAAATTTTCCTACACTAATCCAAACTCCCTAAACCTACTATCCTACCCCCTTTCCCTTCCCTTTCCATAGGGTTTAAAAAATGGACAAAAACCATGGATGAAAAGAGAAACACCATATAATAATAGAATAAGACTCACATTAAAGGAGAGAGAATCCTAAGGCATGAAACTAGACCTTGAGCAGTACAAACCCTACTTGAAATCATAATGCAAAGGAAACCCTAATCAAGAAGAAAGAGAAGGATAAGTTGGATTAGATTAAATATGCATCCATGATAGCATAACATACCATCTCAGGTCTCCATGAAGTAGGTTTGGAGCAATTTTGAGAAAATTTGCAAAAAAATTGGGAAATTTGGAAAAATCCTTGAAGGCACATTTTTGAGAAATATCTTATTTAGCCATGTTTTTTTAGAACATAATGTTGCCAAAAAATAATGAATTTGGAGACGTTGGAGGAGGTTTATGTTCCTAATATATCAAATTACAAAAACCTATCTCACTTTTTAAACAAGTATTACATAATGAAAGATACATGCACATCTTCATAGTCTATTTTTCTACCTATGCAAAGTCCTGTTTAAACCACCTTTTTACAGAGACGAGTGTAGACAATAAAAGAATAATATTGGGAAAGTGGAGGAGGTTTGTGTTTCTAACATGCCAAGGAACCAACACTTCTCTCCCTTTTGTAAAACAGTTCATGGTTAGGGAGATATCGCTCCATCTCTTAGGCCTATTTTTGCAAAAAAAATCCCAGAAATTTGGCACAATTTGACTACGAGGAGCGCAACGCCCTAGGCGTTGCACTTCTTCTAGAGGCCTCCAAATGAAAACCCAAGACCACCAATGGATTCATAAGGTAGTAAATAGTCAATTTAGACACTTTTCTAAGCAAATTTGGGCAATATGGCAGGGAAGAAGGTCAAAAAACACCCTAAAAATCATGTTTTTGCCCTGTTTTTTAGCTAGGCATAGCACTCTTGACCAGTGACTGATATTTCTGAAATATTCTAAATTTTTTGAGTTTCATCATGGAAAATCATGTTTTTAACAATGTAAATTATGGATGTAATAGTAATTATGGTGTTTTTTAGCTATCTAGGGTAAATAAATTAGCTAGAAGTATTTTTGATTGATGAATCAGTTTCACTAAAGTTAGGGATGAGTCAGTTTGACCTCCCTACACTCTAGTTTTACAGTTCAGACTTTTGTGGATCAACTCCAAAACTCGAGGATTCGACCCCTTAGGTTGGTTGAAGTTGTTTCATGTCTATATCTTTCACCTCTTCACTCATTTGAGAGGTTGGATGTTGTTGTATTGATTAGAGACACTAGTGTATTCAGATTTTGGCAGGAAAATATTGGATGAGTTGCAGCTATTCTTTTGGGATTCATGTGGTACTGTACTTTGGCATAGTTTCTTCTTCTGTTGCATATGTATTAATGTTTTGTACTTTCCATGTTCATTCCAGTTCTATTATATGTTTTATTCTCAAGTTTTATAAGCATAATACATCTTTTATGTTATGTTTTGGGAGAATCACCATAATTTGTTTCAGTTTCTTCATTTTAAAAATAATTCATGTACTATCATGCTCTTTTTAGCACCTCGCCAATCTATTCCATCTCACCTAAAAACCCTAAAGTGTTAGAGTTCTTACCTACCTTACCCCATTAGATGTCTGCAATTCTGATGTTATTTTCCCTGTACTAGTTATCTCTTTGACCTAATTCACTCAACCAGCACCCAAATCAACAAATCAAAACCCCTGTGCTATTATACCTAGCCTAAAGCCTAATTGGTCTAGCCCTCTTGGCTGTGATCCCTTGGAGAGATCCCTCTCCTGCATAGTAGGGCTAGCTACTTGGTGAGAGCTTGGTATGTAGTTACCTTTGCTGGTCTCTTCTCAGCCTCAGAGATTCGGTGGATAGCTAACATCTTAGCGACCATACTAGGGAAGAAAGTGACAGATCTTCCCTGGGACGACAATCATCAAATTTTAGATCTGATTGCTGATGGTTGACAGTGATCAGGCACATGAAGGCTGAAATCATCCACTTGGAAACTCCAAATCAATTTCGAAATAAAATCCAAAGACTCCACTGGAGGATGAATCTTGCTAAGAAATATTAAAGAACAACATGGGAAGATCAGGTATTCAACATTGACTTTCATTCAACACATCATGTTCTTTATCATGAAATATTTCTTCTCTTTTCCTAAGAATGTCCTAAAAATTTTCCAAAATATATTATGTTTGAGAAAATATCACAGACCGCCATTAGATTCCTTTCCTTTAAAGGTTGTAAATTCAAATTCCCTGTACGCCTTTGATATTGGTCCATACCCTTTTTTCGAATCTTATGATGAACATCTTCAACTTGATGTACCTCAAGAGATCAAGACTAATCCTACAACTTCTATACATACTCCTACACCTCATAAAATTCCAGATAGATACAAACCACTCATCTTACCTCCTATACTCCATGATTTCCCTGAAAGCTATTACAAATATCTTCCCAGGTTTTATGGAGAATATGGTAACATCACTTATGAGAAACACATTCAGAGTTTTGAAAATTTTCTCGAAATTGTTGAGGTTGATGAAGATGATGTTACTATCAGTATCTTTGCTCTATCATTATAAGGCAAAGCCAAGGAATGGTTCAAAAACTTGCAATTTGCAAGTATTTTTTATTTCCATCAGTTGGTGAAAGTCTTCCTTGATAAATGGGTGATCAATAGGAATCATTTTCTGATTTTAGAAGAATATGATAATTTTAAAAGGAAACTAGGAGAAACAGTGCAACACTTTTCAGCTAAGTTCAATCAAGTATACCATTCAATCCATGCTGATATAAAACTGCCTCTTGGTTCAACCCTCTTACACTACCCATATGCATTTGATCCGGAAATGGAATTTCGATTGAGAGAAAGGGACATTACAACACTTGAAGAAATGTAGGACAATGCAATAGCTGTAGAAGCTAATTTTCTGGTCAAAAGGTTAAGATTGAAAGCAAAATAAATGGATAACATAGAGAAAGAATGTTTGACATCTTCAGAAGTGAAGCTCAACATTTTGGTAAGTAGAGTAGAGGAAATGATGCAAAATATCACCATGAGAGATGAATTTTTTGTTCAAGATCACCATGTCTCACTTATTTCAAAAGAAGAAGAAGTTGTTGGCCTTAAAAACTATCCCGCTAATTCCAGCTACCATAGATCATAAAATGATTGTTGTTTGTATTCATTTATAGACAATCATGAAAATGGATTTGTAGATAAATATGTGGAGGAATAATCTGTTGATCTAATGTGTATGTTTGATGACATTAATACTTTTGATGATTTGCCAAATTTTTATCACTATGATGATGATTATGTTCTCTAAATTGAAGCTAATTCGATAGAGCAATCAACAGCTGGTTTGTAGGAGGAAGAAGCTTAGTTTCAGAAACTGAAATGCAGTGATCAACTAATGTATATCTATGATGACAACGATAAGGAAAATGCAAAAAAATTTGAAATAAGTGAAGGATCTTTGCCTTTATGTTTTTCTTCATTTTAATTTCTAAGAGAAAATTTTTCCAAGACTAGAAATCAGTAGTCTTTCAGTTTTGATGTTGATGTTGAGGAAGATAATGAACTTCTTGAGCAAGTTTTTAATGAGAAACCTTCTCCTAAAAAGGTTGAGGAAATCATTTACGACATAGAAGCCTCCTTCGCTCTAGATTTGCAGCCACCAGTGCCATTGAATTTCAAATTGCAGATGAAGGCTTGGAAGCTGAAACATATGATCAAATGATGCAAGATGATTCTATACCATTATGTTTTGAAGAATTCAAGTTTTTGAAGGAAAATTTCGATAATGTCTCTAAAGAAAAGGATGAACATCCTATAGAAAGTCATGCAGTCTCATTGGAACTAATGGAAAATAGGTTGTAGTAGTCTTTTCAAGTTTTTCATTACCCAATAGCTGATGTGTTGGATGATATCTGCAGTAAAATTCCTTCTCCATTAGCTAACTCTGAGCCTGAAAAGAGTGTTGATATAAACTTGATCCGACAGTCGGTTTCTTTTTCATTTTCAGCAGGAGTTTCATACAAATCTCATACGAAAATTTGCAGTCATATCAGGAAAGTAAGGGTAAAGATGAAAGGTCATATTCATGTTATGAGGATTGCCTAGAATATAGAAATAATGTATTAGATGGGATGGAAATTAATATGTATTGCTATGAATATCCTTTTGTAGCATTCTTGAGTTCACTCGGTGGGCTCATGCTTTGCAATTTCATTAAGATTCAATTTGTTGAAAAGTTTTCATGGGAGTTGCCTTTCAATAGTTCTCTCTTCTTTCTCATAAGAACGTGCTAGCGGAGAATTCAAACAACAACCAGAATGCTTACATGGTTGCATTGGCTGTCCCATTTCACTTGATCAGGTGATGAATGGATCAATTAGAGTAAGTTTTTTTGAATAAGCTCAATTCTGAGCATCTTTTTCAATCAGTTTCAAGTCAGTCTTGAGTCAGTTTATTATATCAAGTTTTCACCTTTTATTTTGGTTTATGATTTTTGACTCGATGCCCAATGGGTAGGCTACTTGGTCTATGGTATTCTTGACGACTCCAAGGAGTTGTCATCCCCCAGCTAGAGCCAATGTTAGTGTCATTTTTTGCATCCTGCCGCCAATGATCAAAATGTCTCTTTTCACATCATATTAGGGTTCCATTCTGAAATTTTTTTCATTCCATTAGGTCATCATGCAAAAATTTGGTCACTGGAGGTAGTCCTAGGTCAGACCTCACTCTTTCCAAAAATTTCATCACTTGTTGGCTCAGTTCACCACTTTGCTGAGTGTACCATCACCAATATTTGTCATTATTATTTCAGTCAATTTCATCATGGTTTCATTCAATTAGAGTCTCCACTACGTATTAGGGTTTTCAATGTCATCAGAAACAAAATTGCACCAGCATGCACAAGAAATTAAAGGAAATGTGGGTCCCAAGCCAATTCATGAAATTTCATCAAGTATGAGGCCATTTCAGCTCATAAACATCATGTCTCCATCATTTTTCAAGAATTCATTCCAAGGGACAAATCATTTTCCACACATAGGGTCAGTTTTTCTTCAAAGTATGTTTCTGACCAAATGGAGATGAATTTCACAAAACTGAAAGAGGCTTTTGTTAATCATAGAACAAGGAAGAAAAATCTCCTTTTATTTTTACACAAGTGTTATGGGTTGGGATAAATGTCAAAAATATAGTTGCTACAAGAGAGTTGCTGCACTTCTGGAGCGACATTGGGAAACTCAAATTTTCTCCTAGTTGGAATGTCCAAATGACTTGCTTGATGAATCAAATGATAACTAGACAGATATATTTCCAATGATATATAATTAGCATACTTTTGAGTTCAGGAAAGCCTCAAAAATTGGCCTTCAAGAGAAAGTTGCACTTTTTGCACTCCCATTCTGCAATTGTTTACTAGTCTTAGGAGAATTGATTTTTGAGGAGTTAAAATTGACCATTTTTAGTGTTTGATAGGTCCATTGTGTAGTAGATAGAAATAAATTTCCAACGAGCTATCATGAGCCAAATTTGGACTTACGGAAATCATCCAAAAGTAGGTTTTAAAGTGGCACTGTGCTCCTAGCATTCTAGCACTGCGCTCCTGGCAGACCAGCGCTGCGCTCCTGACCAACTTCACTCAAAATGCTCAAAACCTCTTGCAAGTACTTCTAATCATCAATTTAGGGTTCCTTCAGTTGTAAAAAAGCTATTTAACCTCATCAATACCCTCCTTACATGTCATGATTTCTAAATTCATGGTGTTCATTGTCCTTGTTTCAAGTTTTGATTTTTCAAGCTAGAAACCCTAGTTTCACGCCCACATTCGACATTTGTTTCCCTAAACCCTATTTTCCTTTCCCACACTCTAAAATCACTCCCCTATTCCCTACATCACCTTATCCCTATCCCTATATCACTAAATCCCCATTCCTAAGACACATTCCCCAAAACCCTAGCTCCTAAGCTACAAATTTCCTAGGTAGCCTCCCTATACCTGTAATAAATTTCCCCACCCTAAATACCTAAGTATTTCTATCCCCTACCACTTCCCTAAGCTCCCTAACTCCCTTCCCCAATTCCCTAAATTTTCCTACACTAATCCCAACTCCCTAAACCTAATATCCTACCCCCTTTCCCTTCCCTTTCCCTAGTGTTTAAAAACAAGACAAACACCATGGATGAAAAGAGAAACACCATAGAAGAAGAGAAGAAGACTCACAATAAAGGAGGGAGAATCCTAAGGCATGAAACTAGACCTTGAGCAGTACAAACCCTACTTGAAATCACAGTGCAAAGGAAATCCTAGTCAAGCAAAAAGAGAAGGATAAGTTGGATTTGGTTATTGATGCATCCATGATAGCATAGCATACTATCTCAGGTCTCCATGAAGGAATTCTGGAGAAATTTTGAGGAAATTTGGACAAAATTTGGGAAATTTAAAAAAATCCTTGAAGGCACATTTTCCAGGCATATCATATTTAGTCATCTTTTTGCAGAACATATTGTGGCCAAAAAAAGATGTATTTGGAGAAAATGGATGAGGTTTTTGTTCCTAATTTATAGAATTACAAAAAAATATGTCACTTTTTACATAGGTATTACAGAATGAGAGATACATGCACATCTTCATAGCCTATTTTTTTGCCTGTGCAAAGTCATGTTTAAGTCACCTTTTTGCAGAGATGATGTGGATAATCAGAGAAGAATATTTGGAAAATGGAGGAGGTTTTTGTTCCTAACATGCCAAGGAACAAAAAACGCTCTCGATTTTGCAAAAATTTTCATGGTTAGGGATATATCACTCCATATATAAGGCCTATGTTTGCAAAAAACCCAGAAGCACAACGCCCTAGGCATCACACTTCTTCTAGAGGCCTCCAAATGAAAAACCAATACCTCTAGTGGATTCAAAAGGAAGTAAATAGTCAATTTAGACACTTTTCTAAGCAAATTTGGTCAATCTGGCAGGGGAAAAGTTAAAAGAACTCCCTAAAAATCATGTTTTTGCCCTGTTTTTCAACTAGGCGCTGCCCTCCTGACCAATGACTGATATCGTTGAAATTTTCTCAGTCTTTTTATTTTCAGCATGGAAAATCATGTTTTTACCAATGTAAATTATGGATGTAAATGTAATTACGATGTTTTGTGTAGAGAAATTTTCTGGATCAATCGCATCGATTATTGGTAAATTCGACGTTATGAACCCAACCACCATGGTTCATCTTCAGGAAAATATCCATGGGTAAGACTGATCTCACAAGTAAGGTATAAATATGAGAGGGAGGGATGATGAGCGGTGGGGAGAAGCAAGTGAGGCTGACCTAAAATTTCTAAAAATTAAATAATTAATTAATTAATTGTAGAGATTTGTATAAATGTTAATAGTATTGTTTTTAAAATCCATTCTAATTAAATAATTAATTAATTAATTTGTATAAAAGTTAATAGTATTGTTTTTTAATATCATTTCTAATGATGGATCCAAGAAAGATTTATTTATTTTTAATTCAATTCAAATTTTATTTATTTATTTATTAGACGAGATCAATTATTATTTATTAGAGATTATCAATTATGATTTATATATATATTACTAGTTTTATTTATAAAAAATCATTCTTGTGTTGGGTTCAAGAGAGATTTCACTTTTAATTAAATTCAAAGTGGTTTGCTAAACTAATGTGCAGGTTGAAAACTCAGTTATTTAATGAGTTGAGTTGAGAGCGAATTTTCTTGATTTCAGAGCGCACAAGGGCCTGGATGGCGTGGTTAAAAATGTGGAGATTTATGGGGTTCTTGAGATTGTGATTACTGATGGCAAATGACGGAATGACTGAGGCACCCCTACATATTTTGAGGAATGTGAGATCAATTTTTTTTCTTGCAATAAAAGATCTATATCGTTCAAATAACTGAACTTCGTGTAATTTTTCCCTTTCGTATAGGTTTAAAATTATAGATTTGAGGCTTCTACGATGAGTATTTTGTGTAGAGAAATTTTTCGGATCAATCACATCCATTCTTGGTAAATTCGACGTTTCGAACCGAGCCACCATGGTTCATCTTCAAGAAAATATCCATGGGTAAGACTGACCTCAAAAGTAAGGTATAAATATGAGAGGGAGGGATGATGAGCAATAGGGAGAAGCAAGTGAGGCCGGCCTAAAAATTCTAAAAATTAAATAATTAATTAATTAATTGTAGAGATTTGTATAAATGTTAATAGTTTTGTTTTTAAAATCCATTCTAATTAAATAATTAATTAATTAATTTGTATAAAAGTTAATAGTATTGTTTTTTAAAACTTCTCTACACAAAAATACTCATCGCAGAAGCCTCAGATCTATAATTATGATGTTTTTGAGTTACCTAGGGGTAAATACATTAGGTAAAAGTATTTTTGAGGATTGATGAATCAGTTTCACTAAAGTTAGGGATGAGTCAGTTTGACCTCCCTACACTCCAAGTTTGCAGTTCAGACTTTTGTGGATCAGCTCCACAACTCGAGGATTCGACCCCTGAGGTTGGGAGAAGTTTTTTCATGTTTATATCTTTCGCCTCTTCACCCATTTGAGAGGTTGGATGTTGTTGTATTGATCAGAGACACTAGTGTATTCAGATTTTGGCAGGAATATATTGGATGAGTTACAGCTATTCTTTTTGGATTCATGTGGTACTATACTTTGGCGTAGTTTCTTCTTCTATTGCATATGTATAAATGTTTTTTACTTTCCATGTTCATTCCAGTTCTATGATATGTTTGATTCTCAAGTTTTATAAGCACAATATATCTTTTATGCTCTGTTTTGGGAGAATCACCATAATTTGTTTCAGTTTCTTTAGTTTAAAAAGAATTCATGTATTATCATGCTCTTTTTAGCACCTCACCAGTATGATCCATCTCACCTAAAAACCCTAAAGTGTTAGAGTGCTTACCTACCTTAACCCATTAGATGTCTACAATTCTGATCGTATTTGCCCTGACCTAGTTACCTCTTTGACCTAATTCACTCATCCAACACCCAAATCAACCAATCAAAACCCACGTGCTACTATACCTAGCCTAAAGCCTTTTTGATCCAGCCCTCTTGGCTGTGATCCCTTGGGGAGAGCTCTCTCCTGCCTAGTAGGGCTATCTACTTGGCGAGAGCTAGGTCTATAGTTACCTTTATTGGTCTCTTCTCAGCCTCAGTGATCCGGTGGAGTGCTAACAGAAACAAGCTTCTATCTAGAAATATTTTGACAAGAAAAAACTATTGAGAAAATAGTAGGAGATCTGACAGGAGCAAGGCTCAAAGATATGGAAGTTGTATATATAATTTTCTCCTCTTATCATTGATAATTTAGGATGGAAATTATGGAATGGAGTGTGTATTCACCTATGGAAGGATCATATTGCAGCTCCATAATTATTAAGAGACAACGAAGAGATAAAGGATTTGGAAAAATGGATGTAGGATGAGGGTCTACGTAAGCTTGTTGATATCTCTCAATGGGACACCAATGGTAGCTGGATTGGAGGGTATTATGCCATTATCCCTCCTAATATTCAAAAATCTCAGGATTTATTGATCAAATCTCTAAAGGGTTATGCTCTAGTTTCAACCACAAGGTTTGATCGTCAGATATGGGTGAGCAGTAAATCTGGTAATTATTCAGTTAGAGAAGGATACAAACTGCTCGTTAAAAAAACTATCTCATTCTCCTGTTTCTCAGATATGGGGGCGAATATGGAATTCTAATGGGATGCCCAAAATAAATCTCGTATGTTTGATTTGGTGCATGAGAAAGTACTAATTGTAGAAATTTAAAAAAAGAAACATTCACGGTCCCTCTCAATGTGTAATTTTCCAAAATGCAGAAGAAGATGTTCCCCCATTTCTTTGGTGAGTGTCCAATTACTTTGGAGGTTAGGAAATTGGCTTTGGCGGAGATTATAGATCTCCATAGTATTCTGAAAAGATGGGAAGA
This sequence comes from Pinus albicaulis, assembly GCA_034641835.2. Lineage (NCBI taxonomy): Eukaryota > Viridiplantae > Streptophyta > Pinopsida > Pinales > Pinaceae > Pinus > Pinus albicaulis. Next base: position 689,280,963 of record CM076572.1, on the reverse strand, counting down.
AATGTTTGATCATTGGAAGCAAAAAATATCGTGGCAAAGGAAGATGAATTTGGAGGTTATGAGAAGTTGGATGGCACTTCTAAAGTACCTCTTTTGGACAATATGGATAGCTTAGAATCATGCAATTTTTAAGGAAGAAAGTGCAAATGCAAACTCCTAAGCCTCCAAAGCATTGTCAATGATCTTCGAGACTATCTCGGCTAGGAGCTATGACTCAAAAGAGCTCGATGATATTTCTTCGCCTGAAAGGGATTGGCTCAAATTATATCAATCTTTACATCATGCTAACAACTTCAGTTTCAAATGCTCAACTCATATATCACATTCCATCAGTCTAAATATAGAATAATTCCATAGTTGGAGAAATAATTTGGGACAATATGTTTTATTATTTTATGGTGCATCGATAGGAAACCCTAGGGAGGCAGGAGCAGGAGGGGTTATCTTTCACCGCAATGAGGAAAGGGAGATTCAATGTGCATGGGGGTTAGAGATTTGAAAAATAACCAGGTTGAATATCTATCTTTGTGGAAGGGCTTGGAACTAGATTACTTCATGGGAACTCACAATCAGTTGATATTCGATGACACAATGATTGTGATCCAACAGGTGAATAAGGTTAAAGAGAATGAAAGAGTAGAACTCAAATGCTATTCTGCATTGCATTAATTTATTAATGTATAAATTTGAATTGATTGAAATCTTCCATGATGAGAGAATCCTTAACACAGTGGAAAAATATTTGGCCAATCACGGAGCTTTATTGGAAAAGGGTGTGATAAATATTGATGAATGAGATTTTCATATCAAAGCAATTCCATGAAGACTAGACTAGGAATTTTTATACCCGAGACATTGCTTGACATTAAATTTGAACTAAGGTGTCGAGTCTCATCAATCCTTTTGGGTAGGCATCACTTTGAAATAATATTAATTCCATCAGCATTGTGGTGTCTGACATCTTACATGGAGGGACAGTTTTGTGTGACCATCTACGTGGTGTTTGTCACATTGCGTAGGATAAAGGACAACTAGAGAAGAAAAGTAGTGGTTAATAAATTCCTTCTTAGGAGGGAGGCTATTTCTCATGCATTAGACACGTAGTTTGCATGTGTGATATCTCTATCCTTATTGGAATTTGCTTGATCTTGCAATCTTTCCATTATGGCTACCAATTTTCTTGAATGTTCGACCTCTGTGGTTCGAGGCAACATTAATGGTGACGTGAGAAGCCTCAAATCATGGAAAGTGAGCTCATTGGTATATATAGAATGCTATAGTGAATATGAAAGCATAGAGTCAAGGATTAAAATCATAACCCATCAAGTTTGTCAGCAGGACTGGTTCAGTTTCAAGTTTATGAGTGTGATTTTGGAATTAAAGAGGAGGAGCTCAACATCTCTTTAGCTAAAGTGGTTGGTGCTTTGGATTTTCTCGTTGCTTTGGTATCAAGGCGTGCATATATGATTCTATCTAAATCTTGTGTCCAATTTGAGTTGTTAAATAAGAAAATGGGAATTCTGGAGGTTAAGTTGGAACGTTTGCAAACAGAAAATGAAATGTTGAATTTTTGCCTCGATAATTTGGCTCCAACAATGGACGTCAACATGAATGAGGATTGTAATGGAGTAGATGAAGCTATGTTGGAGTAACAAGGAATTTTAGCAAATCTTGAGGAAGGTAGATTTTTCTCCACGAATGGTCGGGGCTCCCCATCTTCTCAACTCAAGCTAGAAGGAAATGAAGCCTAGGTTTCTTATGTTCTAGAGGATATGTAGTAATTTAGTCAGCTATTAGTTTTTTTAATATGTTTGAAAATATGTGGTGTTCGTAAGTGTGCTTTGGAAAGTATATGGAGAAAATTAATTTATAATAACTATCTATAGTTTAAGTGCAAACAATGACAATCCTTCTTAAATTTTTTGGATAAAATAAGAAGAAAATTTGATGTATAATATACAAAGTTTTAACCTTCAAACTAGACTATTTTAACACACTATATAACTGTTTTATTTAAAAAAATAAAAATAAAAAAATAAATCAATCAATCTAAACTAAACTAAAAATATGTACATAATTAACAGCAAACTAATTTTAAATTAAACTGAATTAAAGTCATTTAAAAATTAAAGTAATAGAATTTAAACTAAAATTAAAAATTACCCCAAAAAAACTAATTAATACAACTAACTTAAAAAGAAAAACAAATAAAACTACACAAGCTAAACTAAATTATAACTAAAATTCAAATAACTATCAAAATGAAACTAATTAAAATATAATCTATTGGCCATCAAAATGCGTACGCAATAACGTTGGAGCTGCTTAATTATTTATTTTTTTCAGATGACAAAAATGCCGGTTTATATAATATACCAGTGTATATTTGAAAAAACTGTTTTTAACAAAATCCTTCCAAAAGAGATATACTGGAGGATATTGACATAATAAAATAAGCACCCATCAGTGGTACTAGAAAAAAAAATATGAGAAGTTAATGTCTCCATCTAAGACTAGAGATCAAAATGTAGAGCCTGACCATCTAATGTCTGCAATCAAAAACTAAAACATGTATTCTAGTATTGATATTAGGAATATAGCTACTATGAGAGAGGGATTGGATTAATTTCTTAGCGATAATGTAACTTAAAATTCGTTATAGTACAACATTCTCCACTGAAATCCATGGAAACTTCTTTGCAACTAGTGTTGAAACGAATTTCACATTTAAAATTTTGCATTGGAAAAGGTAAGTGACAAGGATAAAACTCAACGAGCGAGTTTGGGAAGAAAGCAAATGCTCAATCCAGTGGATGGAGTGGATGGATCAAAAGTGAATCGATTTGTTAACAATAAGAGTTTTACTACCTCGTCAGAATTTTGTAGCAAATATATTGGCCAACTTTGGATGGCTTTCTTTCACCTGTGGCACATTTGCATTTTCCGCGTCAACAAATTTTGTTTAGTCGACATTTTTTTATTGGACCCTTGATCGTTCAAATGAATCTCCTCTTGCAGAAAATTTGAAATCCTCCTAAATTAGAAATGACTCTCTCCTTCATCGAATTTGACCTAGTGGAGCCTTTGGAATCCATTCCCAATCTTATTATCATGCCTAATAATTTGTGCATTCATTCGTCCAGCGCTCGGATTTGCGCTAAATAAAAGTATTCAGGTCTAAATGACGCCCCAATTTCAGGATTGTATCTTATGTGATCAAAACTCTTTCAATCACTATAATAAACTAGCGAAGCAGGGGAAGGGAACACCTAGGAAGAATTAAATTCTGATTATGGTTAAATTTTTTATTATATATAAATGTGTTGAATGTAAATTAATAATTTATTTAAAATAAGTATTGTAGAGTAGTTTAGTGTTATGCTTTAGAAAAAATTGCATAAAACATTATAATTTGTATTGGTCAATGGTAAATTAATAATGGTTAATAGACAAATTGAATCCTATAATTTTGATTTGGTAGGAATTAATAAATTGAGATGTCTACACATTTACAAATTGACTCTTACATAAATAATAGTGGGAAGTAATCCTTGGTAAGTGTATTCATTTACATCTTATTTCTATATTTTTTTATGTAAATGGTTGTTTAAACTATGGTGGGAAGTAACTAATGGAGTAAGTTATGTCGCCACAAAATGTCAAGGAATCATTGATCAACCAATCTCCCAAGAGTAACAAAAAATTGTAGGGATATTTTTTTTGTCTAGAAATTGGATTTGTTGTAGGCCAGTTGAACACTGAGGGATACATCAATGTCCAACTACATTTTCTACTATGCTATAGAGTTTAGGGCAGGCTTTGTCATAGAAGTTTAATACAAGTTTGTCTCTTTCTGCAAATACATAAAAAAACACCTAGAAACTCACAACTATAGTAAATATATTTCTAACAGATTTGCTTTTCACTTTCCTTAACGCAGACAAGGAGGCTCTATGAGAAGTTATTACAATTGCATTCGGCATGTAAGACAAAGTATTGTAGCTGGTATTCTCAAGAATCATTTCACATGCCATATTGCAAAACAATTGTTTATATAAAATAAGAACATGTTCCAAAGCCCAACTATAATTAAATGATGTTTTATCTCCATACATGTCTCGATCATGGAGGTATCCTTGTCATTTCCAATTTTCATTTGTTGGCACTTCAACACCCCGCTCCTCGACGACCTTTCAATGTTTTTATATAAAATATACTACATTAAACCAAATCATATGCACATGGTTAGATCATATTTTTTCAACATTTATGTCTTTTCCACCATCACTGTCATTTAAGCATGAACTACAACACTCAAGCTTGATCTAAATTCAATCAAATTAATTTCTAAATAAATAAAAATTGAAATCTCAAAGTCAACATTTGAGACATGTTAAAAAAAGTAGTTTGCATATTCAATGTTTTTTATGTTTTATATACATTTTTTGGTTATTTTTGGCAAACATTTGATTAGAAATTTAGAAGAACGGTCAAAATTGGTTTTGTTCAAATAAAATAATCCTTGTGCTTTAAGGTTTGAAAGAAATTTATTGATTTATATATTTAAAACTATAATTATAAACAATGTGAAAAAAAATTGCTACTCCAATTCTCACATGCATTTCTAAACCCTAATAAAAAATAATAATAAATAATTAAAATTATATAGTTTTTTTTATTAAAATAATATAATTTGAAAGCTTTAAAATTTTCACAATGTTACAAATAACATTGAATGCATAAAAAGAATAACTCAATCCACCTATAATAACAAATAAAGTATTCATACTACCACCTTGTCCCCCAGTTTAGTGTAGAAAAACTTGACTCAAGAGTAAAATTCCTTGCATTAAATTATTAAACTCACCACCATATGTGCTGCTAAACACCCGTTAATCATATGCAATTCCAAAAATACTCTACCTTAAATTCAATTCGCACACTCAATTTCTTTGCTCGAATCGTAAACATAGTCTAATCAATATTCTAAGACATAATTCTTCAATAAATCTGACTTAAAAAGAAAACATGACACTTAATCGTAAAGTTGCTTATATTAAGCCATGGTTTGCTATATTTGTTTGACAACTTTCATGAAACATGACACTTAATCGTAAAGTTATTTATATTAAACCATGGTTTGCTATATATTGTTCGACGACTTTCATGGTTGGTTGAAAAGCGTGATTTAATTTTTCCATGTAGTTTATGGTCTGGTATATGCTGTTGAGACTTTGGTGGATGGATGAAGTGATGAAAAGCCAACTCACTATAAGGCAGGTTCACTTTTCATTTAAACATTATGGATCTGCAACTTTTAAAAACTCTGTTAACGCTGCAGATTCATAAATCTGAACTCGATTCTCGATCTTGGGACCTGTGGGTTAGGCCTATTTTGCTTCCACTACGTTACTTCCACACTCACATTTATATACCTCAGATTTGAACTTTAACAAAGTTCCTTTGAAATATATCCAAATATTATTTCAAGCAGTTAACTACGCTTTAAAATCCTCTCGACCCACATCACCCTTTTAAACCCTCGTGAAATTTCCAGCGTTTACACCAGTGCACGGTTCCGTTCTTCTACACCTTTGACTCGGAAAATCTGCAAATAAATGCGTTGACTGGGATTTTGTTTCATCTCTCGTTCTTCTCAAAACCTCGTTGCTCCGTTTTTAATATTGTTATTGTCCTCAATCCGATATCAATTCAAATAACACGCTCAGTTGCAGATTTGAAGTTCTAACTTTATTGAAATCAGACTCTATCAAAACAGAGTTTCGATACCTATTCAATAATCAGAGATTAAAATTATTTGCGCTCAAAAAGGTCATAACGTCATCGAATTTTATCAACCCTTCACACAGAGTTGCATTCTCTACTGGTTACGTATTGTGGCTTTGACAAAATTGATGTCGATTATGTGAATCGAATCCACCAATCCCTTACACAGATTCATATCATTTTCAGAATGGGTTTCTGAATTGATCAGAACCTTATACACATAGAGATTTATCGGAAAAATAGTTTTTCACGCAAAGATTTGAATTTCTCCACAACATATATAACTCAAGAATTTTTAGAAAGAATCGAAACTACAGTGAACACAGAAATTGATTCACACGCAATCTCTTACACAGAGATGTCAAACTCATAAAATCAATACATAAATAAACCATGGTCGTACACCGAAAATCCATAACAGTATATTGCTATTTTATATACAAACACAAGATTACATCTGAGGCATTTCAGCCTCAGTACGCATTTCCTCCTATGACTACATTGCATTCGTTCCTCTTTTCTCACCCAATACAGACTCTCATTTATAGGTTTTTACAATTGTTTTACAACCGCGTAGATCAGTTACAGAAAACTAATTTTGTTTTAACTGTTAAGCTCCCTCGAATTCTGGAAACGGCCGCTTAATTTCTGGAAAGCTGCCTCTCCCAACGTGTTAATTTCTAAAAACTAATTTGTAGTTGTTTCCTTAATTTATGGAAACTAACTGCAGTAATTTCCCTAAATTACTGAAATCAACTGCAAATAATTAATTTCTTGTTGGGAGCTACTGAAGTGGTCCATTACTCCCACTGGAGTTCTCTACCATGATCTGTGGAACATTTGACACATAGCCAACAGAAGCTTGATGGAAGCTAGGCTATAATTATTTATGTTTGGTCCCCAAGCTCACTAACTCAATCCCCTTCAGTTTTACACCATCAAGCTAGAGTGAGCAGAGCTTGGAAGTGCCTTCAGATTTTCTCCACTGTGTGTGCTCTCAAGCTGAGAGTCTTTCTACCCTTTCGTTGGAAACAGAGCATTTATTTTCTATTAGAGTTTTTTCTACCGTAGTAAATTTAGTTAACAGAAAACGCATTTCTAATCACAACCAATGGAAGGAAAGCTTTAGGCTTATGGGTATTTTCGTAAAGGCTCATATACGTGTTTTGTTGGTGAAAACTTTTGGCTTGTGTGGACCGGAGGTTTTGTTTTCTTGCTGGTTTCTGTTCGTGCATATTATTTTAAAGATTTTTAGTGAAACAAATTGGAGTTTCAGCTAAACAGATTTGACTTTCAGCAAAACAGTTTGCAGTTTCAGCAAAACAGATTGGTAACGAACATTTTTTCACACAGTGAATCATTTCAACACCAATGGTTGGAGGTATTTAAGATTTACCGGGCAATTTAATTTTTACTGTTCGATTCTTTTAAGTTTTTATTCCGCATTTTAAATAATCGTTATTTAGTATTTTAGTTTTCATTTGGTATCGGAGCGATTTTATCTTTGCCTTGGTAATTATAGACATAGTTTGGATAAATGTTTTATTCTTAATTTTTTCCGAATTAAAACATTTATTTGAAAATATGTCTGCTCAATTTTTATGCATATAATATTATTTATATTGCAATTTGGAAAATTTGTGCATATAATATTTATTTAGTTTAATTATTATGCAAATTGGAAAATATGCTCGTATTTAGTTTGCATGAATTTAATTATTTAAGCTATAATTAAAACATGTTATTATGAATGAGTATACGAGACCTATGATTAAATATTATGCATGAATATTGTAGTTTTATTCATGCAAATTATCAGTTGATTTTATGAAAATAATGTCTAGTGATCCATATGATTTTAATTAATTAGAGAATAGCCACAGCATCTCTAATTAAATAAAATTATATATTATGATTGATTAGGATCACATAAAGAATATTTAGACATTAGTTGTAATTAATTATATTAAATATAATAAATTTTATCCCACAGGAATTTTTATTATATTTATATAATTGATTAGGACAAAATATTCATAATTTACCCACAAGAGTTATGAATTAATAGTTTTATCATAAAGTTCAAAACTAAGATAGAATTTGATAAATTCTATCATAAAGAATAATTGAATCTGCTTGAATTAAAAATTTAGTCCACAGAGAATTTTTATGTCATTAGATTCAATTTTAAGCATGATTTACATTGGTAAAGCATGAAATTTTTATTTATGCCTCAATTTTAACATAAGCATGTGTTTTTTAATTATATGCAGTTGTACAACCTGCAAATTTCTCTGAAATTTGTACTGATATCCCTGAACTTAAGGGAGATAACTATAAAATCTGGAAGGAGAGAGTTCTCCTTCATTTGGGGTGGATGGACATAGACTATGCTATTAGGAAAGATGAACCATTGGCACTCAATAATATCAGCACTGCAGCGGACATCATGCTTTATGAACGATGGGAACGATCTAATCATCTAAGCGTGATGTTCATTAAGAATAAAATTTCAGCTGGTATTCGTGGTTCCGTTGAACAACATGAAAAGGTCTGAGACTTGCTGAAAGCCATTGATGATCAATTCGTCACTTCAGACAAGGCACTAGCAAGCACCCTAATTATGAAGTTCTCATCCCTAAGGCTCACCAGTGTAAAATGTGTGTGCGAGCACATCATGCAAATGAGGGACACTGCGGCTCAATTGAAGAAACTCGAGGTTGAGATATCATAGTCTTTCCTGGTGCACTACATCCTAAACACCCTTCCACACCAATACGGACCCTTCAAAATCTCATACAACACACATAAGGATAAATGGTCAATTAATGAACTTATGACCATGTGTGTTCAAGAGGAAGAGAGACTGGTGATGGAAATGGGAGAAAGTGCAATGCTGGCAACGCGAGGAAAGGGCAAATCTCAAGCCAATCGGAAAGGGAAAGGTAAAATACCTTCCCAAACCGATATGAAGAAGGATTCCAAGTGTTTCTTCTGTAAAAAGAAGGGACACATGAAGAAGGAATGCGCCAAATTTCAGAAATGGCTTGCAGACAAAGGTAATCCAATCTTGTTTGTTTGTTATGAATCTAATATGGTTAATGTCAATATTAACACTTGGTGGATTGATTCTGGATCAACAATTCACATTTCGAATTCCTTGCAGGGTTTGCAAAACCTAAGGAAGCCAGTGGGAAGTGAGCAAAGCATCTTATCAAGAAACAAGATGGGCTCGCATGTGGAGGCTATAGGAACATGCTATTTAACTTTAAGTAGTGGCTTTGTTTTATAATTAGAAAAGACCTTTTATGTACCAAGTTTTTCTAGAAACTTGATTTCAGTTTCAAGGCTTGTACCTTTTGGATATTCCTTTAACTTTTCAGAAACATCCTTTAGTTTATTTTATAAATCTAATTATGTTGGGGATGGTATTCTTTCTAATGGTCTTTACTGCATTAATTTACAAAACAATGTCACTTATGATTCAATGCATGTTCACGCTGGTATTAAAAGATGTGTTATTAATGAAAATTCCTCTAAATTATGGCACTGAAGACTAGGTCATATCTCCATAGAAAGAATTAAAAGATTGGTAAATGAAGGGGTACTTAATACTCTAGATTTCACTGATTTTGAGACTTGTGTGGATTGCATAAAGGGAAAGCAGACCAACAAGTCAAAGAAAGGTGCCAATAGGAGTTCGGACATATTAGAGATCATACATACTGATATATGTAGTCTAGACATGGACTCACATGGTCAGAGATACTTCATCTCTTTTATAGATGATTACTCACGATATATGTATCTCTACATGCTTCATAAAAAGAGCGAAGCATTAGATGCCTTTAAGATCTTTAAGGTTGAAGTAGAGAATCAATGCGGCAAGCAAATTAAGATAGTGAGATCAGATAGAGGTGGAGAATATTATGGTAGATACACAGAAGATGGACAAGCACCTGGGCCATTCGCAAAATTTCTTCAAGAGCATGGGATTGTTGCCCAATACACCATGCCTAGTTCACTCGACCAGAATGGTGTAGCAGAAAGAAGAAACCGAACATTATTGGACATGGTGCGGAGTATGCTTAGCAGCTCCAATCTTCCTAAATTCTTGTGGACTGAAGCACTTAAGATGGAAGTGTATATATTAAACCGAGTTCCAACCAAGGTTGTTCCTAAAATGCCATTTGAATTATGGAAAGGTTGGAAACCGAGTTTGCGACATATGCGTGTTTGGGGATGCCCGTCTAAAGTGAGAATATATAATCCACAAGAGAAGAAGCTGGACCCAAGGACCATTAGTGGGTATTTCATTAGATATTCTGAAAGGTCTAAAGGTTACATATTTTATTGTCCATCTAACAGCACTAGGATTGTGGAATCAAGAAATGCAAAGTTTCTTGAAAATGACTTGATCAGTGGGAGCAATCAAACCAGAAACATAGTTTCTGAGAAGGATCATTCAAAATGTCAACCTTCCACCTCAAGTGAAAGATTGGTTATTATTCACAGCACCCCTCAAGTACAAACTGGTGTTGAACAACCAATTGTTGAAGTTCCACAAGCTGCTGACGACATTTCAGTAGATCAGATAGTTCAAGAATTGCCAAGAATTCTTGAACAACGAGTTGAACCACATAATTCTCAGGAAGATGGTGGGACAACATTAAGAAGATCTACTAGACCAAAGAGATCAGCAATTCCTGATGATTATATTGTGTATCTGCAAGAATCTGACTACGACATTGGAGCCGAAAATGATCCCGAGTCATTTTCACAAGCCATTAGTTGCAAAGAATCAGAATTATGGTATGATGCCATGAAGGAAGAGATGAATTCTATGAAGAGTAACGAAGTCTGGGATCTTGTTGAGTTTCCAAATGATGCAAAAGCCATTGGATGTAAATGGGTCTTTAAGACAAAGAAAGACTCATTGGGCAACATTGAGAGATACAAGGCAAGACTTGTTGCAAAGGGATTCACTCAGAAAGAAGGAAATGATTACAAGGAGACTTTCTCTCCTGTATCTAAGAAAGATTCCTTGCGCATAATTATGGCATTAGTAGCCCATTTTGACTTGGAGTTGCATCAAATGGATGTGAAAACGCCATTTCTCAATGGAGATCTAGAGGAGGAGGTCTACATGAAAAAACCTGAAGGATTCTCCTCTAGTGATGGTGAGCATTTGGTTTGCAAGCTCAAGAAGTCATTATAGGATTAAACCAAGCATCCCTTCAATGGTATTTGAAATTTCATAATGTAATTTCTTCTTTTAGTTTTGTAGAAAACATTATGGATGAATGTATATACCTTAAAGTGAGTGGGAGTAAAATCTGTTTTCTTGTTTTATATGTAGATGACATTTTGCTAGCAACCAATGATAAGGGTTTGCTGCATGAGGTGAAACAATTCCTCTCTAAAAATTTCGATATGAAGGATATGGGTGAGGCATCTTATGTCATTGGCATTAAGATTTATAGAGACAAATTTCGAGGCATCTTGGGTCTGTCTCAAAAAACCTATATTAATAAAATTTTAGAGATATTTCGGATGAAGGATTGTTCACCAAGTGTTACTCCCATTGTGAAGGGTGATAGGTTCAGTTTGAACCAATGCCCGAAGAACGATTTTGAAAGGGAAAAAATGAAGAACATTCCATATGCTTCTACTGTCGGAAGCCTGATGTATGCTCAAGTATACACAAGACCTGACATTGCATTTGTTGTGGGAATGTTGGGATGATATCAGAGTAATCCAGGTTTAGACCACTAGAGAGATGCAAAGAAAGTAATGAGGTACCTTCAAGGAACCAAAGACTACATGCTTATGTATATACGGATAGACAATTTGGAAGTGATTGGCTACTCAGATTCTAACTTTGCTGGATGTGTTGATTCACGCAAATCAACATCAGGATGCATTTTTATGATGGCCGATGGAGTTGTATCATGGAGGAGTACCAAGCAGACTTTGATTGCCACTTCTACTATGGAAGCCGATTTCATCTCCTATTTTGATGCTACTTTACATGGTGTATGGATTAAGAATTTCATTTATGGGATTATAATTATGGATTCTATCTCTAAGCCATTGAGAATATATTGCAACAATTCAGCTGTTGTTTTTATGGCTAAAAACAACAAAAGTGGGAGTCGAAATAAACATATCGACATTAAGTATTTAGCTATAAGGGAACATGTTAAAGAAAAGAAAGTGGTCATTGAGCACATTAGCACTGAGTTGATGTTCTCTGATCCTTTGACTAAGGGCATGCCACCTGTTGAGCCTTAGAATTGCCTTCTCTTTTACAAACCTTCACTTCATTTCATCATTATTTTATCACTTCATAAGCCTAAAATCAATGAAGAATGATTAGGATTGCTTAAAGGTTACATGAAATTGATTAAAATATTGTATTTTCATGATTTTTGCTATTTTAACAATTTTCTGCAAAATAGCTACAGAATACAGGCATTCCGTAGCTGACCGCGCATTCCGTAGCTGATCCCGCATTCCGCAGCTGTTTTACAGTTTGAGTGGGTTCCAGGTGTCGTCTGAAGGAAAAACGCATATGGACAGATTCCTTACCTCATCCACATCATTCGTTGCTCTCCACAAAGTCTGAGCAAAAATATCTAAGTGGTTATGCACGTGGGACACCCAAACCAAGAGGCAGTCTCCTATTAAAACACGGATTCTACAGGTGTCCGCAATGAAGAACGAGGCTGTCAATAAGAGTTTCAATTTGATTAGAAGTAGAAAGACACTTATCCCTTTATTTTCTCCAGTTCTGTTATGTAAATTTGCTATTAATATGCTTGAGGAACCCAGAGAAAGAGTTTTTAGATCTTGGTTAGTTTTTGGCTTTTTCTGCTAGATTTCAGAACCGTGAATACTCTGTTTTTCAGTCATTTTCTCCTTTAATGAAAGAAGCATCATTCTGCTGCATGAGCTGAGTCAATTTTGAGTTAGATTGCATGCTACCAGGTGGTGGAGGGCCCCTACCTCCTGTGCAGCTCTGTTTTTATAATTTAGATAAGTATTTTAGCTCTGTTTTCACAGTTTAGATACGTATTTACTTTCAGTCTTCTGTTTATGTTTCAATTGCATTGAGTTATACAACCAGAATTGTTCTAATAAAATTTTTCAACATATTATTCATGATGAACAAGATGGACTGTGTAATTTCATAGAGTAATGGCATGTCAATTTCAATAGAATACTCCGGAGGTAGAATGCATGTGGTTCAGCTTTGTCTTTTCTTTTCAAGTATGATAATGGCTCTTTAGTTTAATACTGTTCATTGTAGATTAATAGCATCTTAGTTTAGTTTTAACTCATTGCTTTAACACTTCAAGTTTAGTTGTTGTCCATTGTAGCTTACTTTGTCTTAGTTGATAAATTCAATCTCACAAGCTTAATTATTTACAAAACTTCTTTTGTTCAAAATCCATACTCATACATAATTATCTGGACAAAAGATAGTATTATTATAAGGTCTGGAGTATTTTGCAGCTTCTTTATCATTTCACAAACAAGCCTCTTTCTCAAAGACTATTTTTGAAAGGAAATCTATAACTTTTGAGAAAGGTTTAATGGTGTTAAATTGAGTTGCAAAACAGAAGTAGAAACTTTACCTTGTTACAAATATTCTTTTCCACATATTTTCCAATAAATCTTTATTCATGGATAAAGAAGTTGTACATTGTAAGTTATCTGTTTGATTAGTGATTTAGGAGAAAACTTCATTTACACTTAGCTTGTTTATTTCTCAGGTTCATTTCAATTTCATGTTGTGAGTTTACAATATAGTCATTATCAAGCTTTGTATTTGTTGGTTGCTAGTCATAGTTAGACTCTGTTTTGTTTCAGCATTTGCATTTATTTACCATCATAGTTTAGGCTTCACTCTGTTTTTACCAATAGTTTCCCTTCATTTAGCACTTAGTTCTTTTCCTTTTCAAAATAAAGCCATAAAACCAAAAACATCAGAAAACACTAAACACAACGAAGTAGGAAGAGGTTACTTAGGCACATATGGTGCACTTCACTTCAGCAGTTTACCAACCCTGGTTGACAATTAAATGAGCTCAATTTAGGAGACTAGGTTGAGACCAAACATTTTGGCGCCGTTGCCGGGGAAGTGTAACTAGGTATCCTGATTTCCTACATCCACAAAAATAAAAACAAAAACTTCAATCACCTACCACACCCACTATATCATGTGGTGCAGTAAGAGCCACACATCCACATCATGAATTCATATTTTTGCAGGTAGAAGAAGAGGTGACAAAGCAGGTGGAAGAAATGGATGGAGATGATGACAATGAGGAAGATCCTTTTAGTTTTCCTATTCAAGAAACTGATATCAACATTCAAATGAAGAACATCCATCCATCTGTACTTCCTAATTTCAAAGGTATGAGATCAGAAGACCCGGAAACTTTTCTTTTTGAATTTGAAATAATTTGTAGATCTTATGGTTACTCATTGCACATGCAAAAATTGAATTTGTTTCCGGCAACATTGAAGGATAGAGCTCTTAGATGGTTCATGACTTTAGGAACAAATTCTATAAGGACATGGGATGATATGAAAAGAGTATTCTTGGAAAAATATAAAGGTTATTGCATGCACCATGACCTTAGAAATGAAGTCTTTAAGATGAACCAAAAAGAGGATGAAAGCCTAGAAGATTTAGTGGAGAGATTTACTTATAATATCAAAAGATCTAAATTGCATAATTTAGGATCCAATGCATTAAAAACTCTCCTACTAAATGTTATAAAGGATGAATGGATTGATCTTCTTAATCTTGTGGGAAAAGGAGATGTTTATCGATTGTCATTTCAAGAAATTTGTGAACTATGCAAGAACATATCAAGAGGAAAAGCAAAGTGTGTAAGGTCCCCTCAACATCCATTTGTGGCAAAAGTAAGTGAGTCAGCATCAAGATTGGTAAGTCAAACTGAACCTAACAATTTGATAAACATTCTTGGTAATTTAAATGAACAAACTGACATGCTAAGAGTGCAAAACAAGCAAAAAGTTGCTTCATTTATATTTTTCCCTAAATGTAAAAAGAAACATGCTTTGCATGAATGTCCACTTGATAACATTAAAATGTGTAAAATTTGTGCAGGATCACATACTACTGAAGATTTCCCATCATTACCAGGGTTGAAGGCAATTTACCAGAAGGATAATGGAGCAAATCAAGCACAAGAGCAACTTTGTTATGTAGCTCCAAGAGGGCTATGGAAATCTCATCAACCCAATATGATGCAATATCCTTATGCACAACAACCTCAAGGTAATTGGAGAACACCCTTGCCTTGGCAACCTTGGCCATCTCAATCCCAACCTCAAAATCAACCTTGGAAACCTTGGCCATATCAATCCCAACCTCAAAACCAATCTTGGCAACAAAGTTGGCAAAGGCCCTATCAAGGAAATCCATCATATCCTCAATCTTTCCCTCTCTATCCTCAATACCATCATCAATGTTATTCATACCATTTGCCTCCACCACAACATCAAAATCACCCTCATTTGACCTCAATTCAACCTTTCCCATTACCATCCACACAAGCACCCCAAATATTCCCCACTCCACTACCTCCACAACCATTTCATATCCCCAACAATAAAACACCTCAATCAACTTACAATTATGAGGTATTGCAAAATGATTCACCAGCTATCATTGAAGAACAACAACCAGAAGAAGAAGACTCAGATAAGGTCCAAGAATCAGGGATTTCTATTGATAAAGAGGAGATATTGGAACCAGAGATTGAAAAGTCTCATGCATGCCTATCACCAGATTCTATGAATGAAGATCATATCTCCGAAGACTTGCATTTCATGATAGAGGAAAGACAAGGAAAACAAGATTACATTGAATCTTGGTTCAATTCAGTCATTGGATTCCAATGCTCAATTATTCAATATCTTTTGACATCATCTAAATCAAGACAGTTGGCATCTCATATACAGGTACATATCAAAGAGTATCTTTCAAACCTGCATATGAGTTTATCTATCATCTTGTTACAAACATGGTTCCATTGGAAGTACTCATATACTTGAACAAGATTTTCTTTTTCAAGTAGAGTAGGACATAAAAAAAAAAAAAAAAGAGAAAAAAAAAGGAAAAAGGAAAAAAAGAAAAAAAGAGTAAAGAGAAAAATAAGTCCTATTGTGAAAACCAGCTTGCTGGCGCAATTGGACATGAGCTTTGTCTGAAAACCAGGCAACTGGCGGGAAAAGTTCACAATAAAGTTCTGCAATTTCATGATGGTTTCAATCTTTCATGGTTCTTCAAATCATTCTTGGTTCTATGCTCGAGTTGGATGATGTGGAATTCCTTAAGGTCCACCTTCCAACAAATCTTGTCCCATCGACCTCGACACTTTATCTGGGATCAAGATTAGAGATTATTTGAAGTGCCTTGGAGCTTGCATTCATCAATGGCAAGCCTCCTCGTTGATAACAATGGGAATACAACAATGTCTCTTGATTGTCAAATCTTGCAGGCGACTCGACTTCGACACATTCATTCGTCCCTGTCAAGATGCACCGAGGTACCTTGACACTCATTTACATTATCGGTGAGTTGTCTCGCATTGGTTAACGATTTTCATTATTGATTGGTAATCCAATGATTTCTTCCCATGCTCGACTTCGACACATTTATTCGCATGGTAAGAATTGTACCATGAATGTTGGCTTTGATGAAGACTAATGGTTTTATGGAATCAACAACAACTTGCAACAGTGAATTTTATTAGTTTCTTGTAGCAGCATGTTCATACTTTTTTCAATTCAATAACAGCTGCGGAAAGTGGCAGTTTCTGCAGCTATTGCTGTAGCAGCCTGTTCTTGTTTTTTGCAACTTTTTCCAGAAGGCAGTTTTGGTGCAATTTTTGCAAGAGATTGGAGCAGAAATAAAAAATTCTGAGCTTCTGGGTTTTCTCAGAATATGATAAATTGAGTAAGAGGCGGACAGAATTTGAAAAAAAAACAATTTTTAAGGGCATTTCAGAAGGGTTTTTCAGGCAGATTTTCAATTTTCAGCGTTATGGACAGAATAGGACAGATTTGAGTATTTTTGCACAGCAGCACCTTTTCTTCATCAAAATGAAATTCTGAAAGCATGTAGCAGTGGAGAAGGTAAAAATACACAGTTTCCCTTTGAAATCACTCAATTTGGCCTTAAAATGAGTCCGTGGCTTACTTTTTTGTTGCAACATTGGGCAAAATGAAGGGTGAAACAGGGCAGAAATTGATTTTATCATAACTTTCAAACCGTGAATCCGTTGGTCCTGAAATTTTTATGGTAAATGCATTGAGGTAGGGTGAATAAACACAGAAAATTTCAGAAAATTTCAGTGTGTATTTTTCAAGAAATTGGCCACTTTCACCTACAGCCATTTCTCATTTTTCGGGAGATCCGTGCAACCAATGGCTGCGATTTTTCAGTGGAAGATGCATAATAATATTGGTGACAACCTCAGAAAATTTCAGGGAATTCTGATGTACCATTTGAGAGAAATTGCAAAATTCATTTCATTCTACAAGTCCATTCCACTTTCACTCCATCTCACGCCATTTTCATTTCATTTCACAAGTCCTATTCCACTTTCACTCCATCTCATGCCATTTTCATTCCATTTCACAAGTCATACTCCACTTTCACTCCATTACATTTTACATCCATCTTCCATATTCATACTTCATTTCTTCTTATAGATTGCATGTTGCAGCCACATCTTAATCAGCAGTTCTGACATGATTGTACAGCCTACAAAGAGATGATGATTACAGGAAATTGAAGGATTCTGTTTTGAAGACCAATATGCTCAAAGAGGACCAAAGGAACATCATCAAGCATAGCAATTAACAAGGTCAAAATCCTGAGTTAAATTGTGAAAATTATTTTAATAGCAAAAAGTCAAAACATGAAATAGATACAATGTGTATAATCATGTGTTTCCTAAACAACCTATCATTCGAATTGATTAGCCATGTCCCTTATCCAACATTCCATATCTCACCACAAGGTCATCATAAATTCTCCATCAGATCCATAGCCACTTCATTTTCCCTTATAGCTTAATCACCTCCATCCATTCACTTCCATTACACTTTGCAGCCAATCCATCTCTAAGTGCAGAAAATTAATTCTAAGGGTGAAGCATCATTCTTCAACTAATCCATCTTCAGACGCAGAGATATAGTTTCAAAATAAAGTATTAGACTCTGTAGTCAATCTAGCTTCAAGCATAGAAAAGTAATTCTGAAAGGAAGATAATCTGCACAAAGGAGGAATGTGGCTAATCGTCAGGACACAATCAGTTGAAGTCAAGTATTTGGAAGGATATCCACAAGTCAAGGAGCTACTACAATAAGAAGGGAGGCTAAATTTTATAGAGAAATTTGATGGCTTCCATAAGGAGATTACAAAATATTTTGTCAAATCTTTTGATGGAGCAGAAGAAGAGAAACTGACATGGATATTGAAAATAAACTTGACACTCCACTACAAAAGGAAGATGAAGAACTAATCTCTGAAAAGTTAACAGAGATTAGAAAATAGATTAGGGCCAAAAGAAGCAGAAAGATAAGATTGGATATTCTAACAGAGGTTTCAAAGCACATGGAATAAGTTTTGATGAAATTGCATGAGGACATGCAATAGTCTTGCAGTGGGGGTATGTTGAGCCTTAGAATTGCCTTCTCTTTTACAAACCTTCACTTCATTTCATCATTATTTTATCACTTAATAAGCCTAAAATCAATGAAGAATGATTAGGATTGCTTAAAGGTTACATGAAATTGATTAACATATTGTATTTTCATGATTTTTTCTATTTTAACAATTTTCTGCAAAATAGCTACAGAATACAGGCATTCCGTAGCTGACCGCGCATTCCGTAGCTGATCCTGTATTCCACAGCCGTTTTAGAGTTTGAATGGGTTCCAGGTGTCGTCTGAAGGAAAAACGCATATGGGCAGATTCCTTACCTCATCCACATCATTCGTTGCTCTCCACAAAGTCTGAGCAAAAATATCTAAGTGGTTATGCACGTGGGACACCCAAACTAAGAGGTAGTATCCTATTAAAACACGGATTCTACAGGTGTCCGCAATGAAGAACGAGGTTGTCAATAAGAGTTTCAATTTGATTAGAAGTAGAAAGACACTTATCCCTTTATTTTCTCCAGTTCCGTTATGTAAATTTGCTATTAATATGCTTGGGGAACCGAGAGAAAAAAGTTAGATCTTGGTTAGTTTTTGGCTTTTGCCACAGAACCGTGAATACTCTATTTTACAGTATTTTTCTCCTTTAATGAAAAAGCATCATTCTGCTGCATGAGCTGAGTCGATTTTGAGTTAGATTACGTGCTACCAGGTGGTGGAGGGCCCCTACCTCCTGTGCAGCTCCGTTTTTATAATTTAGATAAGTATTTTATCTCTGTTTTCACAGTTTAGATACGTATTTACTTTCAGTCTTCTGTTTATGTTTCAATTGCATTGAGTTATACAACCAGAATTGTTCTAATAAACTTTTTCAACATATTATTCATGATGAACAAGATGGACTGTGTAATTTCATAGAGTAATGGCATGTCAATTTCAATAGAATACTCCGGAGGTAGAATGCATATGGTTCAGCTTTGTCCTTTCTTTTCAAGTATGATAATGGCTCTTTAGTTTGATATTGTTCATTGTAGATTAATAGCATCTTAGTTTAGTTTTAACTCATTGCTTTAACACTTCAAGTTTAGCTGTTTTTCATTGTAGCTTACTTTGTCTTAGTTGATAAATTCAATCTCACAGGCTTAATTATTTACAAAACTTCTTTTGTTCAAAATTCATACTCATACACAATTATCTGGACAAAAGATAGTATTATTATAAGGTCTGGAGTATTTTGCAGCTTCTTTATCATTTCACAAACAAGCCTCTTTCTCAAAGACTATTTTTGAAAGAAAATTTAAAACTTTTGAGAAAGGTTTAATGGAGTTAAATTGAGTTGCAAAACAGAAGTAGAAACTAGTTTAGAGTAGAAACTTTACCTTGTTACAAATATTAATTTCCACATATTTTCCAATAAATCTTTATTCATGGATAAAGAAGTTGTACATTGTAAGTTATCTGTTTGATTAGTGATTTAGGAGAAAACTTCATTCACACTTAGCTTGTTTATTTCTCAGGTTCATTTCAATTTCATGTTGTGAGTTTACAATAGAGTCATTATCAAGCTTTGTATTTGTTGGTTGCTAGTCATAGTTAGACTCTGTTTTGTTTCAGCATTTGCATTTATTTACCATCATAGTTTGGGCTTCACTCTGTTTTGACCAATAGTTTCCCTTCATTTAGCACTTAGTTCTTTTCCTTTTCAAAATAAAACCATAAAACCAAAAACATCAGAAAACACTAAACACAACGTATTGGGAAATAGATACCTAGGCACATATAGTGCACCACACTTCAACAGTTTACTGACCCTGGTTGACAATTAAATGAACTCAATTTAGAAGACTAGGTTGAGACCAAACATTTTGGCGCCGTTGCCAGGGAAGTGTAACTAGGTATCCTGATTTTCTACATCCACAAAAACAAAAACAAAAACTTCAATCGCCTACCACACCCACTATATCATGTGGTGCAGTAAGAGCCACACATCCACATCATGAATTCATATTTTTGCAGGTAGAAGAAGAGGTGACAAAGCAGGTTGAAGAAATGGATGGAGATGATGACAATGAGGAAGATCCTTTGGATTTCCCATTCAAGAAACTGATATCAATATTCAAATGAAGAACATCCATCCATCTGTACTTCCTAACTTCAAAGGTATGAGATCAGAAGACCCGGAAACCTTTCTTTTTGAATTTGAAATAAGTTGTAGATCTTATGGCTACTCATTGCACATGCAAAAATTGAATTTGTTTCCGGTAACATTGAAGGATAGAGCTCTTAGATGGTTCATGACTTTAGGAACAAATTCTATAAGGACATGGGATGATATGAAAAGAGTATTCTTGGAAAAATATAAAGGTTATTGCATGCACCATGACCTTAGAAATGAAGTCTTTAAGATGAACCAAAAAGAGGATGAAAGCCTAGAAGATTTAGTGGAGAGATTTACTTATAATATCAAAAGATCTAAATTGCATAATTTAGGATCCGATGCATTAAAAACTCTCCTACTAAATGTTATAAAGGATGAATGGATTGATCTTCTTAATCTTGTGGGAAAAGGAGATGTTTATCGATTGTCATTTCAAGAAATTTGTGAACTATGCAAGAACATATCAAGAGGAAAAGCAAAGTGTGTAAGGTCCCCTCAACATCCATTTGTGGCAAAAGTAAGTGAGTCAGCATCAAGATTGGTAAGTCAAACTGAACCTAACAATTTGATAAACATTCTTGGTAATTTAAATGAAAAAACTGACATGCTAAGAGTGCAAAACAAGCAAAAAGTTGCTTCATTTATATTTTGCCCTAAATGTAGAAAGAAACATGCTTTGCATGAATGTCCACTTGATAACATTAAAATGTGTAAAATTTGTGCAGGATCACATACTACTGAAGATTTCCCATCATTACCAGGGTTGAAGGCAATTTACCAGAAGGATAATGGAGCAAATCAAGCACAAGAGCAACTTTGTTATGTAGCTCCAAGAGGACTATGGCAGCCTTATCAACCCAATATGATGCAATATCCTTATGTACAATTTCAAGGTTATGCACAACAACCTCAAGGTAATTTGAAAACACCCTTGCCTTGGCAACCTTGGCCATATCAATCCCAACCTCAAAATAAACCTTGGAAACCTTGGCCATATCAATCCCAACCTCAAAACCAATCTTGGCAACAAAGTTGGCAAAGGCCCTATCAAGGAAATCCATCATATCCTCAATCTTTCCCTTTCTATCCTCAATACCATCATCAATGTTATTCATACCATTCGCCTCTACCACAACATCAATATCACCCTCATTTGACCTCAATTCAACCTTTTCCATTATCATTCACACAAACACCCCAAATATTCCCCACTCCACTACCTCCACAACCATTTCATATCCCCAACAATAAAACACCTCAATCAACTTACAATTCTGAGGTATTGCAAAATGATTCACCAGCTTTCATTGAAGAACAACAAACAGAAGAAGAAGACTTAAATAAGGTCCAAGAATCAGGGATGTCTATTGATAAAGAGGAGATATTGGAACCAGAGATTGAAAAGTCTCATGCATGCCTATCACTAGATTCTATGAATGAAGATCATATCTCCGAAGACTTGCATTTCATGATAGAGGAAAGACAAGGAAGACAAGATTACATTGAATCTTGGTTCAATTCAGTCATTGGATTCCAATGCTCAATTATTCAATATCTTCTGACAGCATCTAAATCAAGACAGTTGGCATCTCATATACTGGTACATATCAAAGAGTATCTTTCAAACCTGCATATGAGTTTATTTATCATCTTGTTACAAAAATGGTTCCATTGGAAGTACTCATATACTTGAACAAGATTTTATTTTTCAAGTAGAGTAGGACATAAAAAAAAAAAAAGAGAAAAAAAAGGAAAAAAAGAAAAAAAAAGAGTAAAGAGAAAAATAAGTCCTATTGTGAAAACCAGCTTGCTGGCGTAATTGGACATGAGCTTTGTCTGAAAACCAGGCAACTGGCGGGCAAAGTTCACAATAAAGTTCTTCAATTTCATGATGGTTTCAATCTTTCATGGTTCTTCAAATCATTCTTGGTTCTATGCTCGAGTTGGATGATGTGGAATTCCTTAAGGTCCACCTTCCAACAGATCTTGTCCCATCGACCTCGACACTTTATCTGGGATCAAGATTAGAGATTATTTGGAGTGCCTTGGAGCTTGCATTCATCAATGGCAAGCCTCCTCGTTGATAACAATGGGAATACAACAATGTCTCTTGATTGTCAAATCTTGCAGGCGACTCGACTTCGACACATTCATTCGTCTCTGTCAAGATGCACTGAGGTACCTTGACACTCATTTACATTATCGGTGAGTTGTCTCGTATTGGTTAACGATTTTCATTATTGATCGGTAATCCAATGATTTCTTCCCATGCTCGACTTCGACACATTTATTCGCATGGTAAGAATTGTACCATGAATGTTGGCTTTGATGAAGACTAATGGTTTTATTGAATCAACAACAACTTGCAGCAGTGAATTTTATTAGTTTCTTGTAGCAGCATGTTCATACTTTTGTCAATTCAATAACAGCTGCGGAAAGTGGCAGTTTCTGCAGCTATTGCTGTAGCAGCCTGTTCTTGTTTTTTGCAACTTTTTCCAGAAGGCAGTTTTGGTGCAATTTTTGCAAGAGATTGGAGCAGAAATAAAAAATTCTGAGCTTCTGGGTTTTCTCAGAATATGATAAATTGAGTAAGGGGTGGACAGAATTTGAAAAAAAACAATTTTTAAGGGCATTTCAGAAGGGTTTTTCAGGCAGATTTTCAATTTTCAGCGTTATGGACAGAATAAGACAGATTTGAGTATTTTTGCACAGCAGCACCTTTTCTTCATCAAAATGAAATTCTGAAAGCATGTAGCAGTGGAGAAGGTAAAAATACACAGTTTCCCTTTGAAATCACTCAATTTGGCCTTAAAATGAGTCCGTGGCTTACTTTTTTGTTGCAACATTGGGCAAAATGAAGGGTGAAACAGGGCAGAAATTGATTTTATCATAACTTTCAAACCGTGCATCCGTTGGTCCTGAAATTTTTATGGTAAATGCATTGAGGTAGGGTGAATAAACACAAAAAATTTCAGAAAATTTCAGTGTGTATTTTTCAAGAAATTGGCCACTTTCACCTACAGCCATTTCTCATTTTTCGGGAGATCCGTGCAACCAATGGCTGAGATTTTTCAGTGGAAGATGCATAATAATATTGGTGACAACCTCAGAAAATTTCAGGGAATTCTGATGTACCATTTGAGAGAAATTGCAAAATTCATTTCATTCTACAAGTCCATTCCACTTTCACTCCATCTCACGCCATTTTCATTTCATTTCACAAGTCCTATTCCACTTTCACTCCATCTCACGCCATTTTCATTCCATTTCACAAGTCATACTCCACTTTCACTCCATTACATTTCACATCCATCTTCCATATTCATACTTCATTTCTTCTTACAGATTGCATGTTGCAGCCACAACTTGTTCAACAGTTCTGACATAATTGTACAGCCTACAAAGAGATGATGATTACAGGAAATTGAAGGATTCTGTTTTGAAGATCAACATGCTCAAAGAGGACCAAAGGAACAACATCAAGCATAGCAATTAACAAGGTCAAAATCCTGAGTTAAATTGTGAAAATTATTTTAATAGCAAAAAGTCAAAACATGAAATAGATACAATGTGTATAATCATGTGTTTCCTAAACAACCTATCATTCGAATTGATTAGCCATGTCCCTTATCCAACATTCCATATCTCACCACAAGGTCATCATAAATTCTCCATCAGATCCATAGCCACTTCATTTTCCCTTATAGCTTAATCACCTCCATCCATTCACTTCCATTACACTTTGCAGCCAATCCATCTCTAAGTGCATAAAGGTAATTCTAAGGGTGAAGCATCATTCTTCAACTAATCCATCTTCAGACACAGAGATACAGTTTCAAAATAAAGTATTAGACTCTGTAGTCAATCTAGCTTCAAGCATAGAAAAGTAATTCTGAAAGGAAGATAATATGCACAAAGGAGGAATGTGGCTAATTGTCAGGACACAATCAGTTGAAGTCAAGTATTTGGAAGGATATCCACAAGTCAAGGAGCTACTACAATAAGAAGGGAGGCTAAATTTTATAGAGAAATTTGATGGCTTCCATAAGGAGATTACAAAATCTTTTGCCAAATCTTTTGATGGAGCAGAAGAAGAGAAACTGACATGGATATTGAAAATAAACTTGACACTCTACTACAAAAGGAAGATGAAGAACTAATCTCTGAAAAGTTAATAGAGATTAGAAAATAGATTAGGGCCAAAAGAAGCAGAAAGATAAGGTTGGATGTTCTAACAGAGGTTTCAAAGCACATGGAATAAGTTTTGATGAAATTGCATGAGGACATGCAATAGTCTTGCAGTGGGGGTATGTTGAGCCTTAGAATTGCCTTCTCTTTTACAAACCTTCACATCATTTCATCATTATTTTATCACTTCATAAGCCTAAAATCAATGAAGAATGATTAGGATTGCTTAAAGGTTACATGAAATTGATTAACATATTGTATTTTCATGATTTTTGCTATTTTAACAATTTTCTGCAAAATAGCTACAGAATACAGGCATTCCGTAGCTGACCGCGCATTCCGTAGCTGATCCCGCATTCCGCAGCTGTTTTACAGTTTGAGTGGGTTCCAGGTGTCGTCTGAAGGAAAAATGCATATGGGCAGATTCCTTACCTCATCCACATCATTCGTTGCTCTCCACAAAGTTTGAGCAAAAATATCTAAGTGGTTATGCACGTGGGACACCCAAACCAAGAGGCAGTCTCCTATTAAAACACGGATTCTACAGGTGTCCGCAATGAAGAACGAGGCTGTCAATAAGAGTTTCAATTTGATTAGAAGTAGAAAGACACTTATCCCTTATTTTCTCCAGTTCCGTTATGTAAATTTGCTATTAATATGCTTGGGGAACCGAGAGAAAGAAGTTAGATCTTGGTTAGTTTTTGGCTTTTGCCACAGAACCGTGAATACTCTGTTTTTCAGTCATTATCTCCTTTAATGAAAGAAACATCATCTCTGTGAACGTGCTGAGTCAAATTTGAGTTAGATTTCATGCTACCAGGTGGTGGAGGGCCCCTACCTCTTGTGCAGCTCTGTTTTCATAATTTAGATAAGTGTTTTAGCTCTGTTTTCACAGTTTAGATACGTATTTACTTTCAGTCTTCTGTTTATGTTTCAATTGCATTGAGTTATACAACCAGAATTGTTCTAATAAACTTTTTCAACATATTATTCATGATGAACAAGATGGACTGTGTAATTTCATAGGGTAATGGCATGTCAATTTCAATAGGATACTCCGGAGGTAGAATGCATATG
Organism: Pinus albicaulis; assembly: GCA_034641835.2. Classification (NCBI taxonomy): domain Eukaryota; kingdom Viridiplantae; phylum Streptophyta; class Pinopsida; order Pinales; family Pinaceae; genus Pinus; species Pinus albicaulis. The sequence continues at coordinate 689,255,045 of CM076572.1, read as the reverse complement.
GTTCAGCTTTGTCCTTTCTTTTCAAGTATGATAATGGCTCTTTAGTTTGATATTGTTCATTGTAGATTAATAGCATCTTAGTTTAGTTTTAACTCATTGCTTTAACACTTCAAGTTTAGTTGTTGTCCATTGTAGCTTACTTTGTCTTAGTTGATAAATTCAATCTCACAAGCTTAATTATTTACAAAACTTCTTTTGTTCAAAATCCATACTCATACATAATTATCTGGACAAAAGATAGTATTATTATAAGGTCTGGAGTATTTTGCAGCTTCTTTATCATTTCACAAACAAGCCTCTTTCTCAAAGACTATTTTTGAAAGAAAATCTATAACATTTGAGAAAGGTTTAATGGTGTTAAATTGAGTTGCAAAACAGAAGTAGAAACTAGTTTAGAGTAGAAACTTTACCTTGTTACAAATATTCTTTTCCACATATTTTCCAATAAATCTTTATTCATGGATAAAGAAGTTGTACATTGTAAGTTATCTGTTTGATTAGTGATTTAGGAGAAAACTTCATTTACACTTAGCTTTTTTATTTCTCAGGTTCATTTCAATTTCATGTTGTGAGTTTACAATAGAGTCATTATCAAGCTTTGTATTTGTTGGTTGCTAGTCATAGTTAGACTCTGTTTTGTTTCAGCATTTGCATTTATTTACCATCATAGTTTAGGCTTCACTCTGTTTTGACCAATAGTTTCCCTTCATTTAGCACTTAGTTCTTTTCCTTTTCAAAATAAAACCATAAAACCAAAATCATCAGAAAACACTAAACACAACGTAGTGGGAAATAGATACCTAGGCACATATAGTGCACCACACTTCAACAGTTTACTGACCCTGGTTGACAATTAAATGAACTCAATTTAGGAGACTAGGTTGAGACCAAACACCACCGTTTAAATTCAAGGATCATGTAATGAATATGGGACTTGGTTCCACTATGTAGTTTCTCATTGTATGAATAATGTTATTTTAATGAAATTCTTAAATCCTGTGATGTTTTTCTCATATTTATGTGCACCTTAATTTAATTTGAGAGAATTCATCTATGTAGGACCAAGAATAAACATAGGTTTTATTCATTAAGAAATTGTTACCACATAAATTTTAATAAGAATAAATACATAGTAATACATGGAAGATAATACTCGTCATTAGAGAACTTATCACCATGATTCATGTATCTATTACTTAATACAGATTATCAATGGGTTTTAAGATGAGACATTAAGATTGGAAGTATGGACCAAGTGGGAGAATGTTAAGCTCCCTTGAATTCTGGAAACGAATGCTTAATTTCTGGAAAGCTGCCTCTCCCAACGTGTTAATTTCTGAAAACTAATTTGTAGTTGTTTCCTTAATTTATGGAAATTAACTGCAGTAATTTCCCTAAATTACTGAAATCAACTGCAAATAATTAATTTCTTGTTGGGAGCTACTAAAGTGGTCCATTACTCCCACTCGAGTTCTCTACCATGATCTGTGGAACATTTGACACATAGCCAACAGAAGCTTGATGGAAGCTAGGCTATAATGATTTATGTTTGGTCCCGAAGCTCACTAATTCAATCCCCTTTAGTTTTACACCAGCAAGCTAGAGTGAGCAGAGCTTGGAAGTGCCTTGAGATTTTCTCCATTATGTGTGCTCTCAAGCTGAGAGTCTTTCTACCCTTTCGTTGGAAACATAACATTTATTTGTTGTTAGAGTTTTTTCTACCGTAGTAAATTTAGTTAATAGAAAACGCATTTCTAATCACAACCAATGGAAGGAAAGCTTTAGGCTTATGGTTATTTTCGTAAAGGTTCATATACGTGTTTTGTTGGTGAAAACGTTTGGCTTGTGTGGACCGGAGGTTTTTTTTTCTTGTTGGTTTCTGTTTGTGCATATTATTTTAAAGAGTTTCAGCGAAACAGATTGGAGTTTCAGCTAAACAGATTTGAGTTTCAGCAAAACAGTTTGTAGTTTCAGAAAAACAGATTTGAGTTTCAGCAAAACAGATTGGTAATGAACATTTTTTCACACAGTGAATCATTTCAACACCAATGGCTGGAGGTATTTAAGATTTACTGGGCAATTTAATTTTTACTTTTCGATTCTTTTAAGTTTTTATTCCGCATTTTAAAGAATCTTTATTTTGTATTTTAGTTTTCATTAACAACCAAATTTTGTCCCAAATAAAACTGTTTGGATGCCCCTGCATCATGAAGGCTCTCCAAAGAGGGTTTAGATGCTATAGTTGAGGATATTTTAAAGTTTTGCCCACACCCTTAACAAAAGGGTATCCACCTGTTCTTAGCAGCTAAATAGTTATGACATAACGTTGTGTAATGCCTTCATCTAATTGAAGTGAAATCTTGAAGAGAGATATAATAATGAGAAGAGTCCTGAATGTTCACAACATTTTAGACACTGTCATCATTTTCAAATTATACGAATCAACATAACCATCCCTGCTGTCATCCATTGTGGAGAACCATGTAACTTTTAGAATAAATCATGTATATTGAATCTAGAAAATCCTTTAATTCAATACAAAGAATCCTTTTGCTACATAACCACTTACTTTGAGAATAAATTACTTATCTTAGATGTAAAAAAGTTTTTAATTTGATAACAGGAATCCATTTCCTTTAGATAATATCCTATTCCTAGAACTAATCTATCACAATATGCTTCTAGGATATGGTTTCCTACTTCTAAATATGTGTAAGGAGATTATTAGTGATAGAAGAAAAATCAACATGTCGTTTAACATGAAAACTTACATACTTGAATAAATTTGCTTCCTCTTTACATAGGTAGTTGCTTCCTACTTGCATAAACATATGAAATTTACTGATTCCTTTTCTATCAGCTCTATTAGTACAACCATTGGCTTCCCTTCCTTACCAGTTTGGGATGTCTAAGAAAAACCTACAAAGTAGCTCCCCTTCATTACAAGTTTGGTATGGCTATAAACTTTAAGACAAGCCTACAAATTAGTTAAAACTAAATTTCTATTCAAGCCCAACTTGGGTCCAAGCACAAGGCATGGATCAGATAATCTGACATTGGTAACTCACTCGATAATCTGAAATTGGTAACTCACTCAATAAGAGAATCCAAGTTCCATTACTTAAATCTTAAAAACTCATCTCTCCCCACTTACTGGGCCTACAAATTGATTTTTGTAACGAAGAAAATGAATATGGAATTCAATGGTTTGTTGTGTAAAATTCTCAAACATGCCACATGAGATGAAAAATATTTATGCTCCCATGTTGTATGGTTACACCCAATGACCCACCATAAAATAATGTTTGATATAATTGTTACAGATATCTTGATTCTGTAGAGCTCTCCATTCATTGGGCATACGAATACAAATTCATTTTCTGTAATGCAAAAGTCATGTTTTCTATAATTGTCACAAATATCTCATTTCTGTAGAGCCAGACATTCATTGGGCATACAAATTCATAATTAATTTTATATAATTCAAAGGTATCTCTTGAGTTAAAATGGTATTCAATGGTGTATGTTGTAGAATTCACAACTATTCACCAGAATTAAAGAAATATCCATGCCCCAACTCCTATGGCTACACCAACCATTAAATTGGATTTTTATGATTGCCATGGAATATTTTGTTAAGCTCTGTACAGTGAAGGATTATGAAGCTTAGAGGTAGGGCACTACTCAATAATTCCATCATTTGAAACAATTCAGACTTCCATTGAGCTTTTAGCCTTAGGCTCCAAATTCCTATAAAAAGACTGCACTAATTACATCCTAGTTACTATGTGATTGCTTCACAGACAAACAACTATGGGCCTAATCAACAACCAGTTGATTTCCCTAGAAGATTCCAGGCATTCAGGATATCTATAATTTCAATGCGTGCTCCGAGACTTATTTCAATGGGCATCAAATAGCGCTATGTTATTCTTTGATAAAACAAACTTTTTATTCGTTTTTGTATACAAACCACAACAGAAGAAGAAAGTATTCTGATTCAGGATATACAATTCAAAAAGAAGAGCAACAGAAATCGAGATCGCTTTTGGGAGAAATCCATTTTTACAGAATAAATCCCGATTCATGTGCCCTTTTTTTAATCAGACCCTTTAAAATTATCCCACAAGGCCACAACACGTTTCTCGAATTTCTCCATTTCACTGCCATAAGAACCCTTCTCTTATTTTTTCAACATTAAGCCTACTTAACCTAACGTTGGAGGGACAGATTTCAAGCCAGGCTCCTAATTTGAATATTGCAATCCATAGGTATAACTCTGGACCTCCTTTGCGATCATCTCCCGCATAATAGAGAACAAAATTCCACCATAATTAGCAGAATCACCCGAACATCCTTCATGGGAATTACCGCCAGGCAGCTAGAAAATTAGGGGCAGTGCTTGCCCAGTTGCAGTTTTGACAACAATCGACAATATAGCCATGGCTTCCTTTGTCTTCAAGTAAACAGGAAAAAGGAAACATATTTGTTGTTGTTTTATATCCTAATAAAAAAAAATTAAGAGAGTCAATTTCTTGCAATATACCTATTGTGTGAGTAGTCAAAACATTGTTATTGGCCATTTGTGAAAGAGATACAGAAAGAAAGAAAGAAAGAATTTTTAATGTCCATGAGGCTAAAAATAGCCTATGGGACAGATTGCTTCTCTATCTAACTCTTGTATTCAGCCCTTTTCCTGTGAAGTTTTACGATGACCACTCCCAACTTATCGACAAACTCTTCGATGAATAGCTTATCCCAAGAATTAGCTACCAAAATACCTGCATAGTTTTCCCTGGTGTCTTTGAAGGCCTCACATTCTAGAATGAAATGTTTTTATGTTTCCACTTTTCCGGAGGAGCAAAAAATACATACTCTTTATTCCCACATTTCTTTTGGCCTTTTCCAGCGCCATTTTTCACAACGGAGTTGATGAGAATTAGTCCTTAATTGAGCAATAAGAATTTTAGATCTCCAAGAAATATTAGCCCCTATGTACGCCTTTTGTTGATGGTTATGCGTGGGGTTAAACTCTTCCATGTAGTACTTATTCTTTCTCTCTAGCTCTTTCTTCCAAGTATGTTTGTGGAATTTATCCATAAAAAAAAAAATTATCTCTTTACTGTTTTTAGGACACATGTTCAAGCAAATACCCCATTTACTAAACCATTTGTTATTTTGCCGCATCCAAGTCTTCTGTATTTTGCACAATCTGTCACTAAACACCACCTTAGGCCATCTACCCTCTTCCATTTGCTCAATTTTTTTCAGATACCTTATGACTCGCACCATAGCAATTGCTTCAATAAGAGCAGCCCCTGTTTCACTTAACAAGATAGCATAAGGAACTGCACTTTTAATTTTGAATATGTTTGTAATCAAACGTTTCTGAATTTTCTCAATTTGTTTCCACTGCATCTTGGTTGTGCTGCTGGCCCACAGTTCACAACCGTAGAGAATCACCAGAATCACTAGAAGCCCAAAAAGAGTTAGAGTGGTTTTCCAGTCCCACAGCTCTGCCTCTCTACACCTGTTTTGAAGAGCATAAAATGCTTTCTAACCCCCTAAAGTTCTTTTCTTTCTACAACCATCCCAACTTAAATTTCTGTTGAAGTCAATTCCGAGGTATTTGTAGTCTGCAACTTCTTCCAGAATGCTGCCTTCAAATAGAACTTATGTTGATTATGCTTTCTTTTGTTAGAGAAAACCACTACTTTCGTTTTGCTAATATTGACTTGCATCCCAACCCTTCTACAAAAATGCTCAAGGGAACGTAAATGCTCTTGCAAACCAAGAGCCAATTTAGCAATCAATATAAGGTCATATGCATACAAAAGAAGCCTGATAACGAACTTGCCCAAATGGATAACGTCACCCCCTTGCGAATTTAGCCACTCTTCAAGCTTGTCAATATATAACCCAAAAAGGGTAGGAGACAATGGGCAACCTTGCTTGACCCCAATATCGCTTCTAAAACTTTCAGAAATGCCAACTGAAGTTCTGATTTTGACTTTCAACTCTTCATACAACCTATGCATAGCTGCTCTCAAATGCTTGGGAACCCTGAGTTCCTCCATTCTGCCCCAAATCTTATCCCTAAGAACCATGTCAAAGGCTTTTCTGAAATCAACAAAGCAACATAAAACTTCTTCCTTTTTTTCCCAAACTTTTTCAATGATGTGCCTTAAAGTTATATAATGATCAACTATGGAATGTTTAGGTCTAAAACCTACTTTCCCTTTAGCACGTTTATCTCTTTCTTCTGCCCACTTGCTGATTTTCTTTTCTAACATGCTTCCAAATAACTTTGCAAACAAGGGGTTTATCATTATGGTTCTATAATTGGAGGGATTATTGACGTCGCCACTCTTGAAAAGAGGTATTTCCATACTAGTTGTCCAATCTGTGGGGAACCCCTGCTGTAAGATGTTGTTGAAAATTTTTGTGATGTGAGGTGAAAGAATTTTTAAGCCCCATTTTAGATACTCTGCTTGGAGTTCATCTAAGTCTTTTTCTTTTCCAGCGCCCAACCTCTTGATACCCATCTCTACCTCTTTCACCATGAAGAGTTTTGTGTCTGTGTTGACCAAGGGAGGAGGGTCAACCTTGGGATCCTACTCATAAAGTTGTCTTGCATAGTCAAACCATTTAGAAGCTGTAATTTTGTTTTCAGTTTGTACCTTTTTCGATTGGAGCTCCTTCCAAAATAATTTGGGGTTATTTTTCCCGAGGAAGATTATTTCTTCTCTCCTTGAAACCATGAAATCAGCCTTTTTCTTTTTTACTATCTGCTTGTAAGATTTGAGCTTTATGTTATCCGTGTCTGATTCCTTCCACCTTCTCCTTGCCTTTTTGCATTCCTCGTCAAACCAAGCATTAACTGGAAAACAATTTGTTTCAGACTTCTTAATTTTTGCTCTTTTGCACTCCGCAAGTGCGCTTTGAATTAAATGTGTTAATCTGTGACTATGAAGGCCATGAGATGGGATTTCCTCCTTCTTGAAGAGCCTCTCTAGCATTATTTTGAAGGTATTACAATTCTCTGGATTCAAAAGAATTCTGCCCTTGGGGGGATTTTGTTGAACACATTGATTTTTCGACCCTAATTGCTTTTTTCCGGTCCAAGAGAAACTTAAATAGATTGGCTTGTGATCTGATTTTAAGTCCCAAATTTGATCTCCAATCAACACTTCCTCCATTTTCTCACACAAACTATGCGAGCAAATTACATAATCTACTACACTTACTCCATTGTAAGTATTGCAAGTGAAATTACCGGACTTTTCCCATCTAGTCAAACCATTACAAATGACTAAATCAAAGGCCCCACATAGCATAAGCAATTGTTCTCCAAAGAGATTGTAGCCTTTATCCTCTGAAATTCGTTCCCACTGATGATTACTCTCTTCTGTAAGCCAGATAGGGTCACTGTCTTCTTTACAACAAAGAATGCTAGCTTGTTCACTTGCAGTTCTTTTTTTGAAATCCCCCACTATAAGGACTTCACCTAGCTGAGAATATATTGCAATATCTGTTTTTAGGGCTGCAAAGGGATCTTTGTGGTCAAGCCCTCTACTTTTGTAGATTTTTTAAACTTGCGGTGCAAAATAGCATGCTGCAATTCTAATGTGATTTCCATTTTCTGATATTTTAAGCCAAACAAATTGCTTATTTGGGTCTTCTTTTTCTAGCTGAATGAAACGACCTTCTTTTTCTCTTACTAATACCATGATACCTCCATGCCCTTTGCCATTCCCTGCTGCCTTGTTCCACATTGCTATATTCCAGTACCCTTCAAAAAAAGGTGTCTTACACCCTTCATGCTCATGTGTTTCTATGAGGAAAATTATGTCTCTACCTTCCGCAATAGGCCCTAACCCAGGTCCTCGTCTCCATGGGTAACCCCTACAGTTCCAACAAACTAATCTTAAGGAAACCTGGGTAAGACTTTATTGCTATATTTTTTGACATGCAAGACTCACAGTTGAGTCTTTGTCCCTGCTTGCCCATAATGACCTTGCTTCCTCATTTCTTGCTAAAGAGTTTGCTGCCTCTTCTTTGTTATCATTTTGCTACCTTGCTTTGGAAGGAGGTCCAAATTGCGCAATCACGGCTTTACCTTTATAAATCCATGCTCTTTTTCCCTCATCTCTTGCTACCCTAAATTTTGTCATTTCATCCCTCCTTTCCTCTTGTTGTCTTACAGTTAAATCTTCTTCTAGAAAAAACCGAGAACCCCTTAAGAGTTTCTTCTTGCTTCTTTCTATATAAATACATGATAGAAAAATGTGATTTCTTGTGTTTGAGATAGAGCCGTTTCAAGAATTTTTCTATGAAGTTGTTGCCTTGTTAACCTACAGAAGCATCTTTATCGTGTGTAGAGGCTATGATACAAAATATCCGAATTGAGATTTGACTTGTGGATGCACAAATATTGGCCACAGTTTTCCAACAATTTTGTATGATCTTTCAAGTATTTATTACATTTTGAGTGACATTCTGTTCTTATCTGCTTTTTCTTTCTTTGCATTTCATATCAACCTGCAGCATGCATGTACCTTATTTTTTCCGTTAAAGGACACCTAGCCCTATATAGATTTTCTTGTATGGACTAGTGGTAATATTTGTTCCTGTAAACATTCCACTCTCTACATGGAAGTAGCAAAGAATTCACAAAAGAAAGATAAATTTACTCTTTTTAAAAAAGCAGAATAACAATAAAGCAAGTCAAAATTAGACAGAATAAAGAAATAGTTAAAGGAAAATCAAACAACAATTATTCACATACATAAGGATATTGGGAGAATTAAAGCTTCATGTTTCTATACAATATGATTTTCAACCAAACATATGCCTCACTTTCATACAAACTTGCAACATCTAGCTAAGGCCTTATTTTTGTTGTTCAAGGATACCTAGTCCTATATAGAATTTTTGCATGAAGTATCAGTGATATGTATTTCTCGCAAGACTTCCACTCTCTACATGGAACTATCAAAGCATGTACAAAGGATAGATACAATACATGCCCAACACTTCTTGAAGAAACAAGAGAAAATAATGAAGCAATTCCAAAATTAAACAGAATAATTAAGTAGATCAGGGAAAATCAAACAACACTATTAATTTATATAAGGACATTGGGAGAGTAAAGCTCCATGGTTTTGATGTCAAATACAATATATATGTTTCAACCAAAACGTATGCTTGTTTGGGAGTATGGTAAACTTACATAAATGAATTGATGCTGCTACGTAAGTGGAAAAAACAAATAATACTTAATTTCAAGTAAAATGATTACAAGGGATATTTGTAAGGTTTTGGGTAACATATAAGAGTACATGTATACTTTGTGTAGCTATTTTAATGGAAAAATAAGAAATTCCTAGCTATAAAATGCTACAATACCTTCCTTAAAAGTATCAACAGAGTGACCTTTTAATTTACAAAACATCAAATATATTTGTGACGATTTGGGTTTGGCTTCTGTTCGGCCTCTCTATAAAGCCCGAGTTGAATGTGGAGTTTTATTCTTAGGGTTATTGAATCTTAGGGGATACATACTATGTGGCCATGTAATCTCCCTATAGTCCAAAATGATGGCCAGTGAAGCAACCCCTTTATAAGTTGACAAAAATGGTAAACTTGCATGTTAAAGGTGGTGATATCAAATTTTAATTTTTTGATAGGTCATTATTTTATGATCAACTTTAGTGAACTTATTTATTCCTCACAATCCTTCCACTCTCTACATGGAACTATCAAAGCATGTACAAAATAAAGGATAGATACAAGACCTACCCAACGTTTCTTGAAGAAACAAGAGAAAATAATGAAGCAATTCCAAAATTAAACACAATAATTAAGTAGATCAGGGAAAATAAAAAAACACTATTTATTTATATATGAACATTGGGAGAGTAAATCTTCATGGTTCTGATGTCGCATACAATAGATATGTTTCAACCAAATCATATGCTTGTTTGGGAGTATGGTAAACTTACATAAATGAATTGATGTTGCTACTGAAGTGGAAAAAACAAAGAATACTTAATTTCAAGTAAAATGATTACAAGGGGTATTTATAAGGTTTTGGGTAACCTATCAAAGTACATGTCTACTTTGTGTAGTTGTTCTAATGGAACAGTAAGCAATTATGGGGCTATAAAATTCGATAATACCTTCCTTAAAGGTACAAGGAGAGTGACCTCTTAATTTGCAGAACATCAAATATATTTGTGATGATTTCGGTTTGGATTTTGTTCGGCCTCTCTATAAAGCCTAAGTTCAATGTGGCATTTTCTTCTTAGGGTTCTTGAATCTTAGGGAATACATTCTCTATGGCCGTGTCATCTCCCTACAATCTAAAATTATGGCCACTGAAGCATCCCCTTTATAAGTTGACAAAAATGATAAACTTGCATTTCAAAGGTGGTGATATCCAATTTGAATTTTTTGATAGGTCATTGTTTTATGATCAAGTTTAGTGAACTTAAATATGTAAATATTTTCGCACATGCTTGAACAAACATTGGCTTTGCTATATTAAGAGCCCATGCTTTTCTTCTTGAGGTAGTTTTGAGGTGATGATTTGGGTCTGGATTCTTGATCCAGGTGGATATCGGTGGCCACCCACCTATTCCATTTGGACCAGCACCATCAATTCTTGCAGATTTTCACATTCAGCACAACTTACTATTTTTAGCAGGTTTTCGGGTCCTCCACTCTCGGAGCCGTTTTGGGGGCTTAATTATCCAGGTGGATATCGGTGGCCACCCACCTATTCCATTTGAACCCCCATCTTTAGTTCTTTCAATTTTCAAGTTGCAACAAAACTTACTATTTTTAGCAGTTTTTCGGGTCCCGAACTTCCAGAGCCGTTTTGAGGCCCTAAACGACGTTTTTTGGGTATGAAAGCGCCAGCAAATTCGCTGGTCAAATTCGTCCCGAAAATTGTAGTCCTCGGATAGATCTTTCTAACGAGCTATTGAGCGCGTAAAAAGGAGATCGGGTGCCAAAGTTATGCCCCCGGGAAGTTGAACCACCAATTTACCCAAACGGGCGCCCACAGTTTTGGCGCCTCATCTCCTACGGTTAGGTTTTGGGACGTTTCATATTCTACATTGTTTCTCAACAATAAATAGGCCCTTGAGCCTCATTGTAACAAAGTAGTTCGTAGGTCTCCGTAGGCCATCACATCTCTTCTGAGAGATTCGCTACCGCACCCTAGCTATTTTATTTCCATTATGCCTCGTAAGCATATTTATGTTATTTGATATTAATGAAATGAAGCATTATTTCCGCCGCATCTCTATGTTCATGGTTATTTATGTATTCTCGCTGCGTCTCGCATAAATCCGGATCGTTGGTATCAGAGCCGGTCTCGGCTTCTCTTTTCTTTGTTTTTCTTGCATGTCCCCAACGAGGTCGTGTATAAGGAGTTAGGGCTCGATCTCGGTGAACCCCTTGCAAGATCGACTTCGCAACCTTGTCACCTCCCATGGCGAAGAAAAGAAAGACGAGGGAGCAGGAGATCCTATCAAAATACTGCTCGAGGAGGCTCTCGAGAAACAAAGGAACGTGATGATGGATAACTTTGCTCAAATCCTTCAACGACTGCCCACATATGGCGCATCCGCATCCAACAGCCACTCTGGAGGCGCCACTCCCTTCAAGGTACAGGTAAACTTTGACATTCCTATATTTGAAGGAAAAATAGATGCAGACGCTGTAGACAGATGGTTAAATTTGTTGGAAGGGTATTTCTCGGTCCATGACTTCTCCGACCGAGAAAAGATTATTTTTTCACTCCTCAAAGCCGCCCCCCATGTCAAAGATCGGTGGGAAACCTACCGTGAGCAAGAGGGCGAAGGGGAACCCTCTCGTTCTCGAGCGCACCCACGATCTAGGGTGGATATTGGTGGCCACCCACCTATTCCACTTGGCCCCCCACCATTGTCTCTTTCAGTTTTTCAGTTTCGGCATAACTTACTATTTTTAGCAGTTTTTCGGGTCCTGAACTTCCGGAGCCGTTTTGAGGCCCTAAAAGACGACGACGTTTTTTGGGTACGAAAGCGCCCGCGAATTTTCTGATAAAATTCGTCCCGACAGCTGTAGTCCTCGGATAGAGCTTTCTAATGATGTATCATATGCATCAAACGGAGATAGTATGCCAAAGTTACGTCCCTGGGAAGTTGAAGCACCAATTTACCCAAACGGGGCCCATAGTTTTGGCGCTTCATCTCCTAGGGTTAGGTTTTTGGGATGTTTAGGGTTCTCCATTGTTTCTCAATAATAAATAGGCCCTCAAGCCTCATTGTAACGCAGTTCAGAGGCCTATAGCCGCCACATCTCTTCTCAGAGATAGCTACCAGTGCCCTAGCTAGTTTTATTTCCATTCTGTCTGTAAGCAAATTTCAGTTCTTTGATATTAATGAAATGAAGTGTTATTTCCGCTGCATCTCTGTATTTATGGTTATGTGTGTATTCTGTTGCGTTCCTGCATAAATCCGGATCAGTGGTATCAGAGCGGTCTGCTTTTTCTCGATCCTTCTTTGCATGTCCCCAACGAGGTCGGGGTATAAGGAGCTAGGGCTTGATCTGGTGGAACCTTTACAAGATCAGCCTCGTAAACCTCGACGGACGCCCATGGGGGACGAAAAGAAAGATGAGGGAGCAGGAGATCCTATCAAAATATTGCTCGAGGAGGCCCTCGAAAAACAAAGGAACGCGATGATGGATAGTTTTGCTCAGATCCTTCAACGGCTGCCCACCGGCGGCGCATCTGCATCCAGTAGCCACTCTGGAGTTGCGACTCCCTTTAAGGTACAAGTAAATTTTGACATTCCCATATTTGAGGGTCAAATAGACGCGGATGCCGTAGATAGATGGTTGAATCTATTAGAAGGATATTTCTCTGTTCATGACTTTTCAGACCGGGAGAAGATTATTTTTGCACTCCTCAAAGCTACCCCCCATGTTAAGGACTGGTGGGAAACCTACTGTGAGAACAAGGACCAGACAGAACCCTCTCTGTTCTCGGCGGTACCAACTTGGAATTCTTTCCGAGACGCCGTCAAGGAACAGTACTATCCCGTGGGGAGCTATGAGGACAAGTACATACAATGGACCACGCTGCGACAACAAAGGGATCAGGATGTGCATGAGCTGACGAATCTGTTCCATACCCTGCGCACAAAGTTGGGTATCAAATATTCAGAGAAACATTTGGTGCTAAAGTATCGCAGCTGTCTGCACAGATACATTCAGGAGGAAATGGAGTTCCTCGACATCTCCTCGCTTAGTACGGCATACCGGTATGCTGCCAAGATTGAGCAGAAATTCAAACAGAAGAAGCGAGACTTTGGATCTGCGAATCAAAAGCAAGGAAAAGGTGCTTCCAAACTGAAAAACAAAGGACAGAGCATGGCGGCTAAAGACAACCCATCAAAGCCACAAGACAAGAACAACACCGTAAAGCCAAAGAAGGACACGGGAAAGTGGTGTGAGTTCCATAAGAGCTCCACTCACAACACAAGTGAGTGTCGGGCCAAGCAGTCGCTAGTGGCAGAGATGAGGGCTTCTGAGTCAGATGCATGCTCCGACTCCGAATCAGAACCTGAAAAGGGGAATGAAAAAGGGAAACAGATTATTGATGCGGAGCCCAACGCCACTTTTGCCACTACAAAGGTCCAGAAGGAGGAACCGGAAGATCCAGAGGAGGAGGAACGTCTCTTCCACTCCTAGATGTGGGTAAAGGGCTCCCTTGTACAGTTCATTGTCGACAATGGGAGCCAAAAGAACCTCATTTCAGCAGACGCCGTGAAGCGGTTGGGCTTGCCGACCACAGCTCACCCACATCCATACACCATCGGGTGGCTTCACCAAGGGCGAGATCTCCGCGTCAGCCAGCAGTGTCGCCTTCCCTATAGCATCAAGCCCTTCACGGATGAGGTATTATGTGATGTTGCTCCTATTGATGTTTCTGATGTATTATTAGGAAAACCATACTTGTGGAAGCGTCATGCTGTGTATGAGTCTCGACCTCGTGCTGTTATTATTACTTTGGGAAATAAGTTGTACAGGATACCGGAGGTACCACCTCCTACGACTATCTCTTTGGTTACTGCAAAACAATGTAGTAAGCTCATTTCCCAAACCAGGAAATTCGTTTTCCTAATGATCCGCCCCAGGGCAAGAAGAAGACTGTGGCCACGACCTCCAGACAGGGCCCCTCTGCACGACAACAACAAATGGATAAGGTCGTGGAGGAGTACGGGGACATCTTCACCTCACCCACAGGGGTTCCTCTGCACTGCGAGGTCAAGCACCCGATTGATCTGACCCCAGGTGCGCCACTACCCAATGGACCGATCTATCGACGCTCTGTTCTGGAAAATGATGAAATCAAGAGGCAGATTCAGGAGCTGTTGCAGAAAGGTCACATCAGACCAAGTTCATCGCCCTGTAGGAGCCCGATCGTGTTGGTACAGAAGAAGGATGGGACGTGGAGACTCTGTATTGACTATCGGGCGCTGAACAAGATCACTGTCCGGAATAGGTACCCAATCCCACGGATTGATGGCCTTCTAGACCAACTCCAAGGTGCAAAATATTTCAGTAAGATCGACCTGAAGTCTGGGTATCACCAAGTACCAATTGAACCCTCTGATGTGTGGAAGATTGCCTTCAAAGCTAAGGAAGGCCTTTTTGAATGGTTGGTCATGCCTTTCGGGTTGACGAATGCTCCCGCAACCTTCATGAGGATGATGGACGACATCTTGCGGCCATTCACCAACTCATTCGTAGTGGTGTACTTGGATGACATTCTGATCTTCAGCAAGACTTGGGAAGAGCACCTTCATCACATTCGACAAGTCCTCCAAACACTGTGGCAACACAAGTTGTGTGCCAATTTGGAGAAGTGCACGTTTGGCATGACCCAGGTTCAATATCTGGGATACATTATTGATGAAAGGGGGGTGCATGTGGATCCGGCCAAGATCCAAGTCATTCGGGATTGGCCAGCCCCAACCACTATAACAGAGCTTCGCAGCTTTCTGGGTCTTGCTAATTTCTATCGGAGGTTCGTGTTGGGATTCTCTCATATCACTTGGCCCTTGAGTCAAGTCACCAAGGGAGGAGCAAGAGCAAAAATTTTTTGGTCGGAACCTCAACAGAAGGCGTTCACAGAACTGAAAAACCGCCTCTGTTCTGCCCCAGTGCTCACTTTACCAGACTTGCAACAGCCATTTGAGATCGAGACAGATGCCTCCGACTATGCTATTGGGGCAGTTCTTACTCAACAGGGACATCCAGTGGCATATCACAGTGAGACATTGTCTGAGACAGTTCGCAAGTATCCCACCTATGACAAAGAAATGTATTCCATTGTACAAGCCTGTCGACAATGGAAGCATTACATTTTGGGGAAGGAAACAATCATCCACACAGACCACCGGCCCCTGCAGTTCATACAGACACAAGGGAAGTTGCAGAATGATCGCCATCAGAAGTGGTCCACATATCTGCAACAGTTTCATTTGAACATCAAGTACAAGAAGGGTAGCATCAATAATGTTGCAGACTGCCTCAGCCGACCACCGATCGTGGCGCTCACCACCGTGCTCAACTCTTGTGGGCACGAGACTTCTGATTGGCCGCTTCTCTATGAGAGTGACCTAGAATTTGGCCACACTTACAAGGCACTCTTGGAGGGCACACAAGTTCCAAATTTTCACCTCCAAGATGCACTTTTATGTCACCTGGGACACCTTTGTGTTCCTTCAAGCGAGCGTGCCAAGATGATATGGGAAGCACACTACAGTCGAGTCGCTGGGCACTTCGGGGTCGAGAAAACAGTAGCAATACTACAGAAGTATTTCTATTGGCCGAACCTTCGAAGGGATGTCGAGAAGCACATCAGATCCTGCACTGCTTGTGCCATTGCCAAACCGACCATCAAGAAGCAAGGCCTATATACTCCTCTACCTACCCCTAGTCGACCTTGGGAATCCATCTCTATGGATTACATGTCGGGCCTGCCTTCTACTAAGCAGGGAAATGACTGTGTTTTTGTGGTCGTCGACAGATTCTCGAAGATGGCCATTATGGCGGCCTGCAAGAAGAATATCACAGCAGAAGCCACTGCTAAACTCTTCTTTGAACGAGTGTGGGTGCACTTTGGGATCCCACAGGCTATCATATCAGATCGGGATAGCAGGTTCCTCAGCACATTTTGGTCCAGCCTCTGGTCAATGTTGGACACCAAGCTCACCAAGTCCACAGCTTTCCATCCCCAAACAAATGGCCAGACAGAGGTCGTCAACAGAATGATTGTACACATTATGCGCATGTACAACTCAAAGCATCCACGCACATGGGACGAGAGCCTCCCCTATGTACAACACAGTTATAACCGGGCTCTCCACAGTTCAATTGGCCATAGCCCCTTTCAGGTGGGCTTGGGATTCCGGCCACTATGTCCCATTGACATAGCCATGCCGTTTGCAGCTGCTCAGGCCGATTCAGCTCATGTCCAGTCTGAAGTTGACAAAGCAAGTAGCTTCATCGAGCGCATTCAACACATCCGCCAACAGGTTCATGAGATATTGGACAGAGCCAATGCGAAGTACAAACGGCGCCATGATCAACACCGGGTGCCACACCACTTCCAGGTGGGCGACAAAGTATGGCTACATTTGCAGAAGGAGCGCCTCACTGGACCTCACCGCAAGCTTCGCCCGCTCCGATACGGGCCGTACACCATCACCAAGGCTGTAGGTAACAATGCCTTCGAGCTTAGTATTCCACCATTCCTTGGTCTGCACCCAATCTTCAATGTGGATCGCCTTCGTCCTTACTTTCCACCTCTACTGGACACCTCGGACATTGCAGAACAACTCACACCAACAGAGTTAAACCCAGACTGCATGGAACAGGCCACCACGGATTGTATCATGGACATGCAAATCAAGAACACTCGTCAACAGCAGATCCAACTGTATCGGGTTGTCAAAGCTGGCCAACTCCTGCACCAAGGAAAGTGGTTCACCGGGGACCAAGTTCAGCAGAAATTTCCTCATCTCATGGAGGAACTTAACGCAATGGGGACCATTGCTTCCTAAGGGGGGAGGAATGATCCAGGTGGATATTGGTGGCCACCCGCCTATTCCACTTGGCCCCCACCATTGTCTCTTTCGGTTTTTCCGTTTTGGCATAACTTACTATTTTTAGCAGTTTTTCGGGTCCTGAACTTCCGGAGCCGTTTTGAGGCCCTAAACGACGTTTTTTGGGTATGAAAGCGCCAGCGAATTTTTCGATAAAATTCGTCCCGACAGCTGTAGTCCTCGGATAGAGCTTTCTAATGATGTATCATATGCGTCAAACGGAGATAGTATGCCAAAGTTACGTCCCTGGGAAGTTGAAACAACAATTTACCCAAACGGGGCCCATAGTTTTGGCGCTTCATCTCCTAGGGTTAGGTTTTTGGGATGTTTAGGGTTCTCCATTGTTTCTCAATAATAAATAGGCCCTCGCGCCTCATTGTAAAGCAGTTCAGAGGTCTGTAGCCACCACATCTCTTCTCGGAGATTCGCTACCAGCACCCTAGCTATTTTATTTCCATTATGTCTGTAAGCATCTTTCTGTTATTTGATATTAATGAAATGAAGTGTTATTTCATGCACATCTACGTATTTATGGTTATGTGTT